>CAXHSA010000045.1:0-36653 GCA_964019055.1 Anthopleura xanthogrammica
GTCAAAAAAGGTGTTTTTTGCTGAGAAAATCTGAAATTGGCTGAGAATTTTCTTTTGCTCAAAACACGACGTTTTCACTGCTAAACGCAAGTTTTGGCCGAGAAAAGCACATTTTGGATGTCCAAAACACTGTTTTGCTGGAAAAAAAAACTTTTTAGCCCAAAAAACTGAAAAATGGCCATTTTGGCTCTCAAAACCAGGTTTTTCGCTGACGGCGTGACCTGTTTGCTGAAACCCCCACTTTTTGCTCATGAAAATACCTCTTGAGATAAAAACACGACGTTTTGGCGAAAAAAAAATGGGGTTTTGGCTGAGTAAAGGTGCTTTTTGGTCAAAAAAGGTGTTTTTTGCTGAGAAAATCTGAAATTGGCTGAGAATTTTCTTTTGCTCAAAACACGACGTTTTCACTGCTAAACGCAAGTTTTGGCCGAGAAAAGCACATTTTGGATGTCCAAAACACTGTTTTGCTGGAAAAAAAAACTTTTTAGCCCAAAAAACTGAAAAATGGCCATTTTGGCTCTCAAAACCAGGTTTTTCGCTGACGGCGTGACCTGTTTGCCGAAACCCCCACTTTTTGCTCATGAAAATACCTCTTGAGATAAAAACACGACGTTTTGGCGAAAAAAAAATGGGGTTTTGGCTGAGTAAAGGTGCTTTTTGGTCAAAAAAGGTGTTTTTTGCTGAGAAAATCTGAAATTGGCTGAGAATTTTCTTTTGCTCAAAACACGACGTTTTCACTGCTAAACGCAAGTTTTGGCCGAGAAAAGCACATTTTGGATGTCCAAAACACTGTTTTGCTGGAAAAAAAAACTTTTTAGCCCAAAAAACTGAAAAATGGCCATTTTGGCTCTCAAAACCAGGTTTTTCGCTGACGGCGTGACCTGTTTGCTGAAACCCCCACTTTTTGCTCATGAAAATACCTCTTGAGATAAAAACACGACGTTTTGGCGAAAAAAAAATGGGGTTTTGGCTGAGTAAAGGTGCTTTTTGGTCAAAAAAGGTGTTTTTTGCTGAGAAAATCTGAAATTGGCTGAGAATTTTCTTTTGCTCAAAACACGACGTTTTCACTGCTAAACGCAAGTTTTGGCCGAGAAAAGCACATTTTGGATGTCCAAAACACTGTTTTGCTGGAAAAAAAAACTTTTTAGCCCAAAAAACTGAAAAATGGCCATTTTGGCTCTCAAAACCAGGTTTTTCGCTGACGGCGTGACCTGTTTGCTGAAACCCCCACTTTTTGCTCATGAAAATACCTCTTGAGATAAAAACACGACGTTTTGGCGAAAAAAAAATGGGGTTTTGGCTGAGTAAAGGTGCTTTTTGGTCAAAAAAGGTGTTTTTTGCTGAGAAAATCTGAAATTGGCTGAGAATTTTCTTTTGCTCAAAACACGACGTTTTCACTGCTAAACGCAAGTTTTGGCCGAGAAAAGCACATTTTGGATGTCCAAAACACTGTTTTGCTGGAAAAAAAAACTTTTTAGCCCAAAAAACTGAAAAATGGCCATTTTGGCTCTCAAAACCAGGTTTTTCGCTGACGGCGTGACCTGTTTGCTGAAACCCCCACTTTTTGCTCATGAAAATACCTCTTGAGATAAAAACACGACGTTTTGGCGAAAAAAAAATGGGGTTTTGGCTGAGTAAAGGTGCTTTTTGGTCAAAAAAGGTGTTTTTTGCTGAGAAAATCTGAAATTGGCTGAGAATTTTCTTTTGCTCAAAACACGACGTTTTCACTGCTAAACGCAAGTTTTGGCCGAGAAAAGCACATTTTGGATGTCCAAAACACTGTTTTGCTGGAAAAAAAAACTTTTTAGCCCAAAAAACTGAAAAATGGCCATTTTGGCTCTCAAAACCAGGTTTTTCGCTGACGGCGTGACCTGTTTGCTGAAACCCCCACTTTTTGCTCATGAAAATACCTCTTGAGATAAAAACACGACGTTTTGGCGAAAAAAAAATGGGGTTTTGGCTGAGTAAAGGTGCTTTTTGGTCAAAAAAGGTGTTTTTTGCTGAGAAAATCTGAAATTGGCTGAGAATTTTCTTTTGCTCAAAACACGACGTTTTCACTGCTAAACGCAAGTTTTGGCCGAGAAAAGCACATTTTGGATGTCCAAAACACTGTTTTGCTGGAAAAAAAAACTTTTTAGCCCAAAAAACTGAAAAATGGCCATTTTGGCTCTCAAAACCAGGTTTTTCGCTGACGGCGTGACCTGTTTGCTGAAACCCCCACTTTTTGCTCATGAAAATACCTCTTGAGATAAAAACACGACGTTTTGGCGAAAAAAAAATGGGGTTTTGGCTGAGTAAAGGTGCTTTTTGGTCAAAAAAGGTGTTTTTTGCTGAGAAAATCTGAAATTGGCTGAGAATTTTCTTTTGCTCAAAACACGACGTTTTCACTGCTAAACGCAAGTTTTGGCCGAGAAAAGCACATTTTGGATGTCCAAAACACTGTTTTGCTGGAAAAAAAAACTTTTTAGCCCAAAAAACTGAAAAATGGCCATTTTGGCTCTCAAAACCAGGTTTTTCGCTGACGGCGTGACCTGTTTGCTGAAACCCCCACTTTTTGCTCATGAAAATACCTCTTGAGATAAAAACACGACGTTTTGGCGAAAAAAAAATGGGGTTTTGGCTGAGTAAAGGTGCTTTTTGGTCAAAAAAGGTGTTTTTTGCTGAGAAAATCTGAAATTGGCTGAGAATTTTCTTTTGCTCAAAACACGACGTTTTCACTGCTAAACGCAAGTTTTGGCCGAGAAAAGCACATTTTGGATGTCCAAAACACTGTTTTGCTGGAAAAAAAAACTTTTTAGCCCAAAAAACTGAAAAATGGCCATTTTGGCTCTCAAAACCAGGTTTTTCGCTGACGGCGTGACCTGTTTGCTGAAACCCCCACTTTTTGCTCATGAAAATACCTCTTGAGATAAAAACACGACGTTTTGGCGAAAAAAAAATGGGGTTTTGGCTGAGTAAAGGTGCTTTTTGGTCAAAAAAGGTGTTTTTTGCTGAGAAAATCTGAAATTGGCTGAGAATTTTCTTTTGCTCAAAACACGACGTTTTCACTGCTAAACGCAAGTTTTGGCCGAGAAAAGCACATTTTGGATGTCCAAAACACTGTTTTGCTGGAAAAAAAAACTTTTTAGCCCAAAAAACTGAAAAATGGCCATTTTGGCTCTCAAAACCAGGTTTTTCGCTGACGGCGTGACCTGTTTGCTGAAACCCCCACTTTTTGCTCATGAAAATACCTCTTGAGATAAAAACACGACGTTTTGGCGAAAAAAAAATGGGGTTTTGGCTGAGTAAAGGTGCTTTTTGGTCAAAAAAGGTGTTTTTTGCTGAGAAAATCTGAAATTGGCTGAGAATTTTCTTTTGCTCAAAACACGACGTTTTCACTGCTAAACGCAAGTTTTGGCCGAGAAAAGCACATTTTGGATGTCCAAAACACTGTTTTGCTGGAAAAAAAAACTTTTTAGCCCAAAAAACTGAAAAATGGCCATTTTGGCTCTCAAAACCAGGTTTTTCGCTGACGGCGTGACCTGTTTGCTGAAACCCCCACTTTTTGCTCATGAAAATACCTCTTGAGATAAAAACACGACGTTTTGGCGAAAAAAAAATGGGGTTTTGGCTGAGTAAAGGTGCTTTTTGGTCAAAAAAGGTGTTTTTTGCTGAGAAAATCTGAAATTGGCTGAGAATTTTCTTTTGCTCAAAACACGACGTTTTCACTGCTAAACGCAAGTTTTGGCCGAGAAAAGCACATTTTGGATGTCCAAAACACTGTTTTGCTGGAAAAAAAAACTTTTTAGCCCAAAAAACTGAAAAATGGCCATTTTGGCTCTCAAAACCAGGTTTTTCGCTGACGGCGTGACCTGTTTGCTGAAACCCCCACTTTTTGCTCATGAAAATACCTCTTGAGATAAAAACACGACGTTTTGGCGAAAAAAAAATGGGGTTTTGGCTGAGTAAAGGTGCTTTTTGGTCAAAAAAGGTGTTTTTTGCTGAGAAAATCTGAAATTGGCTGAGAATTTTCTTTTGCTCAAAACACGACGTTTTCACTGCTAAACGCAAGTTTTGGCCGAGAAAAGCACATTTTGGATGTCCAAAACACTGTTTTGCTGGAAAAAAAAAACTTTTTAGCCCAAAAAACTGAAAAATGGCCATTTTGGCTCTCAAAACCAGGTTTTTCGCTGACGGCGTGACCTGTTTGCTGAAACCCCCACTTTTTGCTCATGAAAATACCTCTTGAGATAAAAACACGACGTTTTGGCGAAAAAAAAATGGGGTTTTGGCTGAGTAAAGGTGCTTTTTGGTCAAAAAAGGTGTTTTTTGCTGAGAAAATCTGAAATTGGCTGAGAATTTTCTTTTGCTCAAAACACGACGTTTTCACTGCTAAACGCAAGTTTTGGCCGAGAAAAGCACATTTTGGATGTCCAAAACACTGTTTTGCTGGAAAAAAAAACTTTTTAGCCCAAAAAACTGAAAAATGGCCATTTTGGCTCTCAAAACCAGGTTTTTCGCTGACGGCGTGACCTGTTTGCTGAAACCCCCACTTTTTGCTCATGAAAATACCTCTTGAGATAAAAACACGACGTTTTGGCGGAAAAAAAATGGGGTTTTGGCTGAGTAAAGGTGCTTTTTGGTCAAAAAAGGTGTTTTTTGCTGAGAAAATCTGAAATTGGCTGAGAATTTTCTTTTGCTCAAAACACGACGTTTTCACTGCTAAACGCAAGTTTTGGCCGAGAAAAGCACATTTTGGATGTCCAAAACACTGTTTTGCTGGAAAAAAAAACTTTTTAGCCCAAAAAACTGAAAAATGGCCATTTTGGCTCTCAAAACCAGGTTTTTCGCTGACGGCGTGACCTGTTTGCTGAAACCCCCACTTTTTGCTCATGAAAATACCTCTTGAGATAAAAACACGACGTTTTGGCGAAAAAAAAATGGGGTTTTGGCTGAGTAAAGGTGCTTTTTGGTCAAAAAAGGTGTTTTTTGCTGAGAAAATCTGAAATTGGCTGAGAATTTTCTTTTGCTCAAAACACGACGTTTTCACTGCTAAACGCAAGTTTTGGCCGAGAAAAGCACATTTTGGATGTCCAAAACACTGTTTTGCTGGAAAAAATAACTTTTTAGCCCAAAAAACTGAAAAATGGCCATTTTGGCTCTCAAAACCAGGTTTTTCGCTGACGGCGTGACCTGTTTGCTGAAACCCCCACTTTTTGCTCATGAAAATACCTCTTGAGATAAAAACACGACGTTTTGGCGAAAAAAAAATGGGGTTTTGGCTGAGTAAAGGTGCTTTTTGGTCAAAAAAGGTGTTTTTTGCTGAGAAAATCTGAAATTGGCTGAGAATTTTCTTTTGCTCAAAACACGACGTTTTCACTGCTAAACGCAAGTTTTGGCCGAGAAAAGCACATTTTGGATGTCCAAAACACTGTTTTGCTGGAAAAAAAAACTTTTTAGCCCAAAAAACTGAAAAATGGCCATTTTGGCTCTCAAAACCAGGTTTTTCGCTGACGGCGTGACCTGTTTGCTGAAACCCCCACTTTTTGCTCATGACAATACCTCTTGAGATAAAAACACGACGTTTTGGCGAAAAAAAAATGGGGTTTTGGCTGAGTAAAGGTGCTTTTTGGTCAAAAAAGGTGTTTTTTGCTGAGAAAATCTGAAATTGGCTGAGAATTTTCTTTTGCTCAAAACACGACGTTTTCACTGCTAAACGCAAGTTTTGGCCGAGAAAAGCACATTTTGGATGTCCAAAACACTGTTTTGCTGGAAAAAAAAACTTTTTAGCCCAAAAAACTGAAAAATGGCCATTTTGGCTCTCAAAACCAGGTTTTTCGCTGACGGCGTGACCTGTTTGCTGAAACCCCCACTTTTTGCTCATGACAATACCTCTTGAGATAAAAACACGACGTTTTGGCGAAAAAAAAATGGGGTTTTGGCTGAGTAAAGGTGCTTTTTGGTCAAAAAAGGTGTTTTTTGCTGAGAAAATCTGAAATTGGCTGAGAATTTTCTTTTGCTCAAAACACGACGTTTTCACTGCTAAACGCAAGTTTTGGCCGAGAAAAGCACATTTTGGATGTCCAAAACACTGTTTTGCTGGAAAAAAAAACTTTTTAGCCCAAAAAACTGAAAAATGGCCATTTTGGCTCTCAAAACCAGGTTTTTCGCTGACGGCGTGACCTGTTTGCTGAAACCCCCACTTTTTGCTCATGAAAATACCTCTTGAGATAAAAACACGACGTTTTGGCGAAAAAAAAATGGGGTTTTGGCTGAGTAAAGGTGCTTTTTGGTCAAAAAAGGTGTTTTTTGCTGAGAAAATCTGAAATTGGCTGAGAATTTTCTTTTGCTCAAAACACGACGTTTTCACTGCTAAACGCAAGTTTTGGCCGAGAAAAGCACATTTTGGATGTCCAAAACACTGTTTTGCTGGAAAAAATAACTTTTTAGCCCAAAAAACTGAAAAATGGCCATTTTGGCTCTCAAAACCAGGTTTTTCGCTGACGGCGTGACCTGTTTGCTGAAACCCCCACTTTTTGCTCATGAAAATACCTCTTGAGATAAAAACACGACGTTTTGGCGAAAAAAAAATGGGGTTTTGGCTGAGTAAAGGTGCTTTTTGGTCAAAAAAGGTGTTTTTTGCTGAGAAAATCTGAAATTGGCTGAGAATTTTCTTTTGCTCAAAACACGACGTTTTCACTGCTAAACGCAAGTTTTGGCCGAGAAAAGCACATTTTGGATGTCCAAAACACTGTTTTGCTGGAAAAAAAAACTTTTTAGCCCAAAAAACTGAAAAATGGCCATTTTGGCTCTCAAAACCAGGTTTTTCGCTGACGGCGTGACCTGTTTGCTGAAACCCCCACTTTTTGCTCATGAAAATACCTCTTGAGATAAAAACACGACGTTTTGGCGGAAAAAAAATGGGGTTTTGGCTGAGTAAAGGTGCTTTTTGGTCAAAAAAGGTGTTTTTTGCTGAGAAAATCTGAAATTGGCTGAGAATTTTCTTTTGCTGAAAACACGACGTTTTCACTGCTAAACGCAAGTTTTGGCCGAGAAAAGCACATTTTGGATGTCCAAAACACTGTTTTGCTGGAAAAAAAAACTTTTTAGCCCAAAAAACTGAAAAATGGCCATTTTGGCTCTCAAAACCAGGTTTTTCGCTGACGGCGTGACCTGTTTGCTGAAACCCCCACTTTTTGCTCATGAAAATACCTCTTGAGATAAAAACACGACGTTTTGGCGAAAAAAAAATGGGGTTTTGGCTGAGTAAAGGTGCTTTTTGGTCAAAAAAGGTGTTTTTTGCTGAGAAAATCTGAAATTGGCTGAGAATTTTCTTTTGCTCAAAACACGACGTTTTCACTGCTAAACGCAAGTTTTGGCCGAGAAAAGCACATTTTGGATGTCCAAAACACTGTTTTGCTGGAAAAAAAAACTTTTTAGCCCAAAAAACTGAAAAATGGCCATTTTGGCTCTCAAAACCAGGTTTTTCGCTGACGGCGTGACCTGTTTGCTGAAACCCCCACTTTTTGCTCATGAAAATACCTCTTGAGATAAAAACACGACGTTTTGGCGGAAAAAAAATGGGGTTTTGGCTGAGTAAAGGTGCTTTTTGGTCAGAAAAGGTGTTTTTTGCTGAGAAAATCTGAAATTGGCTGAGAATTTTCTTTTGCTCAAAACACGACGTTTTCACTGCTAAACGCAAGTTTTGGCCGGGAAAAGCACATTTTGGATGTCCAAAACACTGTTTTGCTGGAAAAAAAAACTTTTTAGCCCAAAAAACTGAAAAATGGCCATTTTGGCTCTCAAAACCAGGTTTTTCGCTGACGGCGTGACCTGTTTGCTGAAACCCCCACTTTTTGCTCATGAAAATACCTCTTGAGATAAAAACACGACGTTTTGGCGAAAAAAAAATGGGGTTTTGGCTGAGTAAAGGTGCTTTTTGGTCAAAAAAGGTGTTTTTTGCTGAGAAAATCTGAAATTGGCTGAGAATTTTCTTTTGCTCAAAACACGACGTTTTCACTGCTAAACGCAAGTTTTGGCCGAGAAAAGCACATTTTGGATGTCCAAAACACTGTTTTGCTGGGAAAAAAAACTTTTTAGCCCAAAAAACTGAAAAATGGCCATTTTGGCTCTCAAAACCAGGTTTTTCGCTGACGGCGTGACCTGTTTGCTGAAACCCCCACTTTTTGCTCATGAAAATACCTCTTGAGATAAAAACACGACGTTTTGGCGAAAAAAAAATGGGGTTTTGGCTGAGTAAAGGTGCTTTTTGTTCAAAAAAGGTGTTTTTTGCTGAGAAAATCTGAAATTGGCTGAGAATTTTCTTTTGCTCAAAACACGACGTTTTCACTGCTAAACGCAAGTTTTGGCCGAGAAAAGCACATTTTGGATGTCCAAAACACTGTTTTGCTGGAAAAAAAAACTTTTTAGCCCAAAAAACTGAAAAATGGCCATTTTGGCTCTCAAAACCAGGTTTTTCGCTGACGGCGTGACCTGTTTGCTGAAACCCCCACTTTTTGCTCATGAAAATACCTCTTGAGATAAAAACACGACGTTTTGGCGAAAAAAAAATGGGGTTTTGGCTGAGTAAAGGTGCTTTTTGGTCAAAAAAGGTGTTTTTTGCTGAGAAAATCTGAAATTGGCTGAGAATTTTCTTTTGCTCAAAACACGACGTTTTCACTGCTAAACGCAAGTTTTGGCCGAGAAAAGCACATTTTGGATGTCCAAAACACTGTTTTGCTGGAAAAAAAAACTTTTTAGCCCAAAAAACTGAAAAATGGCCATTTTGGCTCTCAAAACCAGGTTTTTCGCTGACGGCGTGACCTGTTTGCTGAAACCCCCACTTTTTGCTCATGAAAATACCTCTTGAGATAAAAACACGACGTTTTGGCGAAAAAAAAATGGGGTTTTGGCTGAGTAAAGGTGCTTTTTGGTTAAAAAAGGTGTTTTTTGCTGAGAAAATCTGAAATTGGCTGAGAATTTTCTTTTGCTCAAAACACGACGTTTTCACTGCTAAACGCAAGTTTTGGCCGAGAAAAGCACATTTTGGATGTCCAAAACACTGTTTTGCTGGAAAAAAAAACTTTTTAGCCCAAAAAACTGAAAAATGGCCATTTTGGCTCTCAAAACCAGGTTTTTCGCTGACGGCGTGACCTGTTTGCTGAAACCCCCACTTTTTGCTCATGAAAATACCTCTTGAGATAAAAACACGACGTTTTGGCGGAAAAAAAATGGGGTTTTGGCTGAGTAAAGGTGCTTTTTGGTCAAAAAAGGTGTTTTTTGCTGAGAAAATCTGAAATTGGCTGAGAATTTTCTTTTGCTCAAAACACGACGTTTTCACTGCTAAACGCAAGTTTTGGCCGAGAAAAGCACATTTTGGATGTCCAAAACACTGTTTTGCTGAAAAAAAAAACTTTTTAGCCCCAAAAAACTGAAAAATGGCCATTTTGGCTCTCAAAACCAGGTTTTTCGCTGACGGCGTGACCTGTTTGCTGAAACCCCCACTTTTTGCTCATGAAAATACCTCTTGAGATAAAAACACGACGTTTTGGCGAAAAAAAAATGGGGTTTTGGCTGAGTAAAGGTGCTTTTTGGTCAAAAAAGGTGTTTTTTGCTGAGAAAATCTGAAATTGGCTGAGAATTTTCTTTCGCTCAAAACACGACGTTTTCACTGCTAAACGCAAGTTTTGGCCGAGAAAAGCACATTTTGGATGTCCAAAACACTGTTTTGCTGGGAAAAAAAACTTTTTAGCCCAAAAAACTGAAAAATGGCCATTTTGGCTCTCAAAACCAGGTTTTTCGCTGACGGCGTGACCTGTTTGCTGAAACCCCCACTTTTTGCTCATGAAAATACCTCTTGAGATAAAATCACGACGTTTTGGCGAAAAAAAAATGGGGTTTTGGCTGAGTAAAGGTGCTTTTTGGTCAAAAAAGGTGTTTTTTGCTGAGAAAATCTGAAATTGGCTGAGAATTTTCTTTTGCTCAAAACACGACGTTTTCACTGCTAAACGCAAGTTTTGGCCGAGAAAAGCACATTTTGGATGTCCAAAACACTGTTTTGCTGGAAAAAAAAACTTTTTAGCCCAAAAAACTGAAAAATGGCCATTTTGGCTCTCAAAACCAGGTTTTTCGCTGACGGCGTGACCTGTTTGCTGAAACCCCCACTTTTTGCTCATGAAAATACCTCTTGAGATAAAAACACGACGTTTTGGCGAAAAAAAAATGGGGTTTTGGCTGAGTAAAGGTGCTTTTTGGT
This sequence comes from Anthopleura xanthogrammica, assembly GCA_964019055.1. Taxonomy (NCBI): domain Eukaryota; kingdom Metazoa; phylum Cnidaria; class Anthozoa; order Actiniaria; family Actiniidae; genus Anthopleura; species Anthopleura xanthogrammica. The sequence goes on from CAXHSA010000045.1 coordinate 10,235, forward strand.
CAAAAAAGGTGTTTTTTGCTGAGAAAATCTGAAATTGGCTGAGAATTTTCTTTTGCTCAAAACACGACGTTTTCACTGCTAAACGCAAGTTTTGGCCGAGAAAAGCACATTTTGGATGTCCAAAACACTGTTTTGCTGGAAAAAAAAAACTTTATAGCCCAAAAAACTGAAAAATGGCCATTTTGGCTCTCAAAACCAGGTTTTTCGCTGACGGCGTGACGTGTTTGCTGAAACCCCCACTTTTTGCTCATGAAAATACCTCTTGAGATAAAAACACGACGTTTTGGCGAAAAAAAAATGGGGTTTTAGCTGAGTAAAGGTGCTTTTTGGTCAAAAAAGGTGTTTTTTGCTGAGAAAATCTGAAATTGGCTGAGAATTTTCTTTTGCTCAAAACACGACGTTTTCACTGCTAAACGCAAGTTTTGGCCGAGAAAAGCACATTTTGGATGTCCAAAACACTGTTTTGCTGGAAAAAAAAACTTTTTAGCCCAAAAAACTGAAAAATGGCCATTTTGGCTCTCAAAACCAGGTTTTTCGCTGACGGCGTGACCTGTTTGCTGAAACCCCCACTTTTTGCTCATGAAAATACCTCTTGAGATAAAAACACGACGTTTTGGCGAAAAAAAAATGGGGTTTTGGCTGAGTAAAGGTGCTTTTTGGTCAAAAAAGGTGTTTTTTGCTGAGAAAATCTGAAATTGGCTGAGAATTTTCTTTTGCTCAAAACACGACGTTTTCACTGCTAAACGCAAGTTTTGGCCGAGAAAAGCACATTTTGGATGTCCAAAACACTGTTTTGCTGAAAAAAAAAACTTTTTAGCCCCAAAAAACTGAAAAATGGCCATTTTGGCTCTCAAAACCAGGTTTTTCGCTGACGGCGTGACCTGTTTGCTGAAACCCCCACTTTTTGCTCATGAAAATACCTCTTGAGATAAAAACACGACGTTTTGGCGAAAAAAAAATGGGGTTTTGGCTGAGTAAAGGTGCTTTTTGGTCAAAAAAGTTGTTTTTTGCTGAGAAAATCTGAAATTGGCTGAGAATTTTCTTTTGCTCAAAACACGACGTTTTCACTGCTAAACGCAAGTTTTGGCCGAGAAAAGCACATTTTGGATGTCCAAAACACTGTTTTGCTGGAAAAAAAAACTTTTTAGCCCAAAAAACTGAAAAATGGCCATTTTGGCTCTCAAAACCAGGTTTTTCGCTGACGGCGTGACCTGTTTGCTGAAACCCCCACTTTTTGCTCATGAAAATACCTCTTGAGATAAAAACACGACGTTTTGGCGAAAAAAAAATGGGGTTTTGGCTGAGTAAAGGTGCTTTTTGGTCAAAAAAGGTGTTTTTTGCTGAGAAAATCTGAAATTGGCTGAGAATTTTCTTTTGCTCAAAACACGACGTTTTCACTGCTAAACGCAAGTTTTGGCCGAGAAAAGCACATTTTGGATGTCCAAAACACTGTTTTGCTGGAAAAAAAAACTTTTTAGCCCAAAAAACTGAAAAATGGCCATTTTGGCTCTCAAAACCAGGTTTTTCGCTGACGGCGTGACCTGTTTGCTGAAACCCCCACTTTTTGCTCATGAAAATACCTCTTGAGATAAAAACACGACGTTTTGGCGAAAAAAAAATGGGGTTTTGGCTGAGTAAAGGTGCTTTTTGGTCAAAAAAGGTGTTTTTTGCTGAGAAAATCTGAAATTGGCTGAGAATTTTCTTTTGCTCAAAACACGACGTTTTCACTGCTAAACGCAAGTTTTGGCCGAGAAAAGCACATTTTGGATGTCCAAAACACTGTTTTGCTGGAAAAAAAAACTTTTTAGCCCAAAAAACTGAAAAATGGCCATTTTGGCTCTCAAAACCAGGTTTTTCGCTGACGGCGTGACCTGTTTGCTGAAACCCCCACTTTTTGCTCATGAAAATACCTCTTGAGATAAAAACACGACGTTTTGGCGAAAAAAAAATGGGGTTTTGGCTGAGTAAAGGTGCTTTTTGGTCAAAAAAGGTGTTTTTTGCTGAGAAAATCTGAAATTGGCTGAGAATTTTCTTTTGCTCAAAACACGACGTTTTCACTGCTAAACGCAAGTTTTGGCCGAGAAAAGCACATTTTGGATGTCCAAAACACTGTTTTGCTGGAAAAAAAACTTTTTAGCCCAAAAAACTGAAAAATGGCCATTTTGGCTCTCAAAACCAGGTTTTTCGCTGACGGCGTGACCTGTTTGCTGAAACCCCCACTTTTTGCTCATGAAAATACCTCTTGAGATAAAAACACGACGTTTTGGCGAAAAAAAAATGGGGTTTTGGCTGACTAAAGGTGCTTTTTGGTCAAAAAAGGTGTTTTTTGCTGAGAAAATCTGAAATTGGCTGAGAATTTTCTTTTGCTCAAAACACGACGTTTTCACTGCTAAACGCAAGTTTTGGCCGAGAAAAGCACATTTTGGATGTCCAAAACACTGTTTTGCTGGAAAAAAAAACTTTTTAGCCCAAAAAACTGAAAAATGGCCATTTTGGCTCTCAAAACCAGGTTTTTCGCTGACGGCGTGACCTGTTTGCTGAAACCCCCACTTTTTGCTCATGAAAATACCTCTTGAGATAAAAACACGACGTTTTGGCGAAAAAAAAATGGGGTTTTGGCTGAGTAAAGGTGCTTTTTGGTCAAAAAAGGTGTTTTTTGCTGAGAAAATCTGAAATTGGCTGAGAATTTTCTTTCGCTCAAAACACGACGTTTTCACTGCTAAACGCAAGTTTTGGCCGAGAAAAGCACATTTTGGATGTCCAAAACACTGTTTTGCTGGAAAAAAAAACTTTTTAGCCCAAAAAACTGAAAAATGGCCATTTTGGCTCTCAAAACCAGGTTTTTCGCTGACGGCGTGACCTGTTTGCTGAAACCCCCACTTTTTGCTCATGAAAATACCTCTTGAGATAAAAACACGACGTTTTGGCGAAAAAAAAATGGGGTTTTGGCTGAGTAAAGGTGCTTTTTGGTCAAAAAAGGTGTTTTTTGCTGAGAAAATCTGAAATTGGCTGAGAATTTTCTTTTGCTCAAAACACGACGTTTTCACTGCTAAACGCAAGTTTTGGCCGAGAAAAGCACATTTTGGATGTCCAAAACACTGTTTTGCTGTGAAAAAAAACTTTTTAGCCCAAAAAACTGAAAAATGGCCATTTTGGCTCTCAAAACCAGGTTTTTCGCTGACGGCGTGACCTGTTTGCTGAAACCCCCACTTTTTGCTCATGAAAATACCTCTTGAGATAAAAACACGACGTTTTGGCGAAAAAAAAATGGGGTTTTGGCTGAGTAAAGGTGCTTTTTGGTCAAAAAAGGTGTTTTTTGCTGAGAAAATCTGAAATTGGCTGAGAATTTTCTTTTGCTCAAAACACGACGTTTTCACTGCTAAACGCAAGTTTTGGCCGAGAAAAGCACATTTTGGATGTCCAAAACACTGTTTTGCTGAAAAAAAAAACTTTTTAGCCCCAAAAAACTGAAAAATGGCCATTTTGGCTCTCAAAACCAGGTTTTTCGCTGACGGCGTGACCTGTTTGCTGAAACCCCCACTTTTTGCTCATGAAAATACCTCTTGAGATAAAAACACGACGTTTTGGCGAAAAAAAAATGGGGTTTTGGCTGAGTAAAGGTGCTTTTTGGTCAAAAAAGTTGTTTTTTGCTGAGAAAATCTGAAATTGGCTGAGAATTTTCTTTTGCTCAAAACACGACGTTTTCACTGCTAAACGCAAGTTTTGGCCGAGAAAAGCACATTTTGGATGTCCAAAACACTGTTTTGCTGGAAAAAAAAACTTTTTAGCCCAAAAAACTGAAAAATGGCCATTTTGGCTCTCAAAACCAGGTTTTTCGCTGACGGCGTGACCTGTTTGCTGAAACCCCCACTTTTTGCTCATGAAAATACCTCTTGAGATAAAAACACGACTTTTTGGCGAAAAAAAATGCGGTTTTCGCTGAGTAAAGGTGCTTTTTGGTCAAAAAAACTGTTTTTTGCTGAGAAAATCTGAAATTTGCTGAGAATTTTCTTTTGCTCAAAACACGACGTTTTCACTGCTAAACGCAAGTTTTGGCCGAGAAAAGCACATTTTGGATGTCCAAAACACTGTTTTGCTGGAAAAAAAAACTTTTTAGCCCAAAAAACTGAAAAATGGCCATTTTGGCTCTCAAAACCAGGTTTTTCGCTGACGGCGTGACCTGTTTGCTGAAACCCCCACTTTTTGCTCATGAAAATACCTCTTGAGATAAAAACACGACGTTTTGGCGAAAAAAAAATGGGGTTTTGGCTGAGTAAAGGTGCTTTTTGGTCAAAAAAGGTGTTTTTTGCTGAGAAAATCTGAAATTGGCTGAGAATTTTCTTTTGCTCAAAACACGACGTTTTCACTGCTAAACGCAAGTTTTGGCCGAGAAAAGCACATTTTGGATGTCCAAAACACTGTTTTGCTGGAAAAAAAACTTTTTAGCCCAAAAAACTGAAAAATGGCCATTTTGGCTCTCAAAACCAGGTTTTTCGCTGACGGCGTGACCTGTTTGCTGAAACCCCCACTTTTTGCTCATGAAAATACCTCTTGAGATAAAAACACGACGTTTTGGCGAAAAAAAAATGGGGTTTTGGCTGACTAAAGGTGCTTTTTGGTCAAAAAAGGTGTTTTTTGCTGAGAAAATCTGAAATTGGCTGAGAATTTTCTTTTGCTCAAAACACGACGTTTTCACTGCTAAACGCAAGTTTTGGCCGAGAAAAGCACATTTTGGATGTCCAAAACACTGTTTTGCTGGAAAAAAAAACTTTTTAGCCCAAAAAACTGAAAAATGGCCATTTTGGCTCTCAAAACCAGGTTTTTCGCTGACGGCGTGACCTGTTTGCTGAAACCCCCACTTTTTGCTCATGAAAATACCTCTTGAGATAAAAACACGACGTTTTGGCGAAAAAAAAATGGGGTTTTGGCTGAGTAAAGGTGCTTTTTGGTCAAAAAAGGTGTTTTTTGCTGAGAAAATCTGAAATTGGCTGAGAATTTTCTTTCGCTCAAAACACGACGTTTTCACTGCTAAACGCAAGTTTTGGCCGAGAAAAGCACATTTTGGATGTCCAAAACACTGTTTTGCTGGAAAAAAAAACTTTTTAGCCCAAAAAACTGAAAAATGGCCATTTTGGCTCTCAAAACCAGGTTTTTCGCTGACGGCGTGACCTGTTTGCTGAAACCCCCACTTTTTGCTCATGAAAATACCTCTTGAGATAAAAACACGACGTTTTGGCGAAAAAAAAATGGGGTTTTGGCTGAGTAAAGGTGCTTTTTGGTCAAAAAAGGTGTTTTTTGCTGAGAAAATCTGAAATTGGCTGAGAATTTTCTTTTGCTCAAAACACGACGTTTTCACTGCTAAACGCAAGTTTTGGCCGAGAAAAGCACATTTTGGATGTCCAAAACACTGTTTTGCTGTGAAAAAAAACTTTTTAGCCCAAAAAACTGAAAAATGGCCATTTTGGCTCTCAAAACCAGGTTTTTCGCTGACGGCGTGACCTGTTTGCTGAAACCCCCACTTTTTGCTCATGAAAATACCTCTTGAGATAAAAACACGACGTTTTGGCGAAAAAAAAATGGGGTTTTGGCTGAGTAAAGGTGCTTTTTGGTCAAAAAAGGTGTTTTTTGCTGAGAAAATCTGAAATTGGCTGAGAATTTTCTTTTGCTCAAAACACGACGTTTTCACTGCTAAACGCAAGTTTTGGCCGAGAAAAGCACATTTTGGATGTCCAAAACACTGTTTTGCTGGAAAAAAAAACTTTTTAGCCCAAAAAACTGAAAAATGGCCATTTTGGCTCTCAAAACCAGGTTTTTCGCTGACGGCGTGACCTGTTTGCTGAAACCCCCACTTTTTGCTCATGAAAATACCTCTTGAGATAAAAACACGACGTTTTGGCGAAAAAAAAATGGGGTTTTGGCTGAGTAAAGGTGCTTTTTGGTCAAAAAAGGTGTTTTTTGCTGAGAAAATCTGAAATTGGCTGAGAATTTTCTTTTGCTCAAAACACGACGTTTTCACTGCTAAACGCAAGTTTTGGCCGAGAAAAGCACATTTTGGATGTCCAAAACACTGTTTTGCTGTGAAAAAAAACTTTTTAGCCCAAAAAACTGAAAAATGGCCATTTTGGCTCTCAAAACCAGGTTTTTCGCTGACGGCGTGACCTGTTTGCTGAAACCCCCACTTTTTGCTCATGAAAATACCTCTTGAGATAAAAACACGACGTTTTGGCGAAAAAAAAATGGGGTTTTGGCTGAGTAAAGGTGCTTTTTGGTCAAAAAAGGTGTTTTTTGCTGAGAAAATCTGAAATTGGCTGAGAATTTTCTTTTGCTCAAAACACGACGTTTTCACTGCTAAACGCAAGTTTTGGCCGAGAAAAGCACATTTTGGATGTCCAAAACACTGTTTTGCTGGAAAAAAAAACTTTTTAGCCCAAAAAACTGAAAAATGACCATTTTGGCTCTCAAAACCAGGTTTTTCGCTGACGGCGTGACCTGTTTGCTGAAACCCCCACTTTTTGCTCATGAAAATACCTCTTGAGATAAAAACACGACGTTTTGGCGAAAAAAAAATGGGGTTTTGGCTGAGTAAAGGTGCTTTTTGGTCAAAAAAGGTGTTTTTTGCTGAGAAAATCTGAAATTGGCTGAGAATTTTCTTTTGCTCAAAACACGACGTTTTCACTGCTAAACGCAAGTTTTGGCCGAGAAAAGCACATTTTGGATGTCCAAAACACTGTTTTGCTGGAAAAAAAACTTTTTAGCCCAAAAAACTGAAAAATGGCCATTTTGGCTCTCAAAACCAGGTTTTTCGCTGACGGCGTGACCTGTTTGCTGAAACCCCCACTTTTTGCTCATGAAAATACCTCTTGAGATAAAAACACGACGTTTTGGCGAAAAAAAAATGGGGTTTTGGCTGACTAAAGGTGCTTTTTGGTCAAAAAAGGTGTTTTTTGCTGAGAAAATCTGAAATTGGCTGAGAATTTTCTTTTGCTCAAAACACGACGTTTTCACTGCTAAACGCAAGTTTTGGCCGAGAAAAGCACATTTTGGATGTCCAAAACACTGTTTTGCTGGAAAAAAAAACTTTTTAGCCCAAAAAACTGAAAAATGGCCATTTTGGCTCTCAAAACCAGGTTTTTCGCTGACGGCGTGACCTGTTTGCTGAAACCCCCACTTTTTGCTCATGAAAATACCTCTTGAGATAAAAACACGACGTTTTGGCGAAAAAAAAATGGGGTTTTGGCTGAGTAAAGGTGCTTTTTGGTCAAAAAAGGTGTTTTTTGCTGAGAAAATCTGAAATTGGCTGAGAATTTTCTTTCGCTCAAAACACGACGTTTTCACTGCTAAACGCAAGTTTTGGCCGAGAAAAGCACATTTTGGATGTCCAAAACACTGTTTTGCTGGAAAAAAAAACTTTTTAGCCCAAAAAACTGAAAAATGGCCATTTTGGCTCTCAAAACCAGGTTTTTCGCTGACGGCGTGACCTGTTTGCTGAAACCCCCACTTTTTGCTCATGAAAATACCTCTTGAGATAAAAACACGACGTTTTGGCGAAAAAAAAATGGGGTTTTGGCTGAGTAAAGGTGCTTTTTGGTCAAAAAAGGTGTTTTTTGCTGAGAAAATCTGAAATTGGCTGAGAATTTTCTTTCGCTCAAAACACGACGTTTTCACTGCTAAACGCAAGTTTTGGCCGAGAAAAGCACATTTTGGATGTCCAAAACACTGTTTTGCTGGAAAAAAAAACTTTTTAGCCCAAAAAACTGAAAAATGGCCATTTTGGCTCTCAAAACCAGGTTTTTCGCTGACGGCGTGACCTGTTTGCTGAAACCCCCACTTTTTGCTCATGAAAATACCTCTTGAGATAAAAACACGACGTTTTGGCGAAAAAAAAATGGGGTTTTGGCTGAGTAAAGGTGCTTTTTGGTCAAAAAAGGTGTTTTTTGCTGAGAAAATCTGAAATTGGCTGAGAATTTTCTTTTGCTCAAAACACGACGTTTTCACTGCTAAACGCAAGTTTTGGCCGAGAAAAGCACATTTTGGATGTCCAAAACACTGTTTTGCTGGAAAAAAAACTTTTTAGCCCAAAAAACTGAAAAATGGCCATTTTGGCTCTCAAAACCAGGTTTTTCGCTGACGGCGTGACCTGTTTGCTGAAACCCCCACTTTTTGCTCATGAAAATACCTCTTGAGATAAAAACACGACGTTTTGGCGAAAAAAAAATGGGGTTTTGGCTGAGTAAAGGTGCTTTTTGGTCAAAAAAGGTGTTTTTTGCTGAGAAAATCTGAAATTGGCTGAGAATTTTCTTTTGCTCAAAACACGACGTTTTCACTGCTAAACGCAAGTTTTGGCCGAGAAAAGCACATTTTGGATGTCCAAAACACTGTTTTGCTGGAAAAAAAAACTTTTTAGCCCAAAAAACTGAAAAATGGCCATTTTGGCTCTCAAAACCAGGTTTTTCGCTGACGGCGTGACCTGTTTGCTGAAACCCCCACTTTTTGCTCATGAAAATACCTCTTGAGATAAAAACACGACGTTTTGGCGAAAAAAAAATGGGGTTTTGGCTGAGTAAAGGTGCTTTTTGGTCAAAAAAGGTGTTTTTTGCTGAGAAAATCTGAAATTGGCTGAGAATTTTCTTTTGCTCAAAACACGACGTTTTCACTGCTAAACGCAAGTTTTGGCCGAGAAAAGCACATTTTGGATGTCCAAAACACTGTTTTGCTGTGAAAAAAAACTTTTTAGCCCAAAAAACTGAAAAATGGCCATTTTGGCTCTCAAAACCAGGTTTTTCGCTGACGGCGTGACCTGTTTGCTGAAACCCCCACTTTTTGCTCATGAAAATACCTCTTGAGATAAAAACACGACGTTTTGGCGAAAAAAAAATGGGGTTTTGGCTGAGTAAAGGTGCTTTTTGGTCAAAAAAGGTGTTTTTTGCTGAGAAAATCTGAAATTGGCTGAGAATTTTCTTTTGCTCAAAACACGACGTTTTCACTGCTAAACGCAAGTTTTGGCCGAGAAAAGCACATTTTGGATGTCCAAAACACTGTTTTGCTGTGAAAAAAAACTTTTTAGCCCAAAAAACTGAAAAATGGCCATTTTGGCTCTCAAAACCAGGTTTTTCGCTGACGGCGTGACCTGTTTGCTGAAACCCCCACTTTTTGCTCATGAAAATACCTCTTGAGATAAAAACACGACGTTTTGGCGAAAAAAAAATGGGGTTTTGGCTGAGTAAAGGTGCTTTTTGGTCAAAAAAGGTGTTTTTTGCTGAGAAAATCTGAAATTGGCTGAGAATTTTCTTTTGCTCAAAACACGACGTTTTCACTGCTAAACGCAAGTTTTGGCCGAGAAAAGCACATTTTGGATGTCCAAAACACTGTTTTGCTGTGAAAAAAAACTTTTTAGCCCAAAAAACTGAAAAATGGCCATTTTGGCTCTCAAAACCAGGTTTTTCGCTGACGGCGTGACCTGTTTGCTGAAACCCCCACTTTTTGCTCATGAAAATACCTCTTGAGATAAAAACACGACGTTTTGGCGAAAAAAAAATGGGGTTTTGGCTGAGTAAAGGTGCTTTTTGGTCAAAAAAGGTGTTTTTTGCTGAGAAAATCTGAAATTGGCTGAGAATTTTCTTTTGCTCAAAACACGACGTTTTCACTGCTAAACGCAAGTTTTGGCCGAGAAAAGCACATTTTGGATGTCCAAAACACTGTTTTGCTGGAAAAAAAAACTTTTTAGCCCAAAAAACTGAAAAATGGCCATTTTGGCTCTCAAAACCAGGTTTTTCGCTGACGGCGTGACCTGTTTGCTGAAACCCCCACTTTTTGCTCATGAAAATACCTCTTGAGATAAAAACACGACGTTTTGGCGAAAAAAAAATGGGGTTTTGGCTGAGTAAAGGTGCTTTTTGGTCAAAAAAGGTGTTTTTTGCTGAGAAAATCTGAAATTGGCTGAGAATTTTCTTTTGCTCAAAACACGACGTTTTCACTGCTAAACGCAAGTTTTGGCCGAGAAAAGCACATTTTGGATGTCCAAAACACTGTTTTGCTGTGAAAAAAAACTTTTTAGCCCAAAAAACTGAAAAATGGCCATTTTGGCTCTCAAAACCAGGTTTTTCGCTGACGGCGTGACCTGTTTGCTGAAACCCCCACTTTTTGCTCATGAAAATACCTCTTGAGATAAAAACACGACGTTTTGGCGAAAAAAAAATGGGGTTTTGGCTGAGTAAAGGTGCTTTTTGGTCAAAAAAGGTGTTTTTTGCTGAGAAAATCTGAAATTGGCTGAGAATTTTCTTTTGCTCAAAACACGACGTTTTCACTGCTAAACGCAAGTTTTGGCCGAGAAAAGCACATTTTGGATGTCCAAAACACTGTTTTGCTGGGAAAAAAAACGTTTTAGCCCAAAAAACTGAAAAATGGCCATTTTGGCTCTCAAAACCAGGTTTTTCGCTGACGGAGTGACCTGTTTGCTGAAACCCCCACTTTTTGCTCATGAAAATACCTCGAGATAAAAACACGACGTTTTGGCGAAAAAAAAATGGGGTTTTGGCTGAGTAAAGGTGCTTTTTGGTCAAAAAAGGTGTTTTTTGCTGAGAAAATCTGAAATTGGCTGAGAATTTTCTTTTGCTCAAAACACGACGTTTTCACTGCTAAACGCAAGTTTTGGCCGAGAAAAGCACATTTTGGATGTCCAAAACACTGTTTTGCTGGAAAAAAAAACTTTTTAGCCCAAAAAACTGAAAAATGGCCATTTTGGCTCTCAAAACCAGGTTTTTCGCTGACGGCGTGACCTGTTTGCTGAAACCCCCACTTTTTGCTCATGAAAATACCTCTTGAGATAAAAACACGACGTTTTGGCGAAAAAAAAATGGGGTTTTGGCTGAGTAAAGGTGCTTTTTGGTCAAAAAAGGTGTTTTTTGCTGAGAAAATCTGAAATTGGCTGAGAATTTTCTTTTGCTCAAAACACGACGTTTTCACTGCTAAACGCAAGTTTTGGCCGAGAAAAGCACATTTTGGATGTCCAAAACACTGTTTTGCTGGAAAAAAAAACTTTTTAGCCCAAAAAACTGAAAAATGGCCATTTTGGCTCTCAAAACCAGGTTTTTCGCTGACGGCGTGACCTGTTTGCTGAAACCCCCACTTTTTGCTCATGAAAATACCTCTTGAGATAAAAACACGACGTTTTGGCGAAAAAAAAATGGGGTTTTGGCTGAGTAAAGGTGCTTTTTGGTCAAAAAAGGTGTTTTTTGCTGAGAAAATCTGAAATTGGCTGAGAATTTTCTTTTGCTCAAAACACGACGTTTTCACTGCTAAACGCAAGTTTTGGCCGAGAAAAGCACATTTTGGATGTCCAAAACACTGTTTTGCTGGAAAAAAAAACTTTTTAGCCCAAAAAACTGAAAAATGGCCATTTTGGCTCTCAAAACCAGGTTTTTCGCTGACGGCGTGACCTGTTTGCTGAAACCCCCACTTTTTGCTCATGAAAATACCTCTTGAGATAAAAACACGACGTTTTGGCGAAAAAAAAATGGGGTTTTGGCTGAGTAAAGGTGCTTTTTGGTCAAAAAAGGTGTTTTTTGCTGAGAAAATCTGAAATTGGCTGAGAATTTTCTTTTGCTCAAAACACGACGTTTTCACTGCTAAACGCAAGTTTTGGCCGAGAAAAGCACATTTTGGATGTCCAAAACACTGTTTTGCTGGAAAAAAAAACTTTTTAGCCCAAAAAACTGAAAAATGGCCATTTTGGCTCTCAAAACCAGGTTTTTCGCTGACGGCGTGACCTGTTTGCTGAAACCCCCACTTTTTGCTCATGAAAATACCTCTTGAGATAAAAACACGACGTTTTGGCGAAAAAAAAATGGGGTTTTGGCTGAGTAAAGGTGCTTTTTGGTCAAAAAAGGTGTTTTTTGCTGAGAAAATCTGAAATTGGCTGAGAATTTTCTTTTGCTCAAAACACGACGTTTTCACTGCTAAACGCAAGTTTTGGCCGAGAAAAGCACATTTTGGATGTCCAAAACACTGTTTTGCTGGGAAAAAAAACTTTTTAGCCCAAAAAACTGAAAAATGGCCATTTTGGCTCTCAAAACCAGGTTTTTCGCTGACGGCGTGACCTGTTTGCTGAAACCCCCACTTTTTGCTCATGAAAATACCTCTTGAGATAAAAACACGACGTTTTGGCGAAAAAAAAATGGGGTTTTGGCTGAGTAAAGGTGCTTTTTGGTCAAAAAAGGTGTTTTTTGCTGAGAAAATCTGAAATTGGCTGAGAATTTTCTTTTGCTCAAAACACGACGTTTTCACTGCTAAACGCAAGTTTTGGCCGAGAAAAGCACATTTTGGATGTCCAAAACACTGTTTTGCTGGAAAAAAAAACTTTTTAGCCCAAAAAACTGAAAAATGGCCATTTTGGCTCTCAAAACCAGGTTTTTCGCTGACGGCGTGACCTGTTTGCTGAAACCCCCACTTTTTGCTCATGAAAATACCTCTTGAGATAAAAACACGACGTTTTGGCGAAAAAAAAATGGGGTTTTGGCTGAGTAAAGGTGCTTTTTGGTCAAAAAAGGTGTTTTTTGCTGAGAAAATCTGAAATTGGCTGAGAATTTTCTTTCGCTCAAAACACGACGTTTTCACTGCTAAACGCAAGTTTTGGCCGAGAAAAGCACATTTTGGATGTCCAAAACACTGTTTTGCTGGAAAAAAAAACTTTTTAGCCCAAAAAACTGAAAAATGGCCATTTTGGCTCTCAAAACCAGGTTTTTCGCTGACGGCGTGACCTGTTTGCTGAAACCCCCACTTTTTGCTCATGAAAATACCTCTTGAGATAAAAACACGACGTTTTGGCGAAAAAAAAATGGGGTTTTGGCTGAGTAAAGGTGCTTTTTGGTCAAAAAAGGTGTTTTTTGCTGAGAAAATCTGAAATTGGCTGAGAATTTTCTTTTGCTCAAAACACGACGTTTTCACTGCTAAACGCAAGTTTTGGCCGAGAAAAGCACATTTTGGATGTCCAAAACACTGTTTTGCTGGGAAAAAAAACTTTTTAGCCCAAAAAACTGAAAAATGGCCATTTTGGCTCTCAAAACCAGGTTTTTCGCTGACGGCGTGACCTGTTTGCTGAAACCCCCACTTTTTGCTCATGAAAATACCTCTTGAGATAAAAACACGACGTTTTGGCGAAAAAAAAATGGGGTTTTGGCTGAGTAAAGGTGCTTTTTGGTCAAAAAAGGTGTTTTTTGCTGAGAAAATCTGAAATTGGCTGAGAATTTTCTTTTGCTCAAAACACGACGTTTTCACTGCTAAACGCAAGTTTTGGCCGAGAAAAGCACATTTTGGATGTCCAAAACACTGTTTTGCTGGAAAAAAAAACTTTTTAGCCCAAAAAACTGAAAAATGGCCATTTTGGCTCTCAAAACCAGGTTTTTCGCTGACGGCGTGACCTGTTTGCTGAAACCCCCACTTTTTGCTCATGAAAATACCTCTTGAGATAAAAACACGACGTTTTGGCGAAAAAAAAATGGGGTTTTGGCTGAGTAAAGGTGCTTTTTGGTCAAAAAAGGTGTTTTTTGCTGAGAAAATCTGAAATTGGCTGAGAATTTTCTTTTGCTCAAAACACGACGTTTTCACTGCTAAACGCAAGTTTTGGCCGAGAAAAGCACATTTTGGATGTCCAAAACACTGTTTTGCTGGGAAAAAAAACTTTTTAGCCCAAAAAACTGAAAAATGGCCATTTTGGCTCTCAAAACCAGGTTTTTCGCTGACGGCGTGACCTGTTTGCTGAAACCCCCACTTTTTGCTCATGAAAATACCTCTTGAGATAAAAACACGACGTTTTGGCGAAAAAAAAATGGGGTTTTGGCTGAGTAAAGGTGCTTTTTGGTCAAAAAAGGTGTTTTTTGCTGAGAAAATCTGAAATTGGCTGAGAATTTTCTTTTGCTCAAAACACGACGTTTTCACTGCTAAACGCAAGTTTTGGCCGAGAAAAGCACATTTTGGATGTCCAAAACACTGTTTTGCTGGGAAAAAAAACTTTTTAGCCCAAAAAACTGAAAAATGGCCATTTTGGCTCTCAAAACCAGGTTTTTCGCTGACGGCGTGACCTGTTTGCTGAAACCCCCACTTTTTGCTCATGAAAATACCTCTTGAGATAAAAACACGACGTTTTGGCGAAAAAAAAATGGGGTTTTGGCTGAGTAAAGGTGCTTTTTGGTCAAAAAAGGTGTTTTTTGCTGAGAAAATCTGAAATTGGCTGAGAATTTTCTTTTGCTCAAAACACGACGTTTTCACTGCTAAACGCAAGTTTTGGCCGAGAAAAGCACATTTTGGATGTCCAAAACACTGTTTTGCTGGGAAAAAAAACTTTTTAGCCCAAAAAACTGAAAAATGGCCATTTTGGCTCTCAAAACCAGGTTTTTCGCTGACGGCGTGACCTGTTTGCTGAAACCCCCACTTTTTGCTCATGAAAATACCTCTTGAGATAAAAACACGACGTTTTGGCGAAAAAAAAATGGGGTTTTGGCTGAGTAAAGGTGCTTTTTGGTCAAAAAAGGTGTTTTTTGCTGAGAAAATCTGAAATTGGCTGAGAATTTTCTTTTGCTCAAAACACGACGTTTTCACTGCTAAACGCAAGTTTTGGCCGAGAAAAGCACATTTTGGATGTCCAAAACACTGTTTTGCTGGGAAAAAAAACTTTTTAGCCCAAAAAACTGAAAAATGGCCATTTTGGCTCTCAAAACCAGGTTTTTCGCTGACGGCGTGACCTGTTTGCTGAAACCCCCACTTTTTGCTCATGAAAATACCTCTTGAGATAAAAACACGACGTTTTGGCGAAAAAAAAATGGGGTTTTGGCTGAGTAAAGGTGCTTTTTGGTCAAAAAAGGTGTTTTTTGCTGAGAAAATCTGAAATTGGCTGAGAATTTTCTTTTGCTCAAAACACGACGTTTTCACTGCTAAACGCAAGTTTTGGCCGAGAAAAGCACATTTTGGATGTCCAAAACACTGTTTTGCTGGGAAAAAAAACTTTTTAGCCCAAAAAACTGAAAAATGGCCATTTTGGCTCTCAAAACCAGGTTTTTCGCTGACGGCGTGACCTGTTTGCTGAAACCCCCACTTTTTGCTCATGAAAATACCTCTTGAGATAAAAACACGACGTTTTGGCGAAAAAAAAATGGGGTTTTGGCTGAGTAAAGGTGCTTTTTGGTCAAAAAAGGTGTTTTTTGCTGAGAAAATCTGAAATTGGCTGAGAATTTTCTTTTGCTCAAAACACGACGTTTTCACTGCTAAACGCAAGTTTTGGCCGAGAAAAGCACATTTTGGATGTCCAAAACACTGTTTTGCTGGGAAAAAAAACTTTTTAGCCCAAAAAACTGAAAAATGGCCATTTTGGCTCTCAAAACCAGGTTTTTCGCTGACGGCGTGACCTGTTTGCTGAAACCCCCACTTTTTGCTCATGAAAATACCTCTTGAGATAAAAACACGACGTTTTGGCGAAAAAAAAATGGGGTTTTGGCTGAGTAAAGGTGCTTTTTGGTCAAAAAAGGTGTTTTTTGCTGAGAAAATCTGAAATTGGCTGAGAATTTTCTTTTGCTCAAAACACGACGTTTTCACTGCTAAACGCAAGTTTTGGCCGAGAAAAGCACATTTTGGATGTCCAAAACACTGTTTTGCTGGGAAAAAAAACTTTTTAGCCCAAAAAACTGAAAAATGGCCATTTTGGCTCTCAAAACCAGGTTTTTCGCTGACGGCGTGACCTGTTTGCTGAAACCCCCACTTTTTGCTCATGAAAATACCTCTTGAGATAAAAACACGACGTTTTGGCGAAAAAAAAATGGGGTTTTGGCTGAGTAAAGGTGCTTTTTGGTCAAAAAAGGTGTTTTTGGCTGAGAAAATCTGAAATTGGCTGAGAATTTTCTTTTGCTCAAAACACGACGTTTTCACTGCTAAACGCAAGTTTTGGCCGAGAAAAGCACATTTTGGATGTCCAAAACACTGTTTTGCTGGGAAAAAAAACTTTTTAGCCCAAAAAACTGAAAAATGGCCATTTTGGCTCTCAAAACCAGGTTTTTCGCTGACGGCGTGACCTGTTTGCTGAAACCCCCACTTTTTGCTCATGAAAATACCTCTTGAGATAAAAACACGACGTTTTGGCGAAAAAAAAATGGGGTTTTGGCTGAGTAAAGGTGCTTTTTGGTCAAAAAAGGTGTTTTTGGCTGAGAAAATCTGAAATTGGCTGAGAATTTTCTTTTGCTCAAAACACGACGTTTTCACTGCTAAACGCAAGTTTTGGCCGAGAAAAGCACATTTTGGATGTCCAAAACACTGTTTTGCTGGGAAAAAAAACTTTTTAGCCCAAAAAACTGAAAAATGGCCATTTTGGCTCTCAAAACCAGGTTTTTCGCTGACGGCGTGACCTGTTTGCTGAAACCCCCACTTTTTGCTCATGAAAATACCTCTTGAGATAAAAACACGACGTTTTGGCGAAAAAAAAATGGGGTTTTGGCTGAGTAAAGGTGCTTTTTGGTCAAAAAAGGTGTTTTTGGCTGAGAAAATCTGAAATT
Organism: Anthopleura xanthogrammica; assembly: GCA_964019055.1. Classification (NCBI taxonomy): domain Eukaryota; kingdom Metazoa; phylum Cnidaria; class Anthozoa; order Actiniaria; family Actiniidae; genus Anthopleura; species Anthopleura xanthogrammica. The sequence continues at coordinate 26,767 of CAXHSA010000045.1, forward strand.
GGCTGAGAATTTTCTTTTGCTCAAAACACGACGTTTTCACTGCTAAACGCAAGTTTTGGCCGAGAAAAGCACATTTTGGATGTCCAAAACACTGTTTTGCTGGGAAAAAAAACTTTTTAGCCCAAAAAACTGAAAAATGGCCATTTTGGCTCTCAAAACCAGGTTTTTCGCTGACGGCGTGACCTGTTTGCTGAAACCCCCACTTTTTGCTCATGAAAATACCTCTTGAGATAAAAACACGACGTTTTGGCGAAAAAAAAATGGGGTTTTGGCTGAGTAAAGGTGCTTTTTGGTCAAAAAAGGTGTTTTTGGCTGAGAAAATCTGAAATTGGCTGAGAATTTTCTTTTGCTCAAAACACGACGTTTTCACTGCTAAACGCAAGTTTTGGCCGAGAAAAGCACATTTTGGATGTCCAAAACACTGTTTTGCTGGGAAAAAAAACTTTTTAGCCCAAAAAACTGAAAAATGGCCATTTTGGCTCTCAAAACCAGGTTTTTCGCTGACGGCGTGACCTGTTTGCTGAAACCCCCACTTTTTGCTCATGAAAATACCTCTTGAGATAAAAACACGACGTTTTGGCGAAAAAAAAATGGGGTTTTGGCTGAGTAAAGGTGCTTTTTGGTCAAAAAAGGTGTTTTTGGCTGAGAAAATCTGAAATTGGCTGAGAATTTTCTTTTGCTCAAAACACGACGTTTTCACTGCTAAACGCAAGTTTTGGCCGAGAAAAGCACATTTTGGATGTCCAAAACACTGTTTTGCTGGGAAAAAAAACTTTTTAGCCCAAAAAACTGAAAAATGGCCATTTTGGCTCTCAAAACCAGGTTTTTCGCTGACGGCGTGACCTGTTTGCTGAAACCCCCACTTTTTGCTCATGAAAATACCTCTTGAGATAAAAACACGACGTTTTGGCGAAAAAAAAATGGGGTTTTGGCTGAGTAAAGGTGCTTTTTGGTCAAAAAAGGTGTTTTTGGCTGAGAAAATCTGAAATTGGCTGAGAATTTTCTTTTGCTCAAAACACGACGTTTTCACTGCTAAACGCAAGTTTTGGCCGAGAAAAGCACATTTTGGATGTCCAAAACACTGTTTTGCTGGGAAAAAAAACTTTTTAGCCCAAAAAACTGAAAAATGGCCATTTTGGCTCTCAAAACCAGGTTTTTTCGCTGACGGCGTGACCTGTTTGCTGAAACCCCCACTTTTTGCTCATGAAAATACCTCTTGAGATAAAAACACGACGTTTTGGCGAAAAAAAAATGGGGTTTTGGCTGAGTAAAGGTGCTTTTTGGTCAAAAAAGGTGTTTTTGGCTGAGAAAATCTGAAATTGGCTGAGAATTTTCTTTTGCTCAAAACACGACGTTTTCACTGCTAAACGCAAGTTTTGGCCGAGAAAAGCACATTTTGGATGTCCAAAACACTGTTTTGCTGGGAAAAAAAACTTTTTAGCCCAAAAAACTGAAAAATGGCCATTTTGGCTCTCAAAACCAGGTTTTTCGCTGACGGCGTGACCTGTTTGCTGAAACCCCCACTTTTTGCTCATGAAAATACCTCTTGAGATAAAAACACGACGTTTTGGCGAAAAAAAAATGGGGTTTTGGCTGAGTAAAGGTGCTTTTTGGTCAAAAAAGGTGTTTTTGGCTGAGAAAATCTGAAATTGGCTGAGAATTTTCTTTTGCTCAAAACACGACGTTTTCACTGCTAAACGCAAGTTTTGGCCGAGAAAAGCACATTTTGGATGTCCAAAACACTGTTTTGCTGGGAAAAAAAACTTTTTAGCCCAAAAAACTGAAAAATGGCCATTTTGGCTCTCAAAACCAGGTTTTTCGCTGACGGCGTGACCTGTTTGCTGAAACCCCCACTTTTTGCTCATGAAAATACCTCTTGAGATAAAAACACGACGTTTTGGCGAAAAAAAAATGGGGTTTTGGCTGAGTAAAGGTGCTTTTTGGTCAAAAAAGGTGTTTTTGGCTGAGAAAATCTGAAATTGGCTGAGAATTTTCTTTTGCTCAAAACACGACGTTTTCACTGCTAAACGCAAGTTTTGGCCGAGAAAAGCACATTTTGGATGTCCAAAACACTGTTTTGCTGGAAAAAAAACTTTTTAGCCCAAAAAACTGAAAAATGGCCATTTTGGCTCTCAAAACCAGGTTTTTCGCTGACGGCGTGACCTGTTTGCTGAAACCCCCACTTTTTGCTCATGAAAATACCTCTTGAGATAAAAACACGACGTTTTGGCGAAAAAAAAATGGGGTTTTGGCTGAGTAAAGGTGCTTTTTGGTCAAAAAAGGTGTTTTTGGCTGAGAAAATCTGAAATTGGCTGAGAATTTTCTTTTGCTCAAAACACGACGTTTTCACTGCTAAACGCAAGTTTTGGCCGAGAAAAGCACATTTTGGATGTCCAAAACACTGTTTTGCTGGGAAAAAAAAACTTTTAGCCCAAAAAACTGAAAAATGGCCATTTTGGCTCTCAAAACCAGGTTTTTCGCTGACGGCGTGACCTGTTTGCTGAAACCCCCACTTTTTGCTCATGAAAATACCTCTTGAGATAAAAACACGACGTTTTGGCGAAAAAAAAATGGGGTTTTGGCCTGAGTAAAGGTGCTTTTTGGTCAAAAAAGGTGTTTTTGGCTGAGAAAATCTGAAATTGGCTGAGAATTTTCTTTTGCTCAAAACACGACGTTTTCACTGCTAAACGCAAGTTTTGGCCGAGAAAAGCACATTTTGGATGTCCAAAACACTGTTTTGCTGGGAAAAAAAACTTTTTAGCCCAAAAAACTGAAAAATGGCCATTTTGGCTCTCAAAACCAGGTTTTTCGCTGACGGCGTGACCTGTTTGCTGAAACCCCCACTTTTTGCTCATGAAAATACCTCTTGAGATAAAAACACGACGTTTTGGCGAAAAAAAAATGGGGTTTTGGCTGAGTAAAGGTGCTTTTTGGTCAAAAAAGGTGTTTTTGGCTGAGAAAATCTGAAATTGGCTGAGAATTTTCTTTTGCTCAAAACACGACGTTTTCACTGCTAAACGCAAGTTTTGGCCGAGAAAAGCACATTTTGGATGTCCAAAACACTGTTTTGCTGGGAAAAAAAACTTTTTAGCCCAAAAAACTGAAAAATGGCCATTTTGGCTCTCAAAACCAGGTTTTTCGCTGACGGCGTGACCTGTTTGCTGAAACCCCCACTTTTTGCTCATGAAAATACCTCTTGAGATAAAAACACGACGTTTTGGCGAAAAAAAAATGGGGTTTTGGCTGAGTAAAGGTGCTTTTTGGTCAAAAAAGGTGTTTTTGGCTGAGAAAATCTGAAATTGGCTGAGAATTTTCTTTTGCTCAAAACACGACGTTTTCACTGCTAAACGCAAGTTTTGGCCGAGAAAAGCACATTTTGGATGTCCAAAACACTGTTTTGCTGGGAAAAAAAACTTTTTAGCCCAAAAAACTGAAAAGTGGCCATTTTGGCTCTCAAAACCAGGTTTTTCGCTGACGGCGTGACCTGTTTGCTGAAACCCCCACTTTTTGCTCATGAAAATACCTCTTGAGATAAAAACACGACGTTTTGGCGAAAAAAAAATGGGGTTTTGGCTGAGTAAAGGTGCTTTTTGGTCAAAAAAGGTGTTTTTTGCTGAGAAAATCTGAAATTGGCTGAGAATTTTCTTTTGCTCAAAACACGACGTTTTCACTGCTAAACGCAAGTTTTGGCCGAGAAAAGCACATTTTGGATGTCCAAAACACTGTTTTGCTGGGAAAAAAAACTTTTTAGCCCAAAAAACTGAAAAATGGCCATTTTGGCTCTCAAAACCAGGTTTTTCGCTGACGGCGTGACCTGTTTGCTGAAACCCCCACTTTTTGCTCATGAAAATACCTCTTGAGATAAAAACACGACGTTTTGGCGAAAAAAAAATGGGGTTTTGGCTGAGTAAAGGTGCTTTTTGGTCAAAAAAGGTGTTTTTGGCTGAGAAAATCTGAAATTGGCTGAGAATTTTCTTTTGCTCAAAACACGACGTTTTCACTGCTAAACGCAAGTTTTGGCCGAGAAAAGCACATTTTGGATGTCCAAAACACTGTTTTGCTGGGAAAAAAAACTTTTTAGCCCAAAAAACTGAAAATGGCCATTTTGGCTCTCAAAACCAGGTTTTTCGCTGACGGCGTGACCTGTTTGCTGAAACCCCCACTTTTTGCTCATGAAAATACCTCTTGAGATAAAAACACGACGTTTTGGCGAAAAAAAAATGGGGTTTTGGCTGAGTAAAGGTGCTTTTTGGTCAAAAAAGGTGTTTTTGCTGAGAAAATCTGAAATTGGCTGAGAATTTTCTTTTGCTCAAAACACGACGTTTTCACTGCTAAACGCAAGTTTTGGCCGAGAAAAGCACATTTTGGATGTCCAAAACACTGTTTTGCTGGAAAAAAAACTTTTTAGCCCAAAAAACTGAAAAATGGCCATTTTGGCTCTCAAAACCAGGTTTTTCGCTGACGGCGTGACCTGTTTGCTGAAACCCCCACTTTTTGCTCATGAAAATACCTCTTGAGATAAAAACACGACGTTTTGGCGAAAAAAAAATGGGTTTTGGCTGAGTAAAGGTGCTTTTTGGTCAAAAAAGGTGTTTTTTGCTGAGAAAATCTGAAATTGGCTGAGAATTTTCTTTTGCTCAAAACACGACGTTTTCACTGCTAAACGCAAGTTTTGGCCGAGAAAAGCACATTTTGGATGTCCAAAACACTGTTTTGCTGGGAAAAAAAACTTTTTAGCCCAAAAAACTGAAAAATGGCCATTTTGGCTCTCAAAACCAGGTTTTTCGCTGACGGCGTGACCTGTTTGCTGAAACCCCCACTTTTTGCTCATGAAAATACCTCTTGAGATAAAAACACGACGTTTTGGCGAAAAAAAAATGGGGTTTTGGCTGAGTAAAGGTGCTTTTTGGTCAAAAAGGTGTTTTTTGCTGAGAAAATCTGAAATTGGCTGAGAATTTTCTTTTGCTCAAAACACGACGTTTTCACTGCTAAACGCAAGTTTTGGCCGAGAAAAGCACATTTTGGATGTCCAAAACACTGTTTTGCTGGGAAAAAAAACTTTTTAGCCCAAAAAACTGAAAAATGGCCATTTTGGCTCTCAAAACCAGGTTTTTCGCTGACGGCGTGACCTGTTTGCTGAAACCCCCACTTTTTGCTCATGAAAATACCTCTTGAGATAAAAACACGACGTTTTGGCGAAAAAAAAAATGGGGTTTTGGCTGAGTAAAGGTGCTTTTTGGTCAAAAAAGGTGTTTTTTGGCTGAGAAAATCTGAAATTGGCTGAGAATTTTCTTTTGCTCAAAACACGACGTTTTCACTGCTAAACGCAAGTTTTGGCCGAGAAAAGCACATTTTGGATGTCCAAAACACTGTTTTGCTGGGAAAAAAAACTTTTTAGCCCAAAAAACTGAAAAATGGCCATTTTGGCTCTCAAAACCAGGTTTTTCGCTGACGGCGTGACCTGTTTGCTGAAACCCCCACTTTTTGCTCATGAAAATACCTCTTGAGATAAAAACACGACGTTTTGGCGAAAAAAAAATGGGGTTTTGGCTGAGTAAAGGTGCTTTTTGGTCAAAAAAGGTGTTTTTTGCTGAGAAAATCTGAAATTGGCTGAGAATTTTCTTTTGCTCAAAACACGACGTTTTCACTGCTAAACGCAAGTTTTGGCCGAGAAAAGCACATTTTGGATGTCCAAAACACTGTTTTGCTGGGAAAAAAAACTTTTTAGCCCAAAAAACTGAAAAAGTGGCCATTTTGGCTCTCAAAACCAGGTTTTTCGCTGACGGCGTGACCTGTTTGCTGAAACCCCCACTTTTTGCTCATGAAAATACCTCTTGAGATAAAAACACGACGTTTTGGCGAAAAAAAAATGGGGTTTTGGCTGAGTAAAGGTGCTTTTTGGTCAAAAAAGGTGTTTTTTGCTGAGAAAATCTGAAATTGGCTGAGAATTTTCTTTTGCTCAAAACACGACGTTTTCACTGCTAAACGCAAGTTTTGGCCGAGAAAAGCACATTTTGGATGTCCAAAACACTGTTTTGCTGGGAAAAAAAAACTTTTTAGCCCAAAAAACTGAAAAATGGCCATTTTGGCTCTCAAAACCAGGTTTTCGCTGACGGCGTGACCTGTTTGCTGAAACCCCCACTTTTTGCTCATGAAAATACCTCTTGAGATAAAAACACGACGTTTTGGCGAAAAAAAAAATGGGGTTTTGGCTGAGTAAAGGTGCTTTTTGGTCAAAAAAGGTGTTTTTTGCTGAGAAAATCTGAAATTGGCTGAGAATTTTCTTTTGCTCAAAACACGACGTTTTCACTGCTAAACGCAAGCTTTTGGCCGAGAAAAGCACATTTTGGATGTCCAAAACACTGTTTTGCTGGAAAAAAAAACTTTTTAGCCCAAAAAACTGAAAAATGGCCATTTTGGCTCTCAAAACCAGGTTTTCGCTGACGGCGTGACCTGTTTGCTGAAACCCCCACTTTTTGCTCATGAAAATACCTCTTGAGATAAAAACACGACGTTTTGGCGAAAAAAAAATGGGGTTTTGGCTGAGTAAAGGTGCTTTTTGGTCAAAAAAGGTGTTTTTTGCTGAGAAAATCTGAAATTGGCTGAGAATTTTCTTTTGCTCAAAACACGACGTTTTCACTGCTAAACGCAAGTTTTGGCCGAGAAAAGCACATTTTGGATGTCCAAAACACTGTTTTGCTGGAAAAAAAAACTTTTTAGCCCAAAAAACTGAAAAATGGCCATTTTGGCTCTCAAAACCAGGTTTTTCGGTGACGGCGTGACCTGTTTGCTGAAACCCCCACTTTTTGCTCATGAAAATACCTCTTGAGATAAAAACACGACGTTTTGGCGAAAAAAAAATGGGGTTTTGGCTGAGTAAAGGTGCTTTTTGGTCAAAAAAGGTGTTTTTTGCTGAGAAAATCTGAAATTGGCTGAGAATTTTCTTTTGCTCAAAACACGACGTTTTCACTGCTAAACGCAAGTTTTGGCCGAGAAAAGCACATTTTGGATGTCCAAAACACTGTTTTGCTGGAAAAAAAAACTTTTTAGCCCAAAAAACTGAAAAATGGCCATTTTGGCTCTCAAAACCAGGTTTTTCGCTGACGGCGTGACCTGTTTGCTGAAACCCCCACTTTTTGCTCATGAAAATACCTCTTGAGATAAAAACACGACGTTTTGGCGAAAAAAAAATGGGGTTTTGGCTGAGTAAAGGTGCTTTTTGGTCAAAAAAGGTGTTTTTTGCTGAGAAAATCTGAAATTGGCTGAGAATTTTCTTTTGCTCAAAACACGACGTTTTCACTGCTAAACGCAAGTTTTGGCCGAGAAAAGCACATTTTGGATGTCCAAAACACTGTTTTGCTGGGAAAAAAAAACTTTTTAGCCCAAAAAACTGAAAAATGGCCATTTTGGCTCTCAAAACCAGGTTTTTCGCTGACGGCGTGACCTGTTTGCTGAAACCCCCACTTTTTGCTCATGAAAATACCTCTTGAGATAAAAACACGACGTTTTGGCGAAAAAAAAATGGGGTTTTGGCTGAGTAAAGGTGCTTTTTGGTCAAAAAAGGTGTTTTTTGCTGAGAAAATCTGAAATTGGCTGAGAATTTTCTTTTGCTCAAAACACGACGTTTTCACTGCTAAACGCAAGTTTTGGCCGAGAAAAGCACATTTTGGATGTCCAAAACACTGTTTTGCTGGAAAAAAAAACTTTTAGCCCAAAAAACTGAAAAATGGCCATTTTGGCTCTCAAAACCAGGTTTTTCGCTGACGGCGTGACCTGTTTGCTGAAACCCCCACTTTTTGCTCATGAAAATACCTCTTGAGATAAAAACACGACGTTTTGGCGAAAAAAAAATGGGGTTTTGGCTGAGTAAAGGTGCTTTTTGGTCAAAAAAGGTGTTTTTTGCTGAGAAAATCTGAAATTGGCTGAGAATTTTCTTTTGCTCAAAACACGACGTTTTCACTGCTAAACGCAAGTTTTGGCCGAGAAAAGCACATTTTGGATGTCCAAAACACTGTTTTGCTGGGAAAAAAAACTTTTTAGCCCAAAAAACTGAAAAATGGCCATTTTGGCTCTCAAAACCAGGTTTTTCGCTGACGGCGTGACCTGTTTGCTGAAACCCCCACTTTTTGCTCATGAAAATACCTCTTGAGATAAAAACACGACGTTTTGGCGAAAAAAAAATGGGGTTTTGGCTGAGTAAAGGTGCTTTTTGGTCAAAAAAGGTGTTTTTGCTGAGAAAATCTGAAATTGGCTGAGAATTTTCTTTTGCTCAAAACACGACGTTTTCACTGCTAAACGCAAGTTTTGGCCGAGAAAAGCACATTTTGGATGTCCAAAACACTGTTTTGCTGGGAAAAAAAACTTTTTAGCCCAAAAAACTGAAAAATGGCCATTTTGGTTCTCAAAACCAGGTTTTTCGCTGACGGCGTGACCTGTTTGCTGAAACCCCCACTTTTTGCTCATGAAAATACCTCTTGAGATAAAAACACGACGTTTTGGCGAAAAAAAATGGGGTTTTGGCTGAGTAAAGGTGCTTTTTGGTCAAAAAAGGTGTTTTTTGCTGAGAAAATCTGAAATTGGCTGAGAATTTTCTTTTGCTCAAAACACGACGTTTTCACTGCTAAACGCAAGTTTTGGCCGAGAAAAGCACATTTTGGATGTCCAAAACACTGTTTTGCTGGGAAAAAAAACTTTTTAGCCCAAAAAACTGAAAAATGGCCATTTTGGCTCTCAAAACCAGGTTTTTCGCTGACGGCGTGACCTGTTTGCTGAAACCCCCACTTTTTGCTCATGAAAATACCTCTTGAGATAAAAACACGACGTTTTGGCGAAAAAAAAATGGGGTTTTGGCTGAGTAAAGGTGCTTTTTGGTCAAAAAGGTGTTTTTGGCTGAGAAAATCTGAAATTGGCTGAGAATTTTCTTTTGCTCAAAACACGACGTTTTCACTGCTAAACGCAAGTTTTGGCCGAGAAAAGCACATTTTGGATGTCCAAAACACTGTTTTGCTGGGAAAAAAAACTTTTTAGCCCAAAAAACTGAAAAATGGCCATTTTGGTTCTCAAAACCAGGTTTTTCGCTGACGGCGTGACCTGTTTGCTGAAACCCCCACTTTTTGCTCATGAAAATACCTCTTGAGATAAAAACACGACGTTTTGGCGAAAAAAAACCGGGGGTTTTGGCTGAGTAAAGGTGCTTTTTGGTCAAAAAAGGTGTTTTTTGCTGAGAAAATCTGAAATTGGCTGAGAATTTTCTTTTGCTCAAAACACGACGTTTTCACTGCTAAACGCAAGTTTTGGCCGAGAAAAGCACATTTTGGATGTCCAAAACACTGTTTTGCTGGAAAAAAAACTTTTTAGCCCAAAAAACTGAAAAATGGCCATTTTGGCTCTCAAAACCAGGTTTTTCGCTGACGGCGTGACCTCTTTGCTGAAACCCCCACTTTTTGCTCATGAAAATACCTCTTGAGATAAAAACACGACGTTTTGGCGAAAAAAAAAATGGGGTTTTGGCTGAGTAAAGGTGCTTTTTGGTCAAAAAAGGTGTTTTTTGGCTGAGAAAATCTGAAATTGGCTGAGAATTTTCTTTTGCTCAAAACACGACGTTTTCACTGCTAAACGCAAGTTTTGGCCGAGAAAAGCACATTTTGGATGTCCAAAACACTGTTTTGCTGGGAAAAAAAAACTTTTTAGCCCAAAAAACTGAAAATGGCCATTTTGGCTCTCAAAACCAGGTTTTTCGCTGACGGCGTGACCTGTTTGCTGAAACCCCCACTTTTTGCTCATGAAAATACCTCTTGAGATAAAAACACGACGTTTTGGCGAAAAAAAAATGGGTTGTGTTTTTGCTGAGAAAATCTGAAATTGGCTGAGAATTTTCTTTTGCTCAA
>CAXHSA010000046.1:0-56477 GCA_964019055.1 Anthopleura xanthogrammica
GGCTCTCAAAACCAGGTTTTTCGCTTACGGCGTGACCTGTTTGATGAAACCCCCACTTTTTGCTCATGATAATACCTCTTGAGATAAAAACACAACGTTTTGGCGAAAAAAAATTCGGTTTTGGCTGAGTAAAGGTGCTTTTTGGTCAAAAAAGCTGTTTTTGGCTGAGAAAATTGGAAATTTGCTGACAATTTTCTTTTGCTCAAAACACGACGTTTTCACTGCTAAACGCAAGTTTTGGCCGAGAAAAGCACATTTTGGGTGTCCAAAACACTGTTTTGCTGGAAAAAAAAACTTTTTAGCCCAAAAAACTGAAAAATGGCCATTTTGGCTCTCAAAACCAGGTTTTTCGCTTACGGCGTGACCTGTTTGCTGAAACCCCCACTTTTTGCTCATGATAATACCTCTTGAGATAAAAACACGACGTTTTGGCGAAAAAAAATTCGGTTTTGGCTGAGTAAAGGTGCTTTTTGGTCAAAAAAGCTGTTTTTGGCTGAGAAAATTGGAAATTTGCTGAGAATTTTCTTTTGCTCAAAACACGATGTTTTCACTGCTAAACGCAAGTTTTGGCCGAGAAAAGCACATTTTGGGTGTCCAAAACACTGTTTTGCTGGAAAAAAAAACTTTTTAGCCCAAAAAACTGAAAAATGGCCATTTTGGCTCTCAAAACCAGGTTTTTCGCTTACGGCGTGACCTGTTTGCTGAAACCCCCACTTTTTGCTCATGATAATACCTCTTGAGATAAAAACACGACGTTTTGGCGAAAAAAAAGTCGGTTTTGGCTGAGTAAAGGTGCTTTTTGGTCAAAAAAGCTGTTTTTGGCTGACAAAATTGGAAATTTGCTGAGAATTTTCTTTTGCTCAAAACACGACGTTTTCACTGCTAAACGCAAGTTTTGGCCGAGAAAAGCACATTTTGGGTGTCCAAAACACTGTTTTGCTGGAAAAAAAAACTTTTTAGCCCAAAAAACTGAAAAATGGCCATTTTGGCTCTCAAAACCAGGTTTTTCGCTTACGGCGTGACCTGTTTGCTGAAACCCCCACTTTTTGCTCATGATAATACCTCTTGAGATAAAAACACGACGTTTTGGCGAAAAAAAATTCGGTTTTGGCTGAGTAAAGGTGCTTTTTGGTCAAAAAAGCTGTTTTTGGCTGACAAAATTGGAAATTTGCTGAGAATTTTCTTTTGCTCAAAACACGACGTTTTCACTGCTAAACGCAAGTGTTGGCCGAGGAAAGCACATTTTGGGTGTCCAAAACACTGTTTTGCTGGAAAAAAAAACTTTTTAGCCCAAAAAACTGAAAAATGGCCATTTTGGCTCTCAAAACCAGGTTTTTCGCTTACGGCGTGACCTGTTTGCTGAAACCCCCACTTTTTGCTCATGATAATACCTCTTGAGATAAAAACACGACGTTTTGGCGAAAAAAAAATTCGGTTTTGGCTGAGTAAAGGTGCTTTTTGGTCAAAAAAGCTGTTTTTGGCTGACAAAATTGGAAATTTGCTGAGAATTTTCTTTTGCTTAAAACACGACGTTTTCACTGCTAAACGCAAGTTTTGGCCGAGAAAAGCACATTTTGGGTGTCCAAAACACTGTTTTGCTGGAAAAAAAAACTTTTTAGCCCAAAAAACTGAAAAATGGCCATTTTGGCTCTCAAAACCAGGTTTTTCGCTTACGGCGTGACCTGTTTGCTGAAACCCCCACTTTTTGCTCATGATAATACCTCTTGAGATAAAAACACGACGTTTTGGCGAAAAAAAATTCGGTTTTGGCTGAGTAAAGGTGCTTTTTGGTCAAAAAAGCTGTTTTTGGCTGACAAAATTGGAAATTTGCTGAGAATTTTCTTTTGCTCAAAACACGACGTTTTCACTGCTAAACGCAAGTTTTGGCCGAGAAAAGCACATTTTGGGTGTCCAAAACACTGTTTTGCTGGAAAAAAAAACTTTTTAGCCCAAAAAACTGAAAAATGGCCATTTTGGCTCTCAAAACCAGGTTTTTCGCTTACGGCGTGACCTGTTTGCTGAAACTCCCACTTTTTGCTCATGATAATACCTCTTGAGATAAAAACACGACGTTTTGGCGAAAAAAAATTCGGTTTTGGCTGAGTAAAGGTGCTTTTTGGTCAAAAAAGCTGTTTTTGGCTGAGAAAATTGGAAATTTGCTGAGAATTTTCTTTTGCTCAAAACACGACGTTTTCACTGCTAAACGCAAGTTTTGGCCGAGAAAAGCACATTTTGGGTGTCCAAAACACTGTTTTGCTGGAAAAAAAAACTTTTTAGCCCAAAAAACTGAAAAATGGCCATTTTGGCTCTCAAAACCAGGTTTTTCGCTTACGGCGTGACCTGTTTGCTGAAACCCCCACTTTTTGCTCATGATAATACCTCTTGAGATAAAAACACGACGTTTTGGCGAAAAAAAATTCGGTTTTGGCTGAGTAAAGGTGCTTTTTGGTCAAAAAAGCTGTTTTTGGCTGAGAAAATTGGAAATTTGCTGAGAATTTTCTTTTGCTCAAAACACGACGTTTTCACTGCTAAACGCAAGTTTTGGCCGAGAAAAGCACATTTTGGGTGTCCAAAACACTGTTTTGCTGGAAAAAAAAACTTTTTAGCCCAAAAAACTGAAAAATGGCCATTTTGGCTCTCAAAACCAGGTTTTTCGCTTACGGCGTGACCTGTTTGCTGAAACCCCCACTTTTTGCTCATGATAATACCTCTTGAGATAAAAACACGACGTTTTGGCGAAAAAAAATTCGGTTTTGGCTGAGTAAAGGTGCTTTTTGGTCAAAAAAGCTGTTTTTGGCTGACAAAATTGGAAATTTGCTGACAATTTTCTTTTGCTCAAAACACGACGTTTTCACTGCTAAACGCAAGTTTTGGCCGAGAAAAGCACATTTTGGGTGTCCAAAACACTGTTTTGCTGGAAAAAAAAACTTTTTAGCCCAAAAAACTGAAAAATGGCCATTTTGGCTCTCAAAACCAGGTTTTTCGCTTACGGCGTGACCTGTTTGCTGAAACCCCCACTTTTTGCTCATGATAATACCTCTTGAGATAAAAACACGACGTTTTGGCGAAAAAAAATTCGGTTTTGGCTGAGTAAAGGTGCTTTTTGGTCAAAAAAGCTGTTTTTGGCTGACAAAATTGGAAATTTGCTGAGAATTTTCTTTTGCTCAAAACACGACGTTTTCACTGCTAAACGCAAGTTTTGGCCGAGAAAAGCACATTTTGGGTGTCCAAAACACTGTTTTGCTGGAAAAAAAAACTTTTTAGCCCAAAAAACTGAAAAATGGCCATTTTGGCTCTCAAAACCAGGTTTTTCGCTTACGGCGTGACCTGTTTGCTGAAACCCCCACTTTTTGCTCATGATAATACCTCTTGAGATAAAAACACGACGTTTTGGCGAAAAAAAATTCGGTTTTGGCTGAGTAAAGGTGCTTTTTGGTCAAAAAAGCTGTTTTTGGCTGACAAAATTGGAAATTTGCTGACAATTTTCTTTTGCTCAAAACACGACGTTTTCACTGCTAAACGCAAGTTTTGGCCGAGAAAAGCACATTTTGGGTGTCCAAAACACTGTTTTGCTGGAAAAAAAAACTTTTTAGCCCAAAAAACTGAAAAATGGCCATTTTGGCTCTCAAAACCAGGTTTTTCGCTTACGGCGTGACCTGTTTGCTGAAACCCCCACTTTTTGCTCATGATAATACCTCTTGAGATAAAAACACGACGTTTTGGCGAAAAAAAATTCGGTTTTGGCTGAGTAAAGGTGCTTTTTGGTCAAAAAAGCTGTTTTTGGCTGACAAAATTGGAAATTTGCTGACAATTTTCTTTTGCTCAAAACACGACGTTTTCACTGCTAAACGCAAGTTTTGGCCGAGAAAAGCACATTTTGGGTGTCCAAAACACTGTTTTGCTGGAAAAAAAAACTTTTTAGCTCAAAAAACTGAAAAATGGCCATTTTGGCTCTCAAAACCAGGTTTTTCGCTTACGGCGTGACCTGTTTGCTGAAACCCCCACTTTTTGCTCATGATAATACCTCTTGAGATAAAAACACGACGTTTTGGCGAAAAAAAATTCGGTTTTGGCTGAGTAAAGGTGCTTTTTGGTCAAAAAAGCTGTTTTTGGCTGAGAAAATTGGAAATTTGCTGACAATTTTCTTTTGCTCAAAACACGACGTTTTCACTGCTAAACGCAAGTTTTGGCCGAGAAAAGCACATTTTGGGTGTCCAAAACACTGTTTTGCTGGAAAAAAAAACTTTTTAGCCCAAAAAACTGAAAAATGGCCATTTTGGCTCTCAAAACCAGGTTTTTCGCTTACGGCGTGACCTGTTTGCTGAAATCCCCACTTTTTGCTCATGATAATACCTCTTAAGATAAAAACACGACGTTTTGGCGAAAAAAATTTCGGTTTTGGCTGAGTAAAGGTGCTTTTTGGTCAAGAAAGCTGTTTTTGGCTGAGAAAATTGGAAATTTGCTGAGAATTTTCTTTTGCTCAAAACACGACGTTTTCACTGCTAAACGCAAGTTTTGGCCGAGAAAAGCACATTTTGGGTGTCCAAAACACTGTTTTGCTGGAAAAAAAAACTTTTTAGCCCAAAAAACTGAAAAATGGCCATTTTGGCTCTCAAAACCAGGTTTTTCGCTTACGGCGTGACCTGTTTGCTGAAACCCCCACTTTTTGCTCATGATAATACCTCTTGAGATAAAAACACGACGTTTTGGCGAAAAAAAATTCGGTTTTGGCTGAGTAAAGGTGCTTTTTGGTCAAAAAAGCTGTTTTTGGCTGACAAAATTGGAAATTTGCTGAGAATTTTCTTTTGCTCAAAACACGACGTTTTCACTGCTAAACGCAAGTTTTGGCCGAGAAAAGCACATTTTGGGTGTCCAAAACACTGTTTTGCTGGAAAAAAAAACTTTTTAGCCCAAAAAACTGAAAAATGGCCATTTTGGCTCTCAAAACCAGGTTTTTTGCTTACGGCGTGACCTGTTTGCTGAAACCCCCACTTTTTGCTCATGATAATACCTCTTGAGATAAAAACACGACGTTTTGGCGAAAAAAAATTCGGTTTTGGCTGAGTAAAGGTGCTTTTTGGTCAAAAAAGCTGTTTTTGGCTGAGAAAATTGGAAATTTGCTGAGAATTTTCTTTTGCTCAAAACACGACGTTTTCACTGCTAAACGCAAGTTTTGGCCGAGAAAAGCACATTTTGGGTGTCCAAAACACTGTTTTGCTGGAAAAAAAAACTTTTTAGCCCAAAAAACTGAAAAATGGCCATTTTGGCTCTCAAAACCAGGTTTTTCGCTTACGGCGTGACCTGTTTGCTGAAACCCCCACTTTTTGCTCATGATAATACCTCTTGAGATAAAAACACGACGTTTTGGCGAAAAAAAATTCGGTTTTGGCTGAGTAAAGGTGCTTTTTGGTCAAAAAAGCTGTTTTTGGCTGACAAAATTGGAAATTTGCTGAGAATTTTCTTTTGCTCAAAACACGACGTTTTCACTGCTAAACGCAAGTTTTGGCCGAGAAAAGCACATTTTGGGTGTCCAAAACACTGTTTTGCTGGAAAAAAAAACTTTTTAGCCCAAAAAACTGAAAAATGGCCATTTTGGCTCTCAAAACCAGGTTTTTCGCTTACGGCGTGACCTGTTTGCTGAAACCCCCACTTTTTGCTCATGATAATACCTCTTGAGATAAAAACACGACGTTTTGGCGAAAAAAAATTCGGTTTTGGCTGAGTAAAGGTGCTTTTTGGTCAAAAAAGCTGTTTTTGGCTGAGAAAATTGGAAATTTGCTGAGAATTTTCTTTTGCTCAAAACACGACGTTTTCACTGCTAAACGCAAGTTTTGGCCGAGAAAAGCACATTTTGGGTGTCCAAAACACTGTTTTGCTGGAAAAAAAAACTTTTTAGCCCAAAAAACTGAAAAATGGCCATTTTGGCTCTCAAAACCAGGTTTTTCGCTTACGGCGTGACCTGTTTGCTGAAACCCCCACTTTTTGCTCATGATAATACCTCTTGAGATAAAAACACGACGTTTTGGCGAAAAAAAATTCGGTTTTGGCTGAGTAAAGGTGCTTTTTGGTCAAAAAAGCTGTTTTTGGCTGACAAAATTGGAAATTTGCTGAGAATTTTCTTTTGCTCAAAACACGACGTTTTCACTGCTAAACGCAAGTTTTGGCCGAGAAAAGCACATTTTGGGTGTCCAAAACACTGTTTTGCTGGAAAAAAAACTTTTTAGCCCAAAAAACTGAAAAATGGCCATTTTGGCTCTCAAAACCAGGTTTTTCGCTTACGGCGTGACCTGTTTGCTGAAACCCCCACTTTTTGCTCATGATAATACCTCTTGAGATAAAAACACGACGTTTTGGCGAAAAAAAATTCGGTTTTGGCTGAGTAAAGGTGCTTTTTGGTCAAAAAAGCTGTTTTTGGCTGACAAAATTGGAAATTTGCTGAGAATTTTCTTTTGCTCAAAACACGACGTTTTCACTGCTAAACGCAAGTTTTGGCCGAGAAAAGCACATTTTGGGTGTCCAAAATACTGTTTTGCTGGAAAAAAAAAACTTTTTAGCCCAAAAAACTGAAAAATGGCCATTTTGGCTCTCAAAACCAGGTTTTTCGCTTACGGCGTGACCTGTTTGCTGAAATCCCCACTTTTTGCTCATGATAATACCTCTTGAGATAAAAACACGACGTTTTGGCGAAAAAAAATTCGGTTTTGGCTGAGTAAAGGTGCTTTTTGGTCAAAAAAGCTGTTTTTGGCTGACAAAATTGGAAATTTGCTGAGAATTTTCTTTTGCTCAAAACACGACGTTTTCACTGCTAAACGCAAGTTTTGGCCGAGAAAAGCACATTTTGGGTGTCCAAAACACTGTTTTGCTGGAAAAAAAAACTTTTTAGCCCAAAAAACTGAAAAATGGCCATTTTGGCTCTCAAAACCAGGTTTTTCGCTTACGGCGTGACCTGTTTGCTGAAACCCCCACTTTTTGCTCATGATAATACCTCTTGAGATAAAAACACGACGTTTTGGCGAAAAAAAATTCGGTTTTGGCTGAGTAAAGGTGCTTTTTGGTCAAAAAAGCTGTTTTTGGCTGAGAAAATTGGAAATTTGCTGAGAATTTTCTTTTGCTCAAAACACGACGTTTTCACTGCTAAACGCAAGTTTTGGCCGAGAAAAGCACATTTTGGGTGTCCAAAATACTGTTTTGCTGGAAAAAAAAACTTTTTAGCCCAAAAAACTGAAAAATGGCCATTTTGGCTCTCAAAACCAGGTTTTTCGCTTACGGCGTGACCTGTTTGCTGAAATCCCCACTTTTTGCTCATGATAATAACTCTTGAGATAAAAACACGACGTTTTGGCGAAAAAAAATTCGGTTTTGGCTGAGTAAAGGTGCTTTTTGGTCAAAAAAGCTGTTTTTGGCTGAGAAAATTGGAAATTTGCTGAGAATTTTCTTTTGCTCAAAACACGACGTTTTCACTGCTAAACGCAAGTTTTGGCCGAGAAAAGCACATTTTGGGTGTCCAAAACACTGTTTTGCTGGAAAAAAAAACTTTTTAGCCCAAAAAACTGAAAAATGGCCATTTTGGCTCTCAAAACCAGGTTTTTCGCTTACGGCGTGACCTGTTTGCTGAAACCCCCACTTTTTGCTCACGATAATACCTCTTGAGATAAAAACACGACGTTTTGGCGAAAAAAAATTCGGTTTTGGCTGAGTAAAGGTGCTTTTTGGTCAAAAAAGCTGTTTTTGGCTGACAAAATTGGAAATTTGCTGAGAATTTTCTTTTGCTCAAAACACGACGTTTTCACTGCTAAACGCAAGTTTTGGCCGAGAAAAGCACATTTTGGGTGTCCAAAATACTGTTTTGCTGGAAAAAAAAACTTTTTAGCCCAAAAAACTGAAAAATGGCCATTTTGGCTCTCAAAACCAGGTTTTTCGCTTACGGCGTGACCTGTTTGCTGAAATCCCCACTTTTTGCTCATGATAATAACTCTTGAGATAAAAACACGACGTTTTGGCGAAAAAAAATTCGGTTTTGGCTGAGTAAAGGTGCTTTTTGGTCAAAAAAGCTGTTTTTGGCTGAGAAAATTGGAAATTTGCTGAGAATTTTCTTTTGCTCAAAACACGACGTTTTCACTGCTAAACGCAAGTTTTGGCCGAGAAAAGCACATTTTGGGTGTCCAAAACACTGTTTTGCTGGAAGAAAAAACTTTTTAGCCCAAAAAACTGAAAAATGGCCATTTTGGCTCTCAAAACCAGGTTTTTCGCTTACGGCGTGACCTGTTTGCTGAAACCCCCACTTTTTGCTCATGATAATACCTCTTGAGATAAAAACACGACGTTTTGGCGAAAAAAAATTCGGTTTTGGCAGAGTAAAGGTGCTTTTTGGTCAAAAAAGCTGTTTTTGGCTGACAAAATTGGAAATTTGCTGAGAATTTTCTTTTGCTCAAAACACGACGTTTTCACTGCTAAACGCAAGTTTTGGCCGAGAAAAGCACATTTTGGGTGTCCAAAATACTGTTTTGCTGGAAAAAAAAACTTTTTAGCCCAAAAAACTGAAAAATGGCCATTTTGGCTCTCAAAACCAGGTTTTTCGCTTACGGCGTGACCTGTTTGCTGAAACCCCCACTTTTTGCTCATGATAATACCTCTTGAGATAAAAACACGACGTTTTGGCGAAAAAAAATTCGGTTTTGGCTGAGTAAAGGTGCTTTTTGGTCAAAAAAGCTGTTTTTGGCTGAGAAAATTGGAAATTTGCTGAGAATTTTCTTTTGCTCAAAACACGACGTTTTCACTGCTAAACGCAAGTTTTGGCCGAGAAAAGCACATTTTGGGTGTCCAAAACACTGTTTTGCTGGAAAAAAAAACTTTTTAGCCCAAAAAACTGAAAAATGGCCATTTTGGCTCTCAAAACCAGGTTTTTCGCTTACGGCGTGACCTGTTTGCTGAAACCCCCACTTTTTGCTCATGATAATACTTCTTGAGATAAAAACACGACGTTTTGGCGAAAAAAAATTCGGTTTTGGCTGAGTAAAGGTGCTTTTTGGTCAAAAAAGCTGTTTTTGGCTGACAAAATTGGAAATTTGCTGAGAATTTTCTTTTGCTCAAAACACGACGTTTTCACTGCTAAACGCAAGTTTTGGCCGAGAAAAGCACATTTTGGGTGTCCAAAACACTGTTTTGCTGGAAAAAAAAACTTTTTAGCCCAAAAAACTGAAAAATGGCCATTTTGGCTCTCAAAACCAGGTTTTTCGCTTACGGCGTGACCTGTTTGCTGAAACCCCCACTTTTTGCTCATGATAATTCCTCTTGAGATAAAAACACGACGTTTTGGCGAAAAAAAATTCGGTTTTGGCTGAGTAAAGGTGCTTTTTGGTCAAAAAAGCTGTTTTTGGCTGAGAAAATTGGAAATTTGCTGAGAATTTTCTTTTGCTCAAAACACGACGTTTTCACTGCTAAACGCAAGTTTTGGCCGAGAAAAGCACATTTTGGGTGTCCAAAACACTGTTTTGCTGGAAAAAAAAACTTTTTAGCCCAAAAAACTGAAAAATGGCCATTTTGGCTCTCAAAACCAGGTTTTTCGCTTACGGCGTGACCTGTTTGCTGAAACCCCCACTTTTTGCTCATGATAATACCTCTTGAGATAAAAACACGACGTTTTGGCGAAAAAAAATTCGGTTTTGGCTGAGTAAAGGTGCTTTTTGGTCAAAAAAGCTGTTTTTGGCTGAGAAAATTGGAAATTTGCTGAGAATTTTCTTTTGCTCAAAACACGACGTTTTCACTGCTAAACGCAAGTTTTGGCCGAGAAAAGCACATTTTGGGTGTCCAAAACACTGTTTTGCTGGAAAAAAAAACTTTTTAGCCCAAAAAACTGAAAAATGGCCATTTTGGCTCTCAAAACCAGGTTTTTCGCTTACGGCGTGACCTGTTTGCTGAAACCCCCACTTTTTGCTCATGATAATACCTCTTGAGATAAAAACACGACGTTTTGGCGAAAAAAAATTCGGTTTTGGCTGAGTAAAGGTGCTTTTTGGTCAAAAAAGCTGTTTTTGGCTGAGAAAATTGGAAATTTGCTGAGAATTTTCTTTTGCTCAAAACACGACGTTTTCACTGCTAAACGCAAGTTTTGGCCGAGAAAAGCACATTTTGGGTGTCCAAAACACTGTTTTGCTGGAAAAAAAAACTTTTTAGCCCAAAAAACTGAAAAATGGCCATTTTGGCTCTCAAAACCAGGTTTTTCGCTTACGGCGTGACCTGTTTGCTGAAACCCCCACTTTTTGCTCATGATAATACCTCTTGAGATAAAAACACGACGTTTTGGCGAAAAAAAATTCGGTTTTGGCTGAGTAAAGGTGCTTTTTGGTCAAAAAAGCTGTTTTTGGCTGAGAAAATTGGAAATTTGCTGAGAATTTTCTTTTGCTCAAAACACGACGTTTTCACTGCTAAACGCAAGTTTTGGCCGAGAAAAGCACATTTTGGGTGTCCAAAACACTGTTTTGCTGGGAAAAAAAACTTTTTAGCCCAAAAAACTGAAAAATGGCCATTTTGGCTCTCAAAACCAGGTTTTTCGCTTACGGCGTGACCTGTTTGCTGAAACCCCCACTTTTTGCTCATGATAATACCTCTTGAGATAAAAACACGACGTTTTGGCGAAAAAAAATTCGGTTTTGGCTGAGTAAAGGTGCTTTTTGGTCAAAAAAGCTGTTTTTGGCTGACAAAATTGGAAATTTGCTGAGAATTTTCTTTTGCTCAAAACACGACGTTTTCACTGCTAAACGCAAGTTTTGGCCGAGAAAAGCACATTTTGGGTGTCCAAAACACTGTTTTGCTGGAAAAAAAAACTTTTTAGCCCAAAAAACTGAAAAATGGCCATTTTGGCTCTCAAAACCAGGTTTTTCGCTTACGGCGTGACCTGTTTGCTGAAACCCCCACTTTTTGCTCATGATAATACCTCTTGAGATAAAAACACGACGTTTTGGCGAAAAAAAATTCGGTTTTGGCTGAGTAAAGGTGCTTTTTGGTCAAAAAAGCTGTTTTTGGCTGACAAAATTGGAAATTTGCTGAGAATTTTCTTTTGCTCAAAACACGACGTTTTCACTGCTAAACGCAAGTTTTGGCCGAGAAAAGCACATTTTGGGTGTCCAAAACACTGTTTTGCTGGAAAAAAAAACTTTTTAGCCCAAAAAACTGAAAAATGGCCATTTTGGCTCTCAAAACCAGGTTTTTCGCTTACGGCGTGACCTGTTTGCTGAAACCCCCACTTTTTGCTCATGATAATACCTCTTGAGATAAAAACACGACGTTTTGGCGAAAAAAAATTCGGTTTTGGCTGAGTAAAGGTGCTTTTTGGTCAAAAAAGCTGTTTTTGGCTGACAAAATTGGAAATTTGCTGAGAATTTTCTTTTGCTCAAAACACGACGTTTTCACTGCTAAACGCAAGTTTTGGCCGAGAAAAGCACATTTTGGGTGTCCAAAACACTGTTTCCTGGAAAAAAAAACTTTTTAGCCCAAAAAACTGAAAAATGGCCATTTTGGCTCTCAAAACCAGGTTTTTCGCTTACGGCGTGACCTGTTTGCTGAAACCCCCACTTTTTGCTCATGATAATTCCTCTTGAGATAAAAACACGACGTTTTGGCGAAAAAAAATTCGGTTTTGGCTGAGTAAAGGTGCTTTTTGGTCAAAAAAGCTGTTTTTGGCTGACAAAATTGGAAATTTGCTGAGAATTTTCTTTTGCTCAAAACACGACGTTTTCACTGCTAAACGCAAGTTTTGGCCGAGAAAAGCACATTTTGGGTGTCCAAAACACTGTTTTGCTGGAAAAAAAAACTTTTTAGCCCAAAAAACTGAAAAATGGCCATTTTGGCTCTCAAAACCAGGTTTTTCGCTTACGGCGTGACCTGTTTGCTGAAACCCCCACTTTTTGCTCATGATAATACCTCTTGAGATAAAAACACGACGTTTTGGCGAAAAAAAATTCGGTTTTGGCTGAGTAAAGGTGCTTTTTGGTCAAAAAAGCTGTTTTTGGCTGACAAAATTGGAAATTTGCTGAGAATTTTCTTTTGCTCAAAACACGACGTTTTCACTGCTAAACGCAAGTTTTGGCCGAGAAAAGCACATTTTGGGTGTCCAAAACACTGTTTTGCTGGAAAAAAAAACTTTTTAGCCCAAAAAACTGAAAAATGGCCATTTTGGCTCTCAAAACCAGGTTTTTCGCTTACGGCGTGACCTGTTTGCTGAAACCCCCACTTTTTGCTCATGATAATACCTCTTGAGATAAAAACACGACGTTTTGGCGAAAAAAAATTCGGTTTTGGCTGAGTAAAGGTGCTTTTTGGTCAAAAAAGCTGTTTTTGGCTGACAAAATTGGAAATTTGCTGAGAATTTTCTTTTGCTCAAAACACGACGTTTTCACTGCTAAACGCAAGTTTTGGCCGAGAAAAGCACATTTTGGGTGTCCAAAACACTGTTTTGCTGGAAAAAAAAACTTTTTAGCCCAAAAAACTGAAAAATGGCCATTTTGGCTCTCAAAACCAGGTTTTTCGCTTACGGCGTGACCTGTTTGCTGAAACCCCCACTTTTTGCTCATGATAATACCTCTTGAGATAAAAACACGACGTTTTGGCGAAAAAAAATTCGGTTTTGGCTGAGTAAAGGTGCTTTTTGGTCAAAAAAGCTGTTTTTGGCTGAGAAAATTGGAAATTTGCTGAGAATTTTCTTTTGCTCAAAACACGACGTTTTCACTGCTAAACGCAAGTTTTGGCCGAGAAAAGCACATTTTGGGTGTCCAAAACACTGTTTTGCTGGAAAAAAAAACTTTTTAGCCCAAAAAACTGAAAAATGGCCATTTTGGCTCTCAAAACCAGGTTTTTCGCTTACGGCGTGACCTGTTTGCTGAAACCCCCACTTTTTGCTCATGATAATACCTCTTGAGATAAAAACACGACGTTTTGGCGAAAAAAAATTCGGTTTTGGCTGAGTAAAGGTGCTTTTTGGTCAAAAAAGCTGTTTTTGGCTGACAAAATTGGAAATTTGCTGAGAATTTTCTTTTGCTCAAAACACGACGTTTTCACTGCTAAACGCAAGTTTTGGCCGAGAAAAGCACATTTTGGGTGTCCAAAACACTGTTTTGCTGGAAAAAAAAACTTTTTAGCCCAAAAAACTGAAAAATGGCCATTTTGGCTCTCAAAACCAGGTTTTTCGCTTACGGCGTGACCTGTTTGCTGAAACCCCCACTTTTTGCTCATGATAATACCTCTTGAGATAAAAACACGACGTTTTGGCGAAAAAAAATTCGGTTTTGGCTGAGTAAAGGTGCTTTTTGGTCAAAAAAGCTGTTTTTGGCTGACAAAATTGGAAATTTGCTGAGAATTTTCTTTTGCTCAAAACACGACGTTTTCACTGCTAAACGCAAGTTTTGGCCGAGAAAAGCACATTTTGGGTGTCCAAAACACTGTTTTGCTGGAAAAAAAAACTTTTTAGCCCAAAAAACTGAAAAATGGCCATTTTGGCTCTCAAAACCAGGTTTTTCGCTTACGGCGTGACCTGTTTGCTGAAACCCCCACTTTTTGCTCATGATAATACCTCTTGAGATAAAAACACGACGTTTTGGCGAAAAAAATTCGGTTTTGGCTGAGTAAAGGTGCTTTTTGGTCAAAAAAGCTGTTTTTGGCTGACAAAATTGGAAATTTGCTGAGAATTTTCTTTTGCTCAAAACACGACGTTTTCACTGCTAAACGCAAGTTTTGGCCGAGAAAAGCACATTTTGGGTGTCCAAAACACTGTTTTGTGGGAAAAAAAAACTTTTTAGCCCAAAAAACTGAAAAATGGCCATTTTGGCTCTCAAAACCAGGTTTTTCGCTTGCGGCGTGACCTGTTTGCTGAAACCCCCACTTTTTGCTCATGATAATTCCTCTTGAGATAAAAACACGACGTTTTGGCGAAAAAAAATTCGGTTTTGGCTGAGTAAAGGTGCTTTTTGGTCAAAAAAGCTGTTTTTGGCTGAGAAAATTGGAAATTTGCTGAGAATTTTCTTTTGCTCAAAACACGACGTTTTTACTGCTAAACGCAAGTTTTGGCCGAGAAAAGCACATTTTGGGTGTCCAAAACACTGTTTTGCTGGAAAAAAAAACTTTTTAGCCCAAAAAACTGAAAAATGGCCATTTTGGCTCTCAAAACCAGGTTTTTCGCTTACGGCGTGACCTGTTTGCTGAAACCCCCACTTTTTGCTCATGATAATACCTCTTGAGATAAAAACACGACGTTTTGGCGAAAAAAAATTCGGTTTTGGCTGAGTAAAGGTGCTTTTTGGTCAAAAAAGCTGTTTTTGGCTGACAAAATTGGAAATTTGCTGAGAATTTTCTTTTGCTCAAAACACGACGTTTTCACTGCTAAACGCAAGTTTTGGCCGAGAAAAGCACATTTTGGGTGTCCAAAACACTGTTTTGCTGGAAAAAAAAACTTTTTAGCCCAAAAAACTGAAAAATGGCCATTTTGGCTCTCAAAACCAGGTTTTTCGCTTACGGCGTGACCTGTTTGCTGAAACCCCCACTTTTTGCTCATGATAATACCTCTTGAGATAAAAACACGACGTTTTGGCGAAAAAAAATTCGGTTTTGGCTGAGTAAAGGTGCTTTTTGGTCAAAAAAGCTGTTTTTGGCTGACAAAATTGGAAATTTGCTGAGAATTTTCTTTTGCTCAAAACACGACGTTTTCACTGCTAAACGCAAGTTTTGGCCGAGAAAAGCACATTTTGGGTGTCCAAAACACTGTTTTGCTGGAAAAAAAAACTTTTTAGCCCAAAAAACTGAAAAATGGCCATTTTGGCTCTCAAAACCAGGTTTTTCGCTTACGGCGTGACCTGTTTGCTGAAACCCCCACTTTTTGCTCATGATAATACCTCTTGAGATAAAAACACGACGTTTTGGCGAAAAAAAATTCGGTTTTGGCTGAGTAAAGGTGCTTTTTGGTCAAAAAAGCTGTTTTTGGCTGACAAAATTGGAAATTTGCTGAGAATTTTCTTTTGCTCAAAACACGACGTTTTCACTGCTAAACGCAAGTTTTGGCCGAGAAAAGCACATTTTGGGTGTCCAAAACACTGTTTTGCTGGAAAAAAAAACTTTTTAGCCCAAAAAACTGAAAAATGGCCATTTTGGCTCTCAAAACCAGGTTTTTCGCTTACGGCGTGACCTGTTTGCTGAAACCCCCACTTTTTGCTCATGATAATACCTCTTGAGATAAAAACACGACGTTTTGGCGAAAAAAAATTCGGTTTTGGCTGAGTAAAGGTGCTTTTTGGTCAAAAAAGCTGTTTTTGGCTGACAAAATTGGAAATTTGCTGAGAATTTTCTTTTGCTCAAAACACGACGTTTTCACTGCTAAACGCAAGTTTTGGCCGAGAAAAGCACATTTTGGGTGTCCAAAACACTGTTTTGCTGGAAAAAAAAACTTTTTAGCCCAAAAAACTGAAAAATGGCCATTTTGGCTCTCAAAACCAGGTTTTTCGCTTACGGCGTGACCTGTTTGCTGAAACCCCCACTTTTTGCTCATGATAATACCTCTTGAGATAAAAACACGACGTTTTGGCGAAAAAAAATTCGGTTTTGGCTGAGTAAAGGTGCTTTTTGGTCAAAAAAGCTGTTTTTGGCTGAGAAAATTGGAAATTTGCTGAGAATTTTCTTTTGCTCAAAACACGACGTTTTCACTGCTAAACGCAAGTTTTGGCCGAGAAAAGCACATTTTGGGTGTCCAAAACACTGTTTTGCTGGAAAAAAAAACTTTTTAGCCCAAAAAACTGAAAAATGGCCATTTTGGCTCTCAAAACCAGGTTTTTCGCTTACGGCGTGACCTGTTTGCTGAAACCCCCACTTTTTGCTCATGATAATACCTCTTGAGATAAAAACACGACGTTTTAGCGAAAAAAAATTCGGTTTTGGCTGAGTAAAGGTGCTTTTTGGTCAAAAAAGCTGTTTTTGGCTGAGAAAATTGGAAATTTGCTGAGAATTTTCTTTTGCTCAAAACACGACGTTTTCACTGCTAAACGCAAGTTTTGGCCGAGAAAAGCACATTTTGGGTGTCCAAAACACTGTTTTGCTGGAAAAAAAAACTTTTTAGCCCAAAAAACTGAAAAATGGCCATTTTGGCTCTCAAAACCAGGTTTTTCGCTTACGGCGTGACCTGTTTGCTGAAACCCCCACTTTTTGCTCATGATAATACCTCTTGAGATAAAAACACGACGTTTTAGCGAAAAAAAATTCGGTTTTGGCTGAGTAAAGGTGCTTTTTGGTCAAAAAAGCTGTTTTTGGCTGAGAAAATTGGAAATTTGCTGAGAATTTTCTTTTGCTCAAAACACGACGTTTTCACTGCTAAACGCAAGTTTTGGCCGAGAAAAGCACATTTTGGGTGTCCAAAACACTGTTTTGCTGGAAAAAAAAAACTTTTTAGCCCAAAAAACTGAAAAATGGCCATTTTGGCTCTCAAAACCAGGTTTTTCGCTTACGGCGTGACCTGTTTGCTGAAACCCCCACTTTTTGCTCATGATAATACCTCTTGAGATAAAAACACGACGTTTTAGCGAAAAAAAATTCGGTTTTGGCTGAGTAAAGGTGCTTTTTGGTCAAAAAAGCTGTTTTTGGCTGACAAAATTGGAAATTTGCTGAGAATTTTCTTTTGCTCAAAACACGACGTTTTCACTGCTAAACGCAAGTTTTGGCCGAGAAAAGCACATTTTGGGTGTCCAAAACACTGTTTTGCTGGAAAAAAAACTTTTTAGCCCAAAAAACTGAAAAATGGCCATTTTGGCTCTCAAAACCAGGTTTTTCGCTTACGGCGTGACCTGTTTGCTGAAACCCCCACTTTTTGCTCATGATAATACCTCTTGAGATAAAAACACGACGTTTTGGCGAAAAAAAATTCGGTTTTGGCTGAGTAAAGGTGCTTTTTGGTCAAAAAAGCTGTTTTTGGCTGACAAAATTGGAAATTTGCTGACAATTTTCTTTTGCTCAAAACACGACGTTTTCACTGCTAAACGCAAGTTTTGGCCGAGAAAAGCACATTTTGGGTGTCCAAAACACTGTTTTGCTGGAAAAAAAAAACTTTTTAGCCCAAAAAACTGAAAAATGGCCATTTTGGCTCTCAAAACCAGGTTTTTCGCTTACGGCGTGACCTGTTTGCTGAAACCCCCACTTTTTGCTCATGATAATACCTCTTGAGATAAAAACACGACGTTTTGGCGAAAAAAAATTCGGTTTTGGCTGAGTAAAGGTGCTTTTTGGTCAAAAAAGCTGTTTTTGGCTGAGAAAATTGGAAATTTGCTGAGAATTTTCTTTTGCTCAAAACACGACGTTTTCACTGCTAAACGCAAGTTTTGGCCGAGAAAAGCACATTTTGGGTGTCCAAAACACTGTTTTGCTGGAAAAAAAAACTTTTTAGCCCAAAAAACTGAAAAATGGCCATTTTGGCTCTCAAAACCAGGTTTTTCGCTTACGGCGTGACCTGTTTGCTGAAACCCCCACTTTTTGCTCATGATAATACCTCTTGAGATAAAAACACGACGTTTTAGCGAAAAAAAATTTGGTTTTGGCTGAGTAAAGGTGCTTTTTGGTCAAAAAAGCTGTTTTTGGCTGAGAAAATTGGAAATTTGCTGAGAATTTTCTTTTGCTCAAAACACGACGTTTTCACTGCTAAACGCAAGTTTTGGCCGAGAAAAGCACATTTTGGGTGTCCAAAACACTGTTTTGCTGGAAAAAAAAAACTTTTTAGCCCAAAAAACTGAAAAATGGCCATTTTGGCTCTCAAAACCAGGTTTTTCGCTTACGGCGTGACCTGTTTGCTGAAACCCCCACTTTTTGCTCATGATAATACCTCTTGAGATAAAAACACGACGTTTTAGCCAAAAAGAATTCGGTTTTGGCTGAGTAAAGGTGCTTTTTGGTCAAAAAAGCTGTTTTTGGCTGAGAAAATTGGAAATTTGCTGAGAATTTTCTTTTGCTCAAAACACGACGTTTTCACTGCTAAACGCAAGTTTTGGCCGAGAAAAGCACATTTTGGGTGTCCAAAACACTGTTTTGCTGGAAAAAAAAAAATTTTTAGCCCAAAAAACTGAAAAATGGCCATTTTGCCTCTCAAAACCAGGTTTTTCGCTTACGGCGTGACCTGTTTGCTGAAACCCCCACTTTTTGCTCATGATAATACCTCTTGAGATAAAAACACGACGTTTTGGCGAAAAAAAATTCGGTTTTGGCTGAGTAAAGGTGCTTTTTGGTCAAAAAAGCTGTTTTTGGCTGAGAAAATTGGAAATTTGCTGAGAATTTTCTTTTGCTCAAAACACGACGTTTTCACTGCTAAACGCAAGTTTTGGCCGAGAAAAGCACATTTTGGGTGTCCAAAACACTGTTTTGCTGGAAAAAAAAACTTTTTAGCCCAAAAAACTGAAAAATGGCCATTTTGGCTCTCAAAACCAGGTTTTTCGCTTACGGCGTGACCTGTTTGCTGAAACCCCCACTTTTTGCTCATGATAATACCTCTTGAGATAAAAACACGACGTTTTGGCGAAAAAAAATTCGGTTTTGGCTGAGTAAAGGTGCTTTTTGGTCAAAAAAGCTGTTTTTGGCTGACAAAATTGGAAATTTGCTGAGAATTTTCTTTTGCTCAAAACACGACGTTTTCACTGCTAAACGCAAGTTTTGGCCGAGAAAAGCACATTTTGGGTGTCCAAAACACTGTTTTGCTGGAAAAAAAAACTTTTTAGCCCAAAAAACTGAAAAATGGCCATTTTGGCTCTCAAAACCAGGTTTTTCGCTTACGGCGTGACCTGTTTGCTGAAACCCCCACTTTTTGCTCATGATAATACCTCTTGAGATAAAAACACGACGTTTTGGCGAAAAAAAATTCGGTTTTGGCTGAGTAAAGGTGCTTTTTGGTCAAAAAAGCTGTTTTTGGCTGACAAAATTGGAAATTTGCTGAGAATTTTTTTTTGCTCAAAACACGACGTTTTCACTGCTAAACGCAAGTTTTGGCCGAGAAAAGCACATTTTGGGTGTCCAAAACACTGTTTTGCTGGAAAAAAAAACTTTTTAGCCCAAAAAACTGAAAAATGGCCATTTTGGCTCTCAAAACCAGGTTTTTCGCTTACGGCGTGACCTGTTTGCTGAAACCCCCACTTTTTGCTCATGATAATACCTCTTGAGATAAAAACACGACGTTTTGGCGAAAAAAAATTCGGTTTTGGCTGAGTAAAGGTGCTTTTTGGTCAAAAAAGCTGTTTTTGGCTGACAAAATTGGAAATTTGCTGAGAATTTTCTTTTGCTCAAAACACGACGTTTTCACTGCTAAACGCAAGTTTTGGCCGAGAAAAGCACATTTTGGGTGTCCAAAACACTGTTTTGCTGGAAAAAAAAACTTTTTAGCCCAAAAAACTGAAAAATGGCCATTTTGGCTCTCAAAACCAGGTTTTTCGCTTACGGCGTGACCTGTTTGCTGAAACCCCCACTTTTTGCTCATGATAATACCTCTTGAGATAAAAACACGACGTTTTGGCGAAAAAAAATTCGGTTTTGGCTGAGTAAAGGTGCTTTTTGGTCAAAAAAGCTGTTTTTGGCTGAGAAAATTGGAAATTTGCTGAGAATTTTCTTTTGCTCAAAACACGACGTTTTCACTGCTAAACGCAAGTTTTGGCCGAGAAAAGCACATTTTGGGTGTCCAAAACACTGTTTTGCTGGAAAAAAAAACTTTTTAGCCCAAAAAACTGAAAAATGGCCATTTTGGCTCTCAAAACCAGGTTTTTCGCTTACGGCGTGACCTGTTTGCTGAAACCCCCACTTTTTGCTCATGATAATACCTCTTGAGATAAAAACACGACGTTTTGGCGAAAAAAAATTCGGTTTGGCTGAGTAAAGGTGCTTTTTGGTCAAAAAAGCTGTTTTTGGCTGAGAAAATTGGAAATTTGCTGAGAATTTTCTTTTGCTCAAAACACGACGTTTTCACTGCTAAACGCAAGTTTTGGCCGAGAAAAGCACATTTTGGGTGTCCAAAACACTGTTTTGCTGGGAAAAAAAACTTTTTAGCCCAAAAAACTGAAAAATGGCCATTTTGGCTCTCAAAACCAGGTTTTTCGCTTACGGCGTGACCTGTTTGCTGAAACCCCCACTTTTTGCTCATGATAATACCTCTTGAGATAAAAACACGACGTTTTGGCGAAAAAAAATTCGGTTTTGGCTGAGTAAAGGTGCTTTTTGGTCAAAAAAGCTGTTTTTGGCTGACAAAATTGGAAATTTGCTGAGAATTTTCTTTTGCTCAAAACACGACGTTTTCACTGCTAAACGCAAGTTTTGGCCGAGAAAAGCACATTTTGGGTGTCCAAAACACTGTTTTGCTGGAAAAAAAAACTTTTTAGCCCAAAAAACTGAAAAATGGCCATTTTGGCTCTCAAAACCAGGTTTTTCGCTTACGGCGTGACCTGTTTGCTGAAACCCCCACTTTTTGCTCATGATAATACCTCTTGAGATAAAAACACGACGTTTTGGCGAAAAAAAATTCGGTTTTGGCTGAGTAAAGGTGCTTTTTGGTCAAAAAAGCTGTTTTTGGCTGACAAAATTGGAAATTTGCTGAGAATTTTCTTTTGCTCAAAACACGACGTTTTCACTGGTAAACGCAAGTTTTGGCCCAGAAAAGCACATTTTGGGTGTCCAAAACACTGTTTTGCTGGAAAAAAAAAACTTTTTAGCCCAAAAAACTGAAAAGTGGCCATTTTGGCTCTCAAAACCAGGTTTTTCGCTTACGGCGTGACCTGTTTGCTGAAACCCCCACTTTTTGCTCATGATAATACCTCTTGAGATAAAAACACGACGTTTTGGCGAAAAAAAATTCGGTTTTGGCTGAGTAAAGGTGCTTTTTGGTCAAAAAAGCTGTTTTTGGCTGACAAAATTGGAAATTTGCTGAGAATTTTCTTTTGCTCAAAACACGACGTTTTCACTGCTAAACGCAAGTTTTGGCCGAGAAAAGCACATTTTGGGTGTCCAAAACACTGTTTTGCTGGAAAAAAAAACTTTTTAGCCCAAAAAACTGAAAAATGGCCATTTCGGGTCTCAAAACCAGGTTTTTTGCTTACGGCGTGACCTGTTTGCTGAAACCCCCACTTTTTGCTCATGATAATACCTCTTGAGATAAAAACACGACGTTTTGGCGAAAAAAAATTCGGTTTTGGCTGAGTAAAGGTGCTTTTTGGTCAAAAAAGCTGTTTTTGGCTGACAAAATTGGAAATTTGCTGAGAATTTTCTTTTGCTCAAAACACGACGTTTTCACTGCTAAACGCAAGTTTTGGCCGAGAAAAGCACATTTTGGGTGTCCAAAACACTGTTTTGCTGGAAAAAAAAACTTTTTAGCCCAAAAAACTGAAAAATGGCCATTTTGGCTCTCAAAACCAGGTTTTTCGCTTACGGCGTGACCTGTTTGCTGAAACCCCCACTTTTTGCTCATGATAATACCTCTTGAGATAAAAACACGACGTTTTGGCGAAAAAAAATTCGGTTTTGGCTGAGTAAAGGTGCTTTTTGGTCAAAAAAGCTGTTTTTGGCTGAGAAAATTGGAAATTTGCTGAGAATTTTCTTTTGCTCAAAACACGACGTTTTCACTGCTAAACGCAAGTTTTGGCCGAGAAAAGCACATTTTGGGTGTCCAAAACACTGTTTTGCTGGAAAAAAAACTTTTTAGCCCAAAAAACTGAAAAATGGCCATTTTGGCTCTCAAAACCAGGTTTTTCGCTTACGGCGTGACCTGTTTGCTGAAACCCCCACTTTTTGCTCATGATAATACCTCTTGAGATAAAAACACGACGTTTTGGCGAAAAAAAATTCGGTTTTGGCTGAGTAAAGGTGCTTTTTGGTCAAAAAAGCTTTTTTTGGCTGACAAAATTGGAAATTTGCTGAGAATTTTCTTTTGCTCAAAACACGACGTTTTCACTGCTAAACGCAAGTTTTGGCCGAGAAAAGCACATTTTGGGTGTCCAAAACACTGTTTTGCTGGAAAAAAAAACTTTTTAGCCCAAAAAACTGAAAAATGGCCATTTTGGCTCTCAAAACCAGGTTTTTCGCTTACGGCGTGACCTGTTTGCTGAAACCCCCACTTTTTGCTCATGATAATACCTCTTGAGATAAAAACACGACGTTTTGGCGAAAAAAAATTCGGTTTTGGCTGAGTAAAGGTGCTTTTTGGTCAAAAAAGCTGTTTTTGGCTGACAAAATTGGAAATTTGCTGAGAATTTTCTTTTGCTCAAAACACGACGTTTTCACTGCTAAACGCAAGTTTTGGCCGAGAAAAGCACATTTTGGGTGTCCAAAACACTGTTTTGCTGGAAAAAAAGACTTTTTAGCCCAAAAAACTGAAAAATGGCCATTTTGGCTCTCAAAACCAGGTTTTTCGCTTACGGCGTGACCTGTTTGCTGAAACCCCCACTTTTTGCTCATGATAATACCTCTTGAGATAAAAACACGACGTTTTGGCGAAAAAAAATTCGGTTTTGGCTGAGTAAAGGTGCTTTTTGGTCAAAAAAGCTGTTTTTGGCTGAGAAAATTGGAAATTTGCTGAGAATTTTCTTTTGCTCAAAACACGACGTTTTCACTGCTAAACGCAAGTTTTGGCCGAGAAAAGCACATTTTGGGTGTCCAAAACACTGTTTTGCTGGAAAAAAAAACTTTTTAGCCCAAAAAACTGAAAAATGGCCATTTTGGCTCTCAAAACCAGGTTTTTCGCTTACGGCGTGACCTGTTTGCTGAAACCCCCACTTTTTGCTCATGATAATACCTCTTGAGATAAAAACACGACGTTTTGGCGAAAAAAAATTCGGTTTTGGCTGAGTAAAGGTGCTTTTTGGTCAAAAAAGCTGTTTTTGGCTGACAAAATTGGAAATTTGCTGAGAATTTTCTTTTGCTCAAAACACGACGTTTTCACTGCTAAACGCAAGTTTTGGCCGAGAAAAGCACATTTTGGGTGTCCAAAACACTGTTTTGCTGGAAAAAAAAAACTTTTTAGCCCAAAAAACTGAAAAATGGCCATTTTGGCTCTCAAAACCAGGTTTTTCGCTTACGGCGTGACCTGTTTGCTGAAACCCCCACTTTTTGCTCATGATAATACCTCTTGAGATAAAAAACACGACGTTTTGGCGAAAAAAAATTCGGTTTTGGCTGAGTAAAGGTGCTTTTTGGTCAAAAAAGCTGTTTTTGGCTGACAAAATTGGAAATTTGCTGAGAATTTTCTTTTGCTCAAAACACGACGTTTTCACTGCTAAACGCAAGTTTTGGCCGAGAAAAGCACATTTTGGGTGTCCAAAACACTGTTTTGCTGGAAAAAAAAACTTTTTAGCCCAAAAAACTGAAAAATGGCCATTTTGGCTCTCAAAACCAGGTTTTTCGCTTACGGCGTGACCTGTTTGCTGAAACCCCCACTTTTTGCTCATGATAATACCTCTTGAGATAAAAACACGACGTTTTGGCGAAAAAAAATTCGGTTTTGGCTGAGTAAAGGTGCTTTTTGGTCAAAAAAGCTGTTTTTGGCTGACAAAATTGGAAATTTGCTGAGAATTTTCTTTTGCTCAAAACACGACGTTTTCACTGCTAAACGCAAGTTTTGGCCGAGAAAAGCACATTTTGGGTGTCCAAAACACTGTTTTGCTGGAAAAAAAAACTTTTTAGCCCAAAAAACTGAAAAATGGCCATTTTGGCTCTCAAAACCAGGTTTTTCGCTTACGGCGTGACCTGTTTGCTGAAACCCCCACTTTTTGCTCATGATAATACCTCTTGAGATAAAAACACGACGTTTTGGCGAAAAAAAATTCGGTTTTGGCTGAGTAAAGGTGCTTTTTGGTCAAAAAAGCTGTTTTTGGCTGACAAAATTGGAAATTTGCTGAGAATTTTCTTTTGCTCAAAACACGACGTTTTCACTGCTAAACGCAAGTTTTGGCCGAGAAAAGCACATTTTGGGTGTCCAAAACACTGTTTTGCTGGAAAAAAAAACTTTTTAGCCCAAAAAACTGAAAAATGGCCATTTTGGCTCTCAAAACCAGGTTTTTCGCTTACGGCGTGACCTGTTTGCTGAAACCCCCACTTTTTGCTCATGATAATACCTCTTGAGATAAAAACACGACGTTTTGGCGAAAAAAAATTCGGTTTTGGCTGAGTAAAGGTGCTTTTTGGTCAAAAAAGCTGTTTTTGGCTGACAAAATTGGAAATTTGCTGAGAATTTTCTTTTGCTCAAAACACGACGTTTTCACTGCTAAACGCAAGTTTTGGCCGAGAAAAGCACATTTTGGGTGTCCAAAACACTGTTTTGCTGGAAAAAAAAACTTTTTAGCCCAAAAAACTGAAAAATGGCCATTTTGGCTCTCAAAACCAGGTTTTTCGCTTACGGCGTGACCTGTTTGCTGAAACCCCCACTTTTTGCTCATGATAATACCTCTTGAGATAAAAACACGAGAAAAGCACATTTTGGGTGTCCAAAACACTGTTTTGCTGGAAAAAAAAACTTTTTAGCCCAAAAAACTGAAAAATGGCCATTTTGGCTCTCAAAACCAGGTTTTTCGCTTACGGCGTGACCTGTTTGCTGAAACCCCCACTTTTTGCTCATGATAATACCTCTTGAGATAAAAACACGACGTTTTGGCGAAAAAAAATTCGGTTTTGGCTGAGTAAAGGTGCTTTTTGGTCAAAAAAGCTGTTTTTGGCTGACAAAATTGGAAATTTGCTGAGAATTTTCTTTTGCTCAAAACACGACGTTTTCACTGCTAAACGCAAGTTTTGGCCGAGAAAAGCACATTTTGGGTGTCCAAAACACTGTTTTGCTGGAAAAAAAAACTTTTTAGCCCAAAAAACTGAAAAATGGCCATTTTGGCTCTCAAAACCAGGTTTTTCGCTTACGGCGTGACCTGTTTGCTGAAACCCCCACTTTTTGCTCATGATAATACCTCTTGAGATAAAAACACGACGTTTTGGCGAAAAAAAATTCGGTTTTGGCTGAGTAAAGGTGCTTTTTGGTCAAAAAAGCTGTTTTTGGCTGACAAAATTGGAAATTTGCTGAGAATTTTCTTTTGCTCAAAACACGACGTTTTCACTGCTAAACGCAAGTTTTGGCCGAGAAAAGCACATTTTGGGTGTCCAAAACACTGTTTTGCTGGAAAAAAAAACTTTTTAGCCCAAAAAACTGAAAAATGGCCATTTTGGCTCTCAAAACCAGGTTTTTCGCTTACGGCGTGACCTGTTTGCTGAAACCCCCACTTTTTGCTCATGATAATACCTCTTGAGATAAAAACACGACGTTTTGGCGAAAAAAAATTCGGTTTTGGCTGAGTAAAGGTGCTTTTTGGTCAAAAAAGCTGTTTTTGGCTGACAAAATTGGAAATTTGCTGAGAATTTTCTTTTGCTCAAAACACGACGTTTTCACTGCTAAACGCAAGTTTTGGCCGAGAAAAGCACATTTTGGGTGTCCAAAACACTGTTTTGCTGGAAAAAAAAACTTTTTAGCCCAAAAAACTGAAAAATGGCCATTTTGGCTCTCAAAACCAGGTTTTTCGCTTACGGCGTGACCTGTTTGCTGAAACCCCCACTTTTTGCTCATGATAATACCTCTTGAGATAAAAACACGACGTTTTGGCGAAAAAAAATTCGGTTTTGGCTGAGTAAAGGTGCTTTTTGGTCAAAAAAGCTGTTTTTGGCTGACAAAATTGGAAATTTGCTGACAATTTTCTTTTGCTCAAAACACGACGTTTTCACTGCTAAACGCAAGTTTTGGCCGAGAAAAGCACATTTTGGGTGTCCAAAACACTGTTTTGCTGGAAAAAAAAACTTTTTAGCCCAAAAAACTGAAAAATGGCCATTTTGGCTCTCAAAACCAGGTTTTTCGCTTACGGCGTGACCTGTTTGCTGAAACCCCCACTTTTTGCTCATGATAATACCTCTTGAGATAAAAACACGACGTTTTGGCGAAAAAAAATTCGGTTTTGGCTGAGTAAAGGTGCTTTTTGGTCAAAAAAGCTGTTTTTGGCTGACAAAATTGGAAATTTGCTGAGAATTTTCTTTTGCTCAAAACACGACGTTTTCACTGCTAAACGCAAGTTTTGGCCGAGAAAAGCACATTTTGGGTGTCCAAAACACTGTTTTGCTGGAAAAAAAAACTTTTTAGCCCAAAAAACTGAAAAATGGCCATTTTGGCTCTCAAAACCAGGTTTTTCGCTTACGGCGTGACCTGTTTGCTGAAACCCCCACTTTTTGCTCATGATAATACCTCTTGAGATAAAAACACGACGTTTTGGCGAAAAAAAATTCGGTTTTGGCTGAGTAAAGGTGCTTTTTGGTCAAAAAAGCTGTTTTTGGCTGACAAAATTGGAAATTTGCTGAGAATTTTCTTTTGCTCAAAACACGACGTTTTCACTGCTAAACGCAAGTTTTGGCCGAGAAAAGCACATTTTGGGTGTCCAAAACACTGTTTTGCTGGAAAAAAAAACTTTTTAGCCCAAAAAACTGAAAAATGGCCATTTTGGCTCTCAAAACCAGGTTTTTCGCTTACGGCGTGACCTGTTTGCTGAAACCCCCACTTTTTGCTCATGATAATACCTCTTGAGATAAAAACACGACGTTTTGGCGAAAAAAAATTCGGTTTTGGCTGAGTAAAGGTGCTTTTTGGTCAAAAAAGCTGTTTTTGGCTGACAAAATTGGAAATTTGCTGAGAATTTTCTTTTGCTCAAAACACGACGTTTTCACTGCTAAACGCAAGTTTTGGCCGAGAAAAGCACATTTTGGGTGTCCAAAACACTGTTTTGCTGGAAAAAAAAACTTTTTAGCCCAAAAAACTGAAAAATGGCCATTTTGGCTCTCAAAACCAGGTTTTTCGCTTACGGCGTGACCTGTTTGCTGAAACCCCCACTTTTTGCTCATGATAATACCTCTTGAGATAAAAACACGACGTTTTGGCGAAAAAAAATTCGGTTTTGGCTGAGTAAAGGTGCTTTTTGGTCAAAAAAGCTGTTTTTGGCTGACAAAATTGGAAATTTGCTGAGAATTTTCTTTTGCTCAAAACACGACGTTTTCACTGCTAAACGCAAGTTTTGGCCGAGAAAAGCACATTTTGGGTGTCCAAAACACTGTTTTGCTGGAAAAAAAAACTTTTTAGCCCAAAAAACTGAAAAATGGCCATTTTGGCTCTCAAAACCAGGTTTTTCGCTTACGGCGTGACCTGTTTGCTGAAACCCCCACTTTTTGCTCATGATAATACCTCTTGAGATAAAAACACGACGTTTTGGCGAAAAAAAATTCGGTTTTGGCTGAGTAAAGGTGCTTTTTGGTCAAAAAAGCTGTTTTTGGCTGACAAAATTGGAAATTTGCTGAGAATTTTCTTTTGCTCAAAACACGACGTTTTCACTGCTAAACGCAAGTTTTGGCCGAGAAAAGCACATTTTGGGTGTCCAAAACACTGTTTTGCTGGAAAAAAAAACTTTTTAGCCCAAAAAACTGAAAAATGGCCATTTTGGCTCTCAAAACCAGGTTTTTCGCTTACGGCGTGACCTGTTTGCTGAAACCCCCACTTTTTGCTCATGATAATACCTCTTGAGATAAAAACACGACGTTTTGGCGAAAAAAAATTCGGTTTTGGCTGAGTAAAGGTGCTTTTTGGTCAAAAAAGCTGTTTTTGGCTGACAAAATTGGAAATTTGCTGAGAATTTTCTTTTGCTCAAAACACGACGTTTTCACTGCTAAACGCAAGTTTTGGCCGAGAAAAGCACATTTTGGGTGTCCAAAACACTGTTTTGCTGGAAAAAAAAACTTTTTAGCCCAAAAAACTGAAAAATGGCCATTTTGGCTCTCAAAACCAGGTTTTTCGCTTACGGCGTGACCTGTTTGCTGAAACCCCCACTTTTTGCTCATGATAATACCTCTTGAGATAAAAACACGACGTTTTGGCGAAAAAAAATTCGGTTTTGGCTGAGTAAAGGTGCTTTTTGGTCAAAAAAGCTGTTTTTGGCTGACAAAATTGGAAATTTGCTGAGAATTTTCTTTTGCTCAAAACACGACGTTTTCACTGCTAAACGCAAGTTTTGGCCGAGAAAAGCACATTTTGGGTGTCCAAAACACTGTTTTGCTGGAAAAAAAAACTTTTTAGCCCAAAAAACTGAAAAATGGCCATTTTGGCTCTCAAAACCAGGTTTTTCGCTTACGGCGTGACCTGTTTGCTGAAACCCCCACTTTTTGCTCATGATAATACCTCTTGAGATAAAAACACGACGTTTTGGCGAAAAAAAATTCGGTTTTGGCTGAGTAAAGGTGCTTTTTGGTCAAAAAAGCTGTTTTTGGCTGACAAAATTGGAAATTTGCTGAGAATTTTCTTTTGCTCAAAACACGACGTTTTCACTGCTAAACGCAAGTTTTGGCCGAGAAAAGCACATTTTGGGTGTCCAAAACACTGTTTTGCTGGAAAAAAAAACTTTTTAGCCCAAAAAACTGAAAAATGGCCATTTTGGCTCTCAAAACCAGGTTTTTCGCTTACGGCGTGACCTGTTTGCTGAAACCCCCACTTTTTGCTCATGATAATACCTCTTGAGATAAAAACACGACGTTTTGGCGAAAAAAAATTCGGTTTTGGCTGAGTAAAGGTGCTTTTTGGTCAAAAAAGCTGTTTTTGGCTGACAAAATTGGAAATTTGCTGAGAATTTTCTTTTGCTCAAAACACGACGTTTTCACTGCTAAACGCAAGTTTTGGCCGAGAAAAGCACATTTTGGGTGTCCAAAACACTGTTTTGCTGGAAAAAAAAACTTTTTAGCCCAAAAAACTGAAAAATGGCCATTTTGGCTCTCAAAACCAGGTTTTTCGCTTACGGCGTGACCTGTTTGCTGAAACCCCCACTTTTTGCTCATGATAATACCTCTTGAGATAAAAACACGACGTTTTGGCGAAAAAAAATTCGGTTTTGGCTGAGTAAAGGTGCTTTTTGGTCAAAAAAGCTGTTTTTGGCTGACAAAATTGGAAATTTGCTGAGAATTTTCTTTTGCTCAAAACACGACGTTTTCACTGCTAAACGCAAGTTTTGGCCGAGAAAAGCACATTTTGGGTGTCCAAAACACTGTTTTGCTGGAAAAAAAAACTTTTTAGCCCAAAAAACTGAAAAATGGCCATTTTGGCTCTCAAAACCAGGTTTTTCGCTTACGGCGTGACCTGTTTGCTGAAACCCCCACTTTTTGCTCATGATAATACCTCTTGAGATAAAAACACGACGTTTTGGCGAAAAAAAATTCGGTTTTGGCTGAGTAAAGGTGCTTTTTGGTCAAAAAAGCTGTTTTTGGCTGACAAAATTGGAAATTTGCTGAGAATTTTCTTTTGCTCAAAACACGACGTTTTCACTGCTAAACGCAAGTTTTGGCCGAGAAAAGCACATTTTGGGTGTCCAAAACACTGTTTTGCTGGAAAAAAAAACTTTTTAGCCCAAAAAACTGAAAAATGGCCATTTTGGCTCTCAAAACCAGGTTTTTCGCTTACGGCGTGACCTGTTTGCTGAAACCCCCACTTTTTGCTCATGATAATACCTC
The DNA here is from genome assembly GCA_964019055.1 of Anthopleura xanthogrammica. NCBI lineage: Eukaryota > Metazoa > Cnidaria > Anthozoa > Actiniaria > Actiniidae > Anthopleura > Anthopleura xanthogrammica. The sequence continues at coordinate 29,542 of CAXHSA010000046.1, forward strand.
TTGAGATAAAAACACGACGTTTTGGCGAAAAAAAATTCGGTTTTGGCTGAGTAAAGGTGCTTTTTGGTCAAAAAAGCTGTTTTTGGCTGACAAAATTGGAAATTTGCTGAGAATTTTCTTTTGCTCAAAACACGACGTTTTCACTGCTAAACGCAAGTTTTGGCCGAGAAAAGCACATTTTGGGTGTCCAAAACACTGTTTTGCTGGAAAAAAAAACTTTTTAGCCCAAAAAACTGAAAAATGGCCATTTTGGCTCTCAAAACCAGGTTTTTCGCTTACGGCGTGACCTGTTTGCTGAAACCCCCACTTTTTGCTCATGATAATACCTCTTGAGATAAAAACACGACGTTTTGGCGAAAAAAAATTCGGTTTTGGCTGAGTAAAGGTGCTTTTTGGTCAAAAAAGCTGTTTTTGGCTGACAAAATTGGAAATTTGCTGAGAATTTTCTTTTGCTCAAAACACGACGTTTTCACTGCTAAACGCAAGTTTTGGCCGAGAAAAGCACATTTTGGGTGTCCAAAACACTGTTTTGCTGGAAAAAAAAACTTTTTAGCCCAAAAAACTGAAAAATGGCCATTTTGGCTCTCAAAACCAGGTTTTTCGCTTACGGCGTGACCTGTTTGCTGAAACCCCCACTTTTTGCTCATGATAATACCTCTTGAGATAAAAACACGACGTTTTGGCGAAAAAAAATTCGGTTTTGGCTGAGTAAAGGTGCTTTTTGGTCAAAAAAGCTGTTTTTGGCTGACAAAATTGGAAATTTGCTGAGAATTTTCTTTTGCTCAAAACACGACGTTTTCACTGCTAAACGCAAGTTTTGGCCGAGAAAAGCACATTTTGGGTGTCCAAAACACTGTTTTGCTGGAAAAAAAAACTTTTTAGCCCAAAAAACTGAAAAATGGCCATTTTGGCTCTCAAAACCAGGTTTTTCGCTTACGGCGTGACCTGTTTGCTGAAACCCCCACTTTTTGCTCATGATAATACCTCTTGAGATAAAAACACGACGTTTTGGCGAAAAAAAATTCGGTTTTGGCTGAGTAAAGGTGCTTTTTGGTCAAAAAAGCTGTTTTTGGCTGACAAAATTGGAAATTTGCTGAGAATTTTCTTTTGCTCAAAACACGACGTTTTCACTGCTAAACGCAAGTTTTGGCCGAGAAAAGCACATTTTGGGTGTCCAAAACACTGTTTTGCTGGAAAAAAAAACTTTTTAGCCCAAAAAACTGAAAAATGGCCATTTTGGCTCTCAAAACCAGGTTTTTCGCTTACGGCGTGACCTGTTTGCTGAAACCCCCACTTTTTGCTCATGATAATACCTCTTGAGATAAAAACACGACGTTTTGGCGAAAAAAAATTCGGTTTTGGCTGAGTAAAGGTGCTTTTTGGTCAAAAAAGCTGTTTTTGGCTGACAAAATTGGAAATTTGCTGAGAATTTTCTTTTGCTCAAAACACGACGTTTTCACTGCTAAACGCAAGTTTCGGCCGAGAAAAGCACATTTTGGGTGTCCAAAACACTGTTTTGCTGGAAAAAAAAACTTTTTAGCCCAAAAAACTGAAAAATGGCCATTTTGGCTCTCAAAACCAGGTTTTTCGCTTACGGCGTGACCTGTTTGCTGAAACCCCCACTTTTTGCTCATGATAATACCTCTTGAGATAAAAACACGACGTTTTGGCGAAAAAAAATTCGGTTTTGGCTGAGTAAAGGTGCTTTTTGGTCAAAAAAGCTGTTTTTGGCTGACAAAATTGGAAATTTGCTGAGAATTTTCTTTTGCTCAAAACACGACGTTTTCACTGCTAAACGCAAGTTTTGGCCGAGAAAAGCACATTTTGGGTGTCCAAAACACTGTTTTGCTGGAAAAAAAAACTTTTTAGCCCAAAAAACTGAAAAATGGCCATTTTGGCTCTCAAAACCAGGTTTTTCGCTTACGGCGTGACCTGTTTGCTGAAACCCCCACTTTTTGCTCATGATAATACCTCTTGAGATAAAAACACGACGTTTTGGCGAAAAAAAATTCGGTTTTGGCTGAGTAAAGGTGCTTTTTGGTCAAAAAAGCTGTTTTTGGCTGACAAAATTGGAAATTTGCTGAGAATTTTCTTTTGCTCAAAACACGACGTTTTCACTGCTAAACGCAAGTTTTGGCCGAGAAAAGCACATTTTGGGTGTCCAAAACACTGTTTTGCTGGAAAAAAAAACTTTTTAGCCCAAAAAACTGAAAAATGGCCATTTTGGCTCTCAAAACCAGGTTTTTCGCTTACGGCGTGACCTGTTTGCTGAAACCCCCACTTTTTGCTCATGATAATACCTCTTGAGATAAAAACACGACGTTTTGGCGAAAAAAAATTCGGTTTTGGCTGAGTAAAGGTGCTTTTTGGTCAAAAAAGCTGTTTTTGGCTGACAAAATTGGAAATTTGCTGAGAATTTTCTTTTGCTCAAAACACGACGTTTTCACTGCTAAACGCAAGTTTTGGCCGAGAAAAGCACATTTTGGGTGTCCAAAACACTGTTTTGCTGGAAAAAAAAACTTTTTAGCCCAAAAAACTGAAAAATGGCCATTTTGGCTCTCAAAACCAGGTTTTTCGCTTACGGCGTGACCTGTTTGCTGAAACCCCCACTTTTTGCTCATGATAATACCTCTTGAGATAAAAACACGACGTTTTGGCGAAAAAAAATTCGGTTTTGGCTGAGTAAAGGTGCTTTTTGGTCAAAAAAGCTGTTTTTGGCTGACAAAATTGGAAATTTGCTGAGAATTTTCTTTTGCTCAAAACACGACGTTTTCACTGCTAAACGCAAGTTTTGGCCGAGAAAAGCACATTTTGGGTGTCCAAAACACTGTTTTGCTGGAAAAAAAAACTTTTTAGCCCAAAAAACTGAAAAATGGCCATTTTGGCTCTCAAAACCAGGTTTTTCGCTTACGGCGTGACCTGTTTGCTGAAACCCCCACTTTTTGCTCATGATAATACCTCTTGAGATAAAAACACGACGTTTTGGCGAAAAAAAATTCGGTTTTGGCTGAGTAAAGGTGCTTTTTGGTCAAAAAAGCTGTTTTTGGCTGACAAAATTGGAAATTTGCTGAGAATTTTCTTTTGCTCAAAACACGACGTTTTCACTGCTAAACGCAAGTTTTGGCCGAGAAAAGCACATTTTGGGTGTCCAAAACACTGTTTTGCTGGAAAAAAAAACTTTTTAGCCCAAAAAACTGAAAAATGGCCATTTTGGCTCTCAAAACCAGGTTTTTCGCTTACGGCGTGACCTGTTTGCTGAAACCCCCACTTTTTGCTCATGATAATACCTCTTGAGATAAAAACACGACGTTTTGGCGAAAAAAAATTCGGTTTTGGCTGAGTAAAGGTGCTTTTTGGTCAAAAAAGCTGTTTTTGGCTGACAAAATTGGAAATTTGCTGAGAATTTTCTTTTGCTCAAAACACGACGTTTTCACTGCTAAACGCAAGTTTTGGCCGAGAAAAGCACATTTTGGGTGTCCAAAACACTGTTTTGCTGGAAAAAAAAACTTTTTAGCCCAAAAAACTGAAAAATGGCCATTTTGGCTCTCAAAACCAGGTTTTTCGCTTACGGCGTGACCTGTTTGCTGAAACCCCCACTTTTTGCTCATGATAATACCTCTTGAGATAAAAACACGACGTTTTGGCGAAAAAAAATTCGGTTTTGGCTGAGTAAAGGTGCTTTTTGGTCAAAAAAGCTGTTTTTGGCTGACAAAATTGGAAATTTGCTGACAATTTTCTTTTGCTCAAAACACGACGTTTTCACTGCTAAACGCAAGTTTTGGCCGAGAAAAGCACATTTTGGGTGTCCAAAACACTGTTTTGCTGGAAAAAAAAACTTTTTAGCCCAAAAAACTGAAAAATGGCCATTTTGGCTCTCAAAACCAGGTTTTTCGCTTACGGCGTGACCTGTTTGCTGAAACCCCCACTTTTTGCTCATGATAATACCTCTTGAGATAAAAACACGACGTTTTGGCGAAAAAAAATTCGGTTTTGGCTGAGTAAAGGTGCTTTTTGGTCAAAAAAGCTGTTTTTGGCTGACAAAATTGGAAATTTGCTGAGAATTTTCTTTTGCTCAAAACACGACGTTTTCACTGCTAAACGCAAGTTTTGGCCGAGAAAAGCACATTTTGGGTGTCCAAAACACTGTTTTGCTGGAAAAAAAAACTTTTTAGCCCAAAAAACTGAAAAATGGCCATTTTGGCTCTCAAAACCAGGTTTTTCGCTTACGGCGTGACCTGTTTGCTGAAACCCCCACTTTTTGCTCATGATAATACCTCTTGAGATAAAAACACGACGTTTTGGCGAAAAAAAATTCGGTTTTGGCTGAGTAAAGGTGCTTTTTGGTCAAAAAAGCTGTTTTTGGCTGACAAAATTGGAAATTTGCTGAGAATTTTCTTTTGCTCAAAACACGACGTTTTCACTGCTAAACGCAAGTTTTGGCCGAGAAAAGCACATTTTGGGTGTCCAAAACACTGTTTTGCTGGAAAAAAAAACTTTTTAGCCCAAAAAACTGAAAAATGGCCATTTTGGCTCTCAAAACCAGGTTTTTCGCTTTACGGCGTGACCTGTTTGCTGAAACCCCCACTTTTTGCTCATGATAATACCTCTTGAGATAAAAACACGACGTTTTGGCGAAAAAAAATTCGGTTTTGGCTGAGTAAAGGTGCTTTTTGGTCAAAAAAGCTGTTTTTGGCTGACAAAATTGGAAATTTGCTGAGAATTTTCTTTTGCTCAAAACACGACGTTTTCACTGCTAAACGCAAGTTTTGGCCGAGAAAAGCACATTGTGGGTGTCCAAAACACTGTTTTGCTGGAAAAAAAAACTTTTTAGCCCAAAAAACTGAAAAATGGCCATTTTGGCTCTCAAAACCAGGTTTTTCGCTTACGGCGTGACCTGTTTGCTGAAACCCCCACTTTTTGCTCATGATAATACCTCTTGAGATAAAAACACGACGTTTTGGCGAAAAAAAATTCGGTTTTGGCTGAGTAAAGGTGCTTTTTGGTCAAAAAAGCTGTTTTTGGCTGACAAAATTGGAAATTTGCTGAGAATTTTCTTTTGCTCAAAACACGACGTTTTCACTGCTAAACGCAAGTTTTGGCCGAGAAAAGCACATTTTGGGTGTCCAAAACACTGTTTTGCTGGAAAAAAAAACTTTTTAGCCCAAAAAACTGAAAAATGGCCATTTTGGCTCTCAAAACCAGGTTTTTCGCTTACGGCGTGACCTGTTTGCTGAAACCCCCACTTTTTGCTCATGATAATACCTCTTGAGATAAAAACACGACGTTTTGGCGAAAAAAAATTCGGTTTTGGCTGAGTAAAGGTGCTTTTTGGTCAAAAAAGCTGTTTTTGGCTGACAAAATTGGAAATTTGCTGAGAATTTTCTTTTGCTCAAAACACGACGTTTTCACTGCTAAACGCAAGTTTTGGCCGAGAAAAGCACATTTTGGGTGTCCAAAACACTGTTTTGCTGGAAAAAAAAACTTTTTAGCCCAAAAAACTGAAAAATGGCCATTTTGGCTCTCAAAACCAGGTTTTTCGCTTACGGCGTGACCTGTTTGCTGAAACCCCCACTTTTTGCTCATGATAATACCTCTTGAGATAAAAACACGACGTTTTGGCGAAAAAAAATTCGGTTTTGGCTGAGTAAAGGTGCTTTTTGGTCAAAAAAGCTGTTTTTGGCTGACAAAATTGGAAATTTGCTGAGAATTTTCTTTTGCTCAAAACACGACGTTTTCACTGCTAAACGCAAGTTTTGGCCGAGAAAAGCACATTTTGGGTGTCCAAAACACTGTTTTGCTGGAAAAAAAAACTTTTTAGCCCAAAAAACTGAAAAATGGCCATTTTGGCTCTCAAAACCAGGTTTTTCGCTTACGGCGTGACCTGTTTGCTGAAACCCCCACTTTTTGCTCATGATAATACCTCTTGAGATAAAAACACGACGTTTTGGCGAAAAAAAATTCGGTTTTGGCTGAGTAAAGGTGCTTTTTGGTCAAAAAAGCTGTTTTTGGCTGACAAAATTGGAAATTTGCTGAGAATTTTCTTTTGCTCAAAACACGACGTTTTCACTGCTAAACGCAAGTTTTGGCCGAGAAAAGCACATTTTGGGTGTCCAAAACACTGTTTTGCTGGAAAAAAAAACTTTTTAGCCCAAAAAACTGAAAAATGGCCATTTTGGCTCTCAAAACCAGGTTTTTCGCTTACGGCGTGACCTGTTTGCTGAAACCCCCACTTTTTGCTCATGATAATACCTCTTGAGATAAAAACACGACGTTTTGGCGAAAAAAAATTCGGTTTTGGCTGAGTAAAGGTGCTTTTTGGTCAAAAAAGCTGTTTTTGGCTGACAAAATTGGAAATTTGCTGAGAATTTTCTTTTGCTCAAAACACGACGTTTTCACTGCTAAACGCAAGTTTTGGCCGAGAAAAGCACATTTTGGGTGTCCAAAACACTGTTTTGCTGGAAAAAAAAACTTTTTAGCCCAAAAAACTGAAAAATGGCCATTTTGGCTCTCAAAACCAGGTTTTTCGCTTACGGCGTGACCTGTTTGCTGAAACCCCCACTTTTTGCTCATGATAATACCTCTTGAGATAAAAACACGACGTTTTGGCGAAAAAAAATTCGGTTTTGGCTGAGTAAAGGTGCTTTTTGGTCAAAAAAGCTGTTTTTGGCTGACAAAATTGGAAATTTGCTGAGAATTTTCTTTTGCTCAAAACACGACGTTTTCACTGCTAAACGCAAGTTTTGGCCGAGAAAAGCACATTTTGGGTGTCCAAAACACTGTTTTGCTGGAAAAAAAAACTTTTTAGCCCAAAAAACTGAAAAATGGCCATTTTGGCTCTCAAAACCAGGTTTTTCGCTTACGGCGTGACCTGTTTGCTGAAACCCCCACTTTTTGCTCATGATAATACCTCTTGAGATAAAAACACGACGTTTTGGCGAAAAAAAATTCGGTTTTGGCTGAGTAAAGGTGCTTTTTGGTCAAAAAAGCTGTTTTTGGCTGACAAAATTGGAAATTTGCTGAGAATTTTCTTTTGCTCAAAACACGACGTTTTCACTGCTAAACGCAAGTTTTGGCCGAGAAAAGCACATTTTGGGTGTCCAAAACACTGTTTTGCTGGAAAAAAAAACTTTTTAGCCCAAAAAACTGAAAAATGGCCATTTTGGCTCTCAAAACCAGGTTTTTCGCTTACGGCGTGACCTGTTTGCTGAAACCCCCACTTTTTGCTCATGATAATACCTCTTGAGATAAAAACACGACGTTTTGGCGAAAAAAAATTCGGTTTTGGCTGAGTAAAGGTGCTTTTTGGTCAAAAAAGCTGTTTTTGGCTGACAAAATTGGAAATTTGCTGAGAATTTTCTTTTGCTCAAAACACGACGTTTTCACTGCTAAACGCAAGTTTTGGCCGAGAAAAGCACATTTTGGGTGTCCAAAACACTGTTTTGCTGGAAAAAAAAACTTTTTAGCCCAAAAAACTGAAAAATGGCCATTTTGGCTCTCAAAACCAGGTTTTTCGCTTACGGCGTGACCTGTTTGCTGAAACCCCCACTTTTTGCTCATGATAATACCTCTTGAGATAAAAACACGACGTTTTGGCGAAAAAAAATTCGGTTTTGGCTGAGTAAAGGTGCTTTTTGGTCAAAAAAGCTGTTTTTGGCTGACAAAATTGGAAATTTGCTGAGAATTTTCTTTTGCTCAAAACACGACGTTTTCACTGCTAAACGCAAGTTTTGGCCGAGAAAAGCACATTTTGGGTGTCCAAAACACTGTTTTGCTGGAAAAAAAAACTTTTTAGCCCAAAAAACTGAAAAATGGCCATTTTGGCTCTCAAAACCAGGTTTTTCGCTTACGGCGTGACCTGTTTGCTGAAACCCCCACTTTTTGCTCATGATAATACCTCTTGAGATAAAAACACGACGTTTTGGCGAAAAAAAATTCGGTTTTGGCTGAGTAAAGGTGCTTTTTGGTCAAAAAAGCTGTTTTTGGCTGACAAAATTGGAAATTTGCTGAGAATTTTCTTTTGCTCAAAACACGACGTTTTCACTGCTAAACGCAAGTTTTGGCCGAGAAAAGCACATTTTGGGTGTCCAAAACACTGTTTTGCTGGAAAAAAAAACTTTTTAGCCCAAAAAACTGAAAAATGGCCATTTTGGCTCTCAAAACCAGGTTTTTCGCTTACGGCGTGACCTGTTTGCTGAAACCCCCACTTTTTGCTCATGATAATACCTCTTGAGATAAAAACACGACGTTTTGGCGAAAAAAAATTCGGTTTTGGCTGAGTAAAGGTGCTTTTTGGTCAAAAAAGCTGTTTTTGGCTGACAAAATTGGAAATTTGCTGAGAATTTTCTTTTGCTCAAAACACGACGTTTTCACTGCTAAACGCAAGTTTTGGCCGAGAAAAGCACATTTTGGGTGTCCAAAACACTGTTTTGCTGGAAAAAAAAACTTTTTAGCCCAAAAAACTGAAAAATGGCCATTTTGGCTCTCAAAACCAGGTTTTTCGCTTACGGCGTGACCTGTTTGCTGAAACCCCCACTTTTTGCTCATGATAATACCTCTTGAGATAAAAACACGACGTTTTGGCGAAAAAAAATTCGGTTTTGGCTGAGTAAAGGTGCTTTTTGGTCAAAAAAGCTGTTTTTGGCTGACAAAATTGGAAATTTGCTGAGAATTTTCTTTTGCTCAAAACACGACGTTTTCACTGCTAAACGCAAGTTTTGGCCGAGAAAAGCACATTTTGGGTGTCCAAAACACTGTTTTGCTGGAAAAAAAAACTTTTTAGCCCAAAAAACTGAAAAATGGCCATTTTGGCTCTCAAAACCAGGTTTTTCGCTTACGGCGTGACCTGTTTGCTGAAACCCCCACTTTTTGCTCATGATAATACCTCTTGAGATAAAAACACGACGTTTTGGCGAAAAAAAATTCGGTTTTGGCTGAGTAAAGGTGCTTTTTGGTCAAAAAAGCTGTTTTTGGCTGACAAAATTGGAAATTTGCTGAGAATTTTCTTTTGCTCAAAACACGACGTTTTCACTGCTAAACGCAAGTTTTGGCCGAGAAAAGCACATTTTGGGTGTCCAAAACACTGTTTTGCTGGAAAAAAAAACTTTTTAGCCCAAAAAACTGAAAAATGGCCATTTTGGCTCTCAAAACCAGGTTTTTCGCTTACGGCGTGACCTGTTTGCTGAAACCCCCACTTTTTGCTCATGATAATACCTCTTGAGATAAAAACACGACGTTTTGGCGAAAAAAAATTCGGTTTTGGCTGAGTAAAGGTGCTTTTTGGTCAAAAAAGCTGTTTTTGGCTGACAAAATTGGAAATTTGCTGAGAATTTTCTTTTGCTCAAAACACGACGTTTTCACTGCTAAACGCAAGTTTTGGCCGAGAAAAGCACATTTTGGGTGTCCAAAACACTGTTTTGCTGGAAAAAAAAACTTTTTAGCCCAAAAAACTGAAAAATGGCCATTTTGGCTCTCAAAACCAGGTTTTTCGCTTACGGCGTGACCTGTTTGCTGAAACCCCCACTTTTTGCTCATGATAATACCTCTTGAGATAAAAACACGACGTTTTGGCGAAAAAAAATTCGGTTTTGGCTGAGTAAAGGTGCTTTTTGGTCAAAAAAGCTGTTTTTGGCTGACAAAATTGGAAATTTGCTGAGAATTTTCTTTTGCTCAAAACACGACGTTTTCACTGCTAAACGCAAGTTTTGGCCGAGAAAAGCACATTTTGGGTGTCCAAAACACTGTTTTGCTGGAAAAAAAAACTTTTTAGCCCAAAAAACTGAAAAATGGCCATTTTGGCTCTCAAAACCAGGTTTTTCGCTTACGGCGTGACCTGTTTGCTGAAACCCCCACTTTTTGCTCATGATAATACCTCTTGAGATAAAAACACGACGTTTTGGCGAAAAAAAATTCGGTTTTGGCTGAGTAAAGGTGCTTTTTGGTCAAAAAAGCTGTTTTTGGCTGACAAAATTGGAAATTTGCTGAGAATTTTCTTTTGCTCAAAACACGACGTTTTCACTGCTAAACGCAAGTTTTGGCCGAGAAAAGCACATTTTGGGTGTCCAAAACACTGTTTTGCTGGAAAAAAAAACTTTTTAGCCCAAAAAACTGAAAAATGGCCATTTTGGCTCTCAAAACCAGGTTTTTCGCTTACGGCGTGACCTGTTTGCTGAAACCCCCACTTTTTGCTCATGATAATACCTCTTGAGATAAAAACACGACGTTTTGGCGAAAAAAAATTCGGTTTTGGCTGAGTAAAGGTGCTTTTTGGTCAAAAAAGCTGTTTTTGGCTGACAAAATTGGAAATTTGCTGAGAATTTTCTTTTGCTCAAAACACGACGTTTTCACTGCTAAACGCAAGTTTTGGCCGAGAAAAGCACATTTTGGGTGTCCAAAACACTGTTTTGCTGGAAAAAAAAACTTTTTAGCCCAAAAAACTGAAAAATGGCCATTTTGGCTCTCAAAACCAGGTTTTTCGCTTACGGCGTGACCTGTTTGCTGAAACCCCCACTTTTTGCTCATGATAATACCTCTTGAGATAAAAACACGACGTTTTGGCGAAAAAAAATTCGGTTTTGGCTGAGTAAAGGTGCTTTTTGGTCAAAAAAGCTGTTTTTGGCTGACAAAATTGGAAATTTGCTGAGAATTTTCTTTTGCTCAAAACACGACGTTTTCACTGCTAAACGCAAGTTTTGGCCGAGAAAAGCACATTTTGGGTGTCCAAAACACTGTTTTGCTGGAAAAAAAAACTTTTTAGCCCAAAAAACTGAAAAATGGCCATTTTGGCTCTCAAAACCAGGTTTTTCGCTTACGGCGTGACCTGTTTGCTGAAACCCCCACTTTTTGCTCATGATAATACCTCTTGAGATAAAAACACGACGTTTTGGCGAAAAAAAATTCGGTTTTGGCTGAGTAAAGGTGCTTTTTGGTCAAAAAAGCTGTTTTTGGCTGACAAAATTGGAAATTTGCTGAGAATTTTCTTTTGCTCAAAACACGACGTTTTCACTGCTAAACGCAAGTTTTGGCCGAGAAAAGCACATTTTGGGTGTCCAAAACACTGTTTTGCTGGAAAAAAAAACTTTTTAGCCCAAAAAACTGAAAAATGGCCATTTTGGCTCTCAAAACCAGGTTTTTCGCTTACGGCGTGACCTGTTTGCTGAAACCCCCACTTTTTGCTCATGATAATACCTCTTGAGATAAAAACACGACGTTTTGGCGAAAAAAAATTCGGTTTTGGCTGAGTAAAGGTGCTTTTTGGTCAAAAAAGCTGTTTTTGGCTGACAAAATTGGAAATTTGCTGAGAATTTTCTTTTGCTCAAAACACGACGTTTTCACTGCTAAACGCAAGTTTTGGCCGAGAAAAGCACATTTTGGGTGTCCAAAACACTGTTTTGCTGGAAAAAAAAACTTTTTAGCCCAAAAAACTGAAAAATGGCCATTTTGGCTCTCAAAACCAGGTTTTTCGCTTACGGCGTGACCTGTTTGCTGAAACCCCCACTTTTTGCTCATGATAATACCTCTTGAGATAAAAACACGACGTTTTGGCGAAAAAAAATTCGGTTTTGGCTGAGTAAAGGTGCTTTTTGGTCAAAAAAGCTGTTTTTGGCTGACAAAATTGGAAATTTGCTGAGAATTTTCTTTTGCTCAAAACACGACGTTTTCACTGCTAAACGCAAGTTTTGGCCGAGAAAAGCACATTTTGGGTGTCCAAAACACTGTTTTGCTGGAAAAAAAAACTTTTTAGCCCAAAAAACTGAAAAATGGCCATTTTGGCTCTCAAAACCAGGTTTTTCGCTTACGGCGTGACCTGTTTGCTGAAACCCCCACTTTTTGCTCATGATAATACCTCTTGAGATAAAAACACGACGTTTTGGCGAAAAAAAATTCGGTTTTGGCTGAGTAAAGGTGCTTTTTGGTCAAAAAAGCTGTTTTTGGCTGACAAAATTGGAAATTTGCTGAGAATTTTCTTTTGCTCAAAACACGACGTTTTCACTGCTAAACGCAAGTTTTGGCCGAGAAAAGCACATTTTGGGTGTCCAAAACACTGTTTTGCTGGAAAAAAAAACTTTTTAGCCCAAAAAACTGAAAAATGGCCATTTTGGCTCTCAAAACCAGGTTTTTCGCTTACGGCGTGACCTGTTTGCTGAAACCCCCACTTTTTGCTCATGATAATACCTCTTGAGATAAAAACACGACGTTTTGGCGAAAAAAAATTCGGTTTTGGCTGAGTAAAGGTGCTTTTTGGTCAAAAAAGCTGTTTTTGGCTGACAAAATTGGAAATTTGCTGAGAATTTTCTTTTGCTCAAAACACGACGTTTTCACTGCTAAACGCAAGTTTTGGCCGAGAAAAGCACATTTTGGGTGTCCAAAACACTGTTTTGCTGGAAAAAAAAACTTTTTAGCCCAAAAAACTGAAAAATGGCCATTTTGGCTCTCAAAACCAGGTTTTTCGCTTACGGCGTGACCTGTTTGCTGAAACCCCCACTTTTTGCTCATGATAATACCTCTTGAGATAAAAACACGACGTTTTGGCGAAAAAAAATTCGGTTTTGGCTGAGTAAAGGTGCTTTTTGGTCAAAAAAGCTGTTTTTGGCTGACAAAATTGGAAATTTGCTGAGAATTTTCTTTTGCTCAAAACACGACGTTTTCACTGCTAAACGCAAGTTTTGGCCGAGAAAAGCACATTTTGGGTGTCCAAAACACTGTTTTGCTGGAAAAAAAAACTTTTTAGCCCAAAAAACTGAAAAATGGCCATTTTGGCTCTCAAAACCAGGTTTTTCGCTTACGGCGTGACCTGTTTGCTGAAACCCCCACTTTTTGCTCATGATAATACCTCTTGAGATAAAAACACGACGTTTTGGCGAAAAAAAATTCGGTTTTGGCTGAGTAAAGGTGCTTTTTGGTCAAAAAAGCTGTTTTTGGCTGACAAAATTGGAAATTTGCTGAGAATTTTCTTTTGCTCAAAACACGACGTTTTCACTGCTAAACGCAAGTTTTGGCCGAGAAAAGCACATTTTGGGTGTCCAAAACACTGTTTTGCTGGAAAAAAAAACTTTTTAGCCCAAAAAACTGAAAAATGGCCATTTTGGCTCTCAAAACCAGGTTTTTCGCTTACGGCGTGACCTGTTTGCTGAAACCCCCACTTTTTGCTCATGATAATACCTCTTGAGATAAAAACACGACGTTTTGGCGAAAAAAAATTCGGTTTTGGCTGAGTAAAGGTGCTTTTTGGTCAAAAAAGCTGTTTTTGGCTGACAAAATTGGAAATTTGCTGAGAATTTTCTTTTGCTCAAAACACGACGTTTTCACTGCTAAACGCAAGTTTTGGCCGAGAAAAGCACATTTTGGGTGTCCAAAACACTGTTTTGCTGGAAAAAAAAACTTTTTAGCCCAAAAAACTGAAAAATGGCCATTTTGGCTCTCAAAACCAGGTTTTTCGCTTACGGCGTGACCTGTTTGCTGAAACCCCCACTTTTTGCTCATGATAATACCTCTTGAGATAAAAACACGACGTTTTGGCGAAAAAAAATTCGGTTTTGGCTGAGTAAAGGTGCTTTTTGGTCAAAAAAGCTGTTTTTGGCTGACAAAATTGGAAATTTGCTGAGAATTTTCTTTTGCTCAAAACACGACGTTTTCACTGCTAAACGCAAGTTTTGGCCGAGAAAAGCACATTTTGGGTGTCCAAAACACTGTTTTGCTGGAAAAAAAAACTTTTTAGCCCAAAAAACTGAAAAATGGCCATTTTGGCTCTCAAAACCAGGTTTTTCGCTTACGGCGTGACCTGTTTGCTGAAACCCCCACTTTTTGCTCATGATAATACCTCTTGAGATAAAAACACGACGTTTTGGCGAAAAAAAATTCGGTTTTGGCTGAGTAAAGGTGCTTTTTGGTCAAAAAAGCTGTTTTTGGCTGACAAAATTGGAAATTTGCTGAGAATTTTCTTTTGCTCAAAACACGACGTTTTCACTGCTAAACGCAAGTTTTGGCCGAGAAAAGCACATTTTGGGTGTCCAAAACACTGTTTTGCTGGAAAAAAAAACTTTTTAGCCCAAAAAACTGAAAAATGGCCATTTTGGCTCTCAAAACCAGGTTTTTCGCTTACGGCGTGACCTGTTTGCTGAAACCCCCACTTTTTGCTCATGATAATACCTCTTGAGATAAAAACACGACGTTTTGGCGAAAAAAAATTCGGTTTTGGCTGAGTAAAGGTGCTTTTTGGTCAAAAAAGCTGTTTTTGGCTGACAAAATTGGAAATTTGCTGAGAATTTTCTTTTGCTCAAAACACGACGTTTTCACTGCTAAACGCAAGTTTTGGCCGAGAAAAGCACATTTTGGGTGTCCAAAACACTGTTTTGCTGGAAAAAAAAACTTTTTAGCCCAAAAAACTGAAAAATGGCCATTTTGGCTCTCAAAACCAGGTTTTTCGCTTACGGCGTGACCTGTTTGCTGAAACCCCCACTTTTTGCTCATGATAATACCTCTTGAGATAAAAACACGACGTTTTGGCGAAAAAAAATTCGGTTTTGGCTGAGTAAAGGTGCTTTTTGGTCAAAAAAGCTGTTTTTGGCTGACAAAATTGGAAATTTGCTGAGAATTTTCTTTTGCTCAAAACACGACGTTTTCACTGCTAAACGCAAGTTTTGGCCGAGAAAAGCACATTTTGGGTGTCCAAAACACTGTTTTGCTGGAAAAAAAAACTTTTTAGCCCAAAAAACTGAAAAATGGCCATTTTGGCTCTCAAAACCAGGTTTTTCGCTTACGGCGTGACCTGTTTGCTGAAACCCCCACTTTTTGCTCATGATAATACCTCTTGAGATAAAAACACGACGTTTTGGCGAAAAAAAATTCGGTTTTGGCTGAGTAAAGGTGCTTTTTGGTCAAAAAAGCTGTTTTTGGCTGACAAAATTGGAAATTTGCTGAGAATTTTCTTTTGCTCAAAACACGACGTTTTCACTGCTAAACGCAAGTTTTGGCCGAGAAAAGCACATTTTGGGTGTCCAAAACACTGTTTTGCTGGAAAAAAAAACTTTTTAGCCCAAAAAACTGAAAAATGGCCATTTTGGCTCTCAAAACCAGGTTTTTCGCTTACGGCGTGACCTGTTTGCTGAAACCCCCACTTTTTGCTCATGATAATACCTCTTGAGATAAAAACACGACGTTTTGGCGAAAAAAAATTCGGTTTTGGCTGAGTAAAGGTGCTTTTTGGTCAAAAAAGCTGTTTTTGGCTGACAAAATTGGAAATTTGCTGAGAATTTTCTTTTGCTCAAAACACGACGTTTTCACTGCTAAACGCAAGTTTTGGCCGAGAAAAGCACATTTTGGGTGTCCAAAACACTGTTTTGCTGGAAAAAAAAACTTTTTAGCCCAAAAAACTGAAAAATGGCCATTTTGGCTCTCAAAACCAGGTTTTTCGCTTACGGCGTGACCTGTTTGCTGAAACCCCCACTTTTTGCTCATGATAATACCTCTTGAGATAAAAACACGACGTTTTGGCGAAAAAAAATTCGGTTTTGGCTGAGTAAAGGTGCTTTTTGGTCAAAAAAGCTGTTTTTGGCTGACAAAATTGGAAATTTGCTGAGAATTTTCTTTTGCTCAAAACACGACGTTTTCACTGCTAAACGCAAGTTTTGGCCGAGAAAAGCACATTTTGGGTGTCCAAAACACTGTTTTGCTGGAAAAAAAAACTTTTTAGCCCAAAAAACTGAAAAATGGCCATTTTGGCTCTCAAAACCAGGTTTTTCGCTTACGGCGTGACCTGTTTGCTGAAACCCCCACTTTTTGCTCATGATAATACCTCTTGAGATAAAAACACGACGTTTTGGCGAAAAAAAATTCGGTTTTGGCTGAGTAAAGGTGCTTTTTGGTCAAAAAAGCTGTTTTTGGCTGACAAAATTGGAAATTTGCTGAGAATTTTCTTTTGCTCAAAACACGACGTTTTCACTGCTAAACGCAAGTTTTGGCCGAGAAAAGCACATTTTGGGTGTCCAAAACACTGTTTTGCTGGAAAAAAAAACTTTTTAGCCCAAAAAACTGAAAAATGGCCATTTTGGCTCTCAAAACCAGGTTTTTCGCTTACGGCGTGACCTGTTTGCTGAAACCCCCACTTTTTGCTCATGATAATACCTCTTGAGATAAAAACACGACGTTTTGGCGAAAAAAAATTCGGTTTTGGCTGAGTAAAGGTGCTTTTTGGTCAAAAAAGCTGTTTTTGGCTGACAAAATTGGAAATTTGCTGAGAATTTTCTTTTGCTCAAAACACGACGTTTTCACTGCTAAACGCAAGTTTTGGCCGAGAAAAGCACATTTTGGGTGTCCAAAACACTGTTTTGCTGGAAAAAAAAACTTTTTAGCCCAAAAAACTGAAAAATGGCCATTTTGGCTCTCAAAACCAGGTTTTTCGCTTACGGCGTGACCTGTTTGCTGAAACCCCCACTTTTTGCTCATGATAATACCTCTTGAGATAAAAACACGACGTTTTGGCGAAAAAAAATTCGGTTTTGGCTGAGTAAAGGTGCTTTTTGGTCAAAAAAGCTGTTTTTGGCTGACAAAATTGGAAATTTGCTGAGAATTTTCTTTTGCTCAAAACACGACGTTTTCACTGCTAAACGCAAGTTTTGGCCGAGAAAAGCACATTTTGGGTGTCCAAAACACTGTTTTGCTGGAAAAAAAAACTTTTTAGCCCAAAAAACTGAAAAATGGCCATTTTGGCTCTCAAAACCAGGTTTTTCGCTTACGGCGTGACCTGTTTGCTGAAACCCCCACTTTTTGCTCATGATAATACCTCTTGAGATAAAAACACGACGTTTTGGCGAAAAAAAATTCGGTTTTGGCTGAGTAAAGGTGCTTTTTGGTCAAAAAAGCTGTTTTTGGCTGACAAAATTGGAAATTTGCTGAGAATTTTCTTTTGCTCAAAACACGACGTTTTCACTGCTAAACGCAAGTTTTGGCCGAGAAAAGCACATTTTGGGTGTCCAAAACACTGTTTTGCTGGAAAAAAAAACTTTTTAGCCCAAAAAACTGAAAAATGGCCATTTTGGCTCTCAAAACCAGGTTTTTCGCTTACGGCGTGACCTGTTTGCTGAAACCCCCACTTTTTGCTCATGATAATACCTCTTGAGATAAAAACACGACGTTTTGGCGAAAAAAAATTCGGTTTTGGCTGAGTAAAGGTGCTTTTTGGTCAAAAAAGCTGTTTTTGGCTGACAAAATTGGAAATTTGCTGAGAATTTTCTTTTGCTCAAAACACGACGTTTTCACTGCTAAACGCAAGTTTTGGCCGAGAAAAGCACATTTTGGGTGTCCAAAACACTGTTTTGCTGGAAAAAAAAACTTTTTAGCCCAAAAAACTGAAAAATGGCCATTTTGGCTCTCAAAACCAGGTTTTTCGCTTACGGCGTGACCTGTTTGCTGAAACCCCCACTTTTTGCTCATGATAATACCTCTTGAGATAAAAACACGACGTTTTGGCGAAAAAAAATTCGGTTTTGGCTGAGTAAAGGTGCTTTTTGGTCAAAAAAGCTGTTTTTGGCTGACAAAATTGGAAATTTGCTGAGAATTTTCTTTTGCTCAAAACACGACGTTTTCACTGCTAAACGCAAGTTTTGGCCGAGAAAAGCACATTTTGGGTGTCCAAAACACTGTTTTGCTGGAAAAAAAAACTTTTTAGCCCAAAAAACTGAAAAATGGCCATTTTGGCTCTCAAAACCAGGTTTTTCGCTTACGGCGTGACCTGTTTGCTGAAACCCCCACTTTTTGCTCATGATAATACCTCTTGAGATAAAAACACGACGTTTTGGCGAAAAAAAATTCGGTTTTGGCTGAGTAAAGGTGCTTTTTGGTCAAAAAAGCTGTTTTTGGCTGACAAAATTGGAAATTTGCTGAGAATTTTCTTTTGCTCAAAACACGACGTTTTCACTGCTAAACGCAAGTTTTGGCCGAGAAAAGCACATTTTGGGTGTCCAAAACACTGTTTTGCTGGAAAAAAAAACTTTTTAGCCCAAAAAACTGAAAAATGGCCATTTTGGCTCTCAAAACCAGGTTTTTCGCTTACGGCGTGACCTGTTTGCTGAAACCCCCACTTTTTGCTCATGATAATACCTCTTGAGATAAAAACACGACGTTTTGGCGAAAAAAAATTCGGTTTTGGCTGAGTAAAGGTGCTTTTTGGTCAAAAAAGCTGTTTTTGGCTGACAAAATTGGAAATTTGCTGAGAATTTTCTTTTGCTCAAAACACGACGTTTTCACTGCTAAACGCAAGTTTTGGCCGAGAAAAGCACATTTTGGGTGTCCAAAACACTGTTTTGCTGGAAAAAAAAACTTTTTAGCCCAAAAAACTGAAAAATGGCCATTTTGGCTCTCAAAACCAGGTTTTTCGCTTACGGCGTGACCTGTTTGCTGAAACCCCCACTTTTTGCTCATGATAATACCTCTTGAGATAAAAACACGACGTTTTGGCGAAAAAAAATTCGGTTTTGGCTGAGTAAAGGTGCTTTTTGGTCAAAAAAGCTGTTTTTGGCTGACAAAATTGGAAATTTGCTGAGAATTTTCTTTTGCTCAAAACACGACGTTTTCACTGCTAAACGCAAGTTTTGGCCGAGAAAAGCACATTTTGGGTGTCCAAAACACTGTTTTGCTGGAAAAAAAAACTTTTTAGCCCAAAAAACTGAAAAATGGCCATTTTGGCTCTCAAAACCAGGTTTTTCGCTTACGGCGTGACCTGTTTGCTGAAACCCCCACTTTTTGCTCATGATAATACCTCTTGAGATAAAAACACGACGTTTTGGCGAAAAAAAATTCGGTTTTGGCTGAGTAAAGGTGCTTTTTGGTCAAAAAAGCTGTTTTTGGCTGACAAAATTGGAAATTTGCTGAGAATTTTCTTTTGCTCAAAACACGACGTTTTCACTGCTAAACGCAAGTTTTGGCCGAGAAAAGCACATTTTGGGTGTCCAAAACACTGTTTTGCTGGAAAAAAAAACTTTTTAGCCCAAAAAACTGAAAAATGGCCATTTTGGCTCTCAAAACCAGGTTTTTCGCTTACGGCGTGACCTGTTTGCTGAAACCCCCACTTTTTGCTCATGATAATACCTCTTGAGATAAAAACACGACGTTTTGGCGAAAAAAAATTCGGTTTTGGCTGAGTAAAGGTGCTTTTTGGTCAAAAAAGCTGTTTTTGGCTGACAAAATTGGAAATTTGCTGAGAATTTTCTTTTGCTCAAAACACGACGTTTTCACTGCTAAACGCAAGTTTTGGCCGAGAAAAGCACATTTTGGGTGTCCAAAACACTGTTTTGCTGGAAAAAAAAACTTTTTAGCCCAAAAAACTGAAAAATGGCCATTTTGGCTCTCAAAACCAGGTTTTTCGCTTACGGCGTGACCTGTTTGCTGAAACCCCCACTTTTTGCTCATGATAATACCTCTTGAGATAAAAACACGACGTTTTGGCGAAAAAAAATTCGGTTTTGGCTGAGTAAAGGTGCTTTTTGGTCAAAAAAGCTGTTTTTGGCTGACAAAATTGGAAATTTGCTGAGAATTTTCTTTTGCTCAAAACACGACGTTTTCACTGCTAAACGCAAGTTTTGGCCGAGAAAAGCACATTTTGGGTGTCCAAAACACTGTTTTGCTGGAAAAAAAAACTTTTTAGCCCAAAAAACTGAAAAATGGCCATTTTGGCTCTCAAAACCAGGTTTTTCGCTTACGGCGTGACCTGTTTGCTGAAACCCCCACTTTTTGCTCATGATAATACCTCTTGAGATAAAAACACGACGTTTTGGCGAAAAAAAATTCGGTTTTGGCTGAGTAAAGGTGCTTTTTGGTCAAAAAAGCTGTTTTTGGCTGACAAAATTGGAAATTTGCTGAGAATTTTCTTTTGCTCAAAACACGACGTTTTCACTGCTAAACGCAAGTTTTGGCCGAGAAAAGCACATTTTGGGTGTCCAAAACACTGTTTTGCTGGAAAAAAAAACTTTTTAGCCCAAAAAACTGAAAAATGGCCATTTTGGCTCTCAAAACCAGGTTTTTCGCTTACGGCGTGACCTGTTTGCTGAAACCCCCACTTTTTGCTCATGATAATACCTCTTGAGATAAAAACACGACGTTTTGGCGAAAAAAAATTCGGTTTTGGCTGAGTAAAGGTGCTTTTTGGTCAAAAAAGCTGTTTTTGGCTGACAAAATTGGAAATTTGCTGAGAATTTTCTTTTGCTCAAAACACGACGTTTTCACTGCTAAACGCAAGTTTTGGCCGAGAAAAGCACATTTTGGGTGTCCAAAACACTGTTTTGCTGGAAAAAAAAACTTTTTAGCCCAAAAAACTGAAAAATGGCCATTTTGGCTCTCAAAACCAGGTTTTTCGCTTACGGCGTGACCTGTTTGCTGAAACCCCCACTTTTTGCTCATGATAATACCTCTTGAGATAAAAACACGACGTTTTGGCGAAAAAAAATTCGGTTTTGGCTGAGTAAAGGTGCTTTTTGGTCAAAAAAGCTGTTTTTGGCTGACAAAATTGGAAATTTGCTGAGAATTTTCTTTTGCTCAAAACACGACGTTTTCACTGCTAAACGCAAGTTTTGGCCGAGAAAAGCACATTTTGGGTGTCCAAAACACTGTTTTGCTGGAAAAAAAAACTTTTTAGCCCAAAAAACTGAAAAATGGCCATTTTGGCTCTCAAAACCAGGTTTTTCGCTTACGGCGTGACCTGTTTGCTGAAACCCCCACTTTTTGCTCATGATAATACCTCTTGAGATAAAAACACGACGTTTTGGCGAAAAAAAATTCGGTTTTGGCTGAGTAAAGGTGCTTTTTGGTCAAAAAAGCTGTTTTTGGCTGACAAAATTGGAAATTTGCTGAGAATTTTCTTTTGCTCAAAACACGACGTTTTCACTGCTAAACGCAAGTTTTGGCCGAGAAAAGCACATTTTGGGTGTCCAAAACACTGTTTTGCTGGAAAAAAAAACTTTTTAGCCCAAAAAACTGAAAAATGGCCATTTTGGCTCTCAAAACCAGGTTTTTCGCTTACGGCGTGACCTGTTTGCTGAAACCCCCACTTTTTGCTCATGATAATACCTCTTGAGATAAAAACACGACGTTTTGGCGAAAAAAAATTCGGTTTTGGCTGAGTAAAGGTGCTTTTTGGTCAAAAAAGCTGTTTTTGGCTGACAAAATTGGAAATTTGCTGAGAATTTTCTTTTGCTCAAAACACGACGTTTTCACTGCTAAACGCAAGTTTTGGCCGAGAAAAGCACATTTTGGGTGTCCAAAACACTGTTTTGCTGGAAAAAAAAACTTTTTAGCCCAAAAAACTGAAAAATGGCCATTTTGGCTCTCAAAACCAGGTTTTTCGCTTACGGCGTGACCTGTTTGCTGAAACCCCCACTTTTTGCTCATGATAATACCTCTTGAGATAAAAACACGACGTTTTGGCGAAAAAAAATTCGGTTTTGGCTGAGTAAAGGTGCTTTTTGGTCAAAAAAGCTGTTTTTGGCTGACAAAATTGGAAATTTGCTGAGAATTTTCTTTTGCTCAAAACACGACGTTTTCACTGCTAAACGCAAGTTTTGGCCGAGAAAAGCACATTTTGGGTGTCCAAAACACTGTTTTGCTGGAAAAAAAAACTTTTTAGCCCAAAAAACTGAAAAATGGCCATTTTGGCTCTCAAAACCAGGTTTTTCGCTTACGGCGTGACCTGTTTGCTGAAACCCCCACTTTTTGCTCATGATAATACCTCTTGAGATAAAAACACGACGTTTTGGCGAAAAAAAATTCGGTTTTGGCTGAGTAAAGGTGCTTTTTGGTCAAAAAAGCTGTTTTTGGCTGACAAAATTGGAAATTTGCTGAGAATTTTCTTTTGCTCAAAACACGACGTTTTCACTGCTAAACGCAAGTTTTGGCCGAGAAAAGCACATTTTGGGTGTCCAAAACACTGTTTTGCTGGAAAAAAAAACTTTTTAGCCCAAAAAACTGAAAAATGGCCATTTTGGCTCTCAAAACCAGGTTTTTCGCTTACGGCGTGACCTGTTTGCTGAAACCCCCACTTTTTGCTCATGATAATACCTCTTGAGATAAAAACACGACGTTTTGGCGAAAAAAAATTCGGTTTTGGCTGAGTAAAGGTGCTTTTTGGTCAAAAAAGCTGTTTTTGGCTGACAAAATTGGAAATTTGCTGAGAATTTTCTTTTGCTCAAAACACGACGTTTTCACTGCTAAACGCAAGTTTTGGCCGAGAAAAGCACATTTTGGGTGTCCAAAACACTGTTTTGCTGGAAAAAAAAACTTTTTAGCCCAAAAAACTGAAAAATGGCCATTTTGGCTCTCAAAACCAGGTTTTTCGCTTACGGCGTGACCTGTTTGCTGAAACCCCCACTTTTTGCTCATGATAATACCTCTTGAGATAAAAACACGACGTTTTGGCGAAAAAAAATTCGGTTTTGGCTGAGTAAAGGTGCTTTTTGGTCAAAAAAGCTGTTTTTGGCTGACAAAATTGGAAATTTGCTGAGAATTTTCTTTTGCTCAAAACACGACGTTTTCACTGCTAAACGCAAGTTTTGGCCGAGAAAAGCACATTTTGGGTGTCCAAAACACTGTTTTGCTGGAAAAAAAAACTTTTTAGCCCAAAAAACTGAAAAATGGCCATTTTGGCTCTCAAAACCAGGTTTTTCGCTTACGGCGTGACCTGTTTGCTGAAACCCCCACTTTTTGCTCATGATAATACCTCTTGAGATAAAAACACGACGTTTTGGCGAAAAAAAATTCGGTTTTGGCTGAGTAAAGGTGCTTTTTGGTCAAAAAAGCTGTTTTTGGCTGACAAAATTGGAAATTTGCTGAGAATTTTCTTTTGCTCAAAACACGACGTTTTCACTGCTAAACGCAAGTTTTGGCCGAGAAAAGCACATTTTGGGTGTCCAAAACACTGTTTTGCTGGAAAAAAAAACTTTTTAGCCCAAAAAACTGAAAAATGGCCATTTTGGCTCTCAAAACCAGGTTTTTCGCTTACGGCGTGACCTGTTTGCTGAAACCCCCACTTTTTGCTCATGATAATACCTCTTGAGATAAAAACACGACGTTTTGGCGAAAAAAAATTCGGTTTTGGCTGAGTAAAGGTGCTTTTTGGTCAAAAAAGCTGTTTTTGGCTGACAAAATTGGAAATTTGCTGAGAATTTTCTTTTGCTCAAAACACGACGTTTTCACTGCTAAACGCAAGTTTTGGCCGAGAAAAGCACATTTTGGGTGTCCAAAACACTGTTTTGCTGGAAAAAAAAACTTTTTAGCCCAAAAAACTGAAAAATGGCCATTTTGGCTCTCAAAACCAGGTTTTTCGCTTACGGCGTGACCTGTTTGCTGAAACCCCCACTTTTTGCTCATGATAATACCTCTTGAGATAAAAACACGACGTTTTGGCGAAAAAAAATTCGGTTTTGGCTGAGTAAAGGTGCTTTTTGGTCAAAAAAGCTGTTTTTGGCTGACAAAATTGGAAATTTGCTGAGAATTTTCTTTTGCTCAAAACACGACGTTTTCACTGCTAAACGCAAGTTTTGGCCGAGAAAAGCACATTTTGGGTGTCCAAAACACTGTTTTGCTGGAAAAAAAAACTTTTTAGCCCAAAAAACTGAAAAATGGCCATTTTGGCTCTCAAAACCAGGTTTTTCGCTTACGGCGTGACCTGTTTGCTGAAACCCCCACTTTTTGCTCATGATAATACCTCTTGAGATAAAAACACGACGTTTTGGCGAAAAAAAATTCGGTTTTGGCTGAGTAAAGGTGCTTTTTGGTCAAAAAAGCTGTTTTTGGCTGACAAAATTGGAAATTTGCTGAGAATTTTCTTTTGCTCAAAACACGACGTTTTCACTGCTAAACGCAAGTTTTGGCCGAGAAAAGCACATTTTGGGTGTCCAAAACACTGTTTTGCTGGAAAAAAAAACTTTTTAGCCCAAAAAACTGAAAAATGGCCATTTTGGCTCTCAAAACCAGGTTTTTCGCTTACGGCGTGACCTGTTTGCTGAAACCCCCACTTTTTGCTCATGATAATACCTCTTGAGATAAAAACACGACGTTTTGGCGAAAAAAAATTCGGTTTTGGCTGAGTAAAGGTGCTTTTTGGTCAAAAAAGCTGTTTTTGGCTGACAAAATTGGAAATTTGCTGAGAATTTTCTTTTGCTCAAAACACGACGTTTTCACTGCTAAACGCAAGTTTTGGCCGAGAAAAGCACATTTTGGGTGTCCAAAACACTGTTTTGCTGGAAAAAAAAACTTTTTAGCCCAAAAAACTGAAAAATGGCCATTTTGGCTCTCAAAACCAGGTTTTTCGCTTACGGCGTGACCTGTTTGCTGAAACCCCCACTTTTTGCTCATGATAATACCTCTTGAGATAAAAACACGACGTTTTGGCGAAAAAAAATTCGGTTTTGGCTGAGTAAAGGTGCTTTTTGGTCAAAAAAGCTGTTTTTGGCTGACAAAATTGGAAATTTGCTGAGAATTTTCTTTTGCTCAAAACACGACGTTTTCACTGCTAAACGCAAGTTTTGGCCGAGAAAAGCACATTTTGGGTGTCCAAAACACTGTTTTGCTGGAAAAAAAAACTTTTTAGCCCAAAAAACTGAAAAATGGCCATTTTGGCTCTCAAAACCAGGTTTTTCGCTTACGGCGTGACCTGTTTGCTGAAACCCCCACTTTTTGCTCATGATAATACCTCTTGAGATAAAAACACGACGTTTTGGCGAAAAAAAATTCGGTTTTGGCTGAGTAAAGGTGCTTTTTGGTCAAAAAAGCTGTTTTTGGCTGACAAAATTGGAAATTTGCTGAGAATTTTCTTTTGCTCAAAACACGACGTTTTCACTGCTAAACGCAAGTTTTGGCCGAGAAAAGCACATTTTGGGTGTCCAAAACACTGTTTTGCTGGAAAAAAAAACTTTTTAGCCCAAAAAACTGAAAAATGGCCATTTTGGCTCTCAAAACCAGGTTTTTCGCTTACGGCGTGACCTGTTTGCTGAAACCCCCACTTTTTGCTCATGATAATACCTCTTGAGATAAAAACACGACGTTTTGGCGAAAAAAAATTCGGTTTTGGCTGAGTAAAGGTGCTTTTTGGTCAAAAAAGCTGTTTTTGGCTGACAAAATTGGAAATTTGCTGAGAATTTTCTTTTGCTCAAAACACGACGTTTTCACTGCTAAACGCAAGTTTTGGCCGAGAAAAGCACATTTTGGGTGTCCAAAACACTGTTTTGCTGGAAAAAAAAACTTTTTAGCCCAAAAAACTGAAAAATGGCCATTTTGGCTCTCAAAACCAGGTTTTTCGCTTACGGCGTGACCTGTTTGCTGAAACCCCCACTTTTTGCTCATGATAATACCTCTTGAGATAAAAACACGACGTTTTGGCGAAAAAAAATTCGGTTTTGGCTGAGTAAAGGTGCTTTTTGGTCAAAAAAGCTGTTTTTGGCTGACAAAATTGGAAATTTGCTGAGAATTTTCTTTTGCTCAAAACACGACGTTTTCACTGCTAAACGCAAGTTTTGGCCGAGAAAAGCACATTTTGGGTGTCCAAAACACTGTTTTGCTGGAAAAAAAAACTTTTTAGCCCAAAAAACTGAAAAATGGCCATTTTGGCTCTCAAAACCAGGTTTTTCGCTTACGGCGTGACCTGTTTGCTGAAACCCCCACTTTTTGCTCATGATAATACCTCTTGAGATAAAAACACGACGTTTTGGCGAAAAAAAATTCGGTTTTGGCTGAGTAAAGGTGCTTTTTGGTCAAAAAAGCTGTTTTTGGCTGACAAAATTGGAAATTTGCTGAGAATTTTCTTTTGCTCAAAACACGACGTTTTCACTGCTAAACGCAAGTTTTGGCCGAGAAAAGCACATTTTGGGTGTCCAAAACACTGTTTTGCTGGAAAAAAAAACTTTTTAGCCCAAAAAACTGAAAAATGGCCATTTTGGCTCTCAAAACCAGGTTTTTCGCTTACGGCGTGACCTGTTTGCTGAAACCCCCACTTTTTGCTCATGATAATACCTCTTGAGATAAAAACACGACGTTTTGGCGAAAAAAAATTCGGTTTTGGCTGAGTAAAGGTGCTTTTTGGTCAAAAAAGCTGTTTTTGGCTGACAAAATTGGAAATTTGCTGAGAATTTTCTTTTGCTCAAAACACGACGTTTTCACTGCTAAACGCAAGTTTTGGCCGAGAAAAGCACATTTTGGGTGTCCAAAACACTGTTTTGCTGGAAAAAAAAACTTTTTAGCCCAAAAAACTGAAAAATGGCCATTTTGGCTCTCAAAACCAGGTTTTTCGCTTACGGCGTGACCTGTTTGCTGAAACCCCCACTTTTTGCTCATGATAATACCTCTTGAGATAAAAACACGACGTTTTGGCGAAAAAAAATTCGGTTTTGGCTGAGTAAAGGTGCTTTTTGGTCAAAAAAGCTGTTTTTGGCTGACAAAATTGGAAATTTGCTGAGAATTTTCTTTTGCTCAAAACACGACGTTTTCACTGCTAAACGCAAGTTTTGGCCGAGAAAAGCACATTTTGGGTGTCCAAAACACTGTTTTGCTGGAAAAAAAAACTTTTTAGCCCAAAAAACTGAAAAATGGCCATTTTGGCTCTCAAAACCAGGTTTTTCGCTTACGGCGTGACCTGTTTGCTGAAACCCCCACTTTTTGCTCATGATAATACCTCTTGAGATAAAAACACGACGTTTTGGCGAAAAAAAATTCGGTTTTGGCTGAGTAAAGGTGCTTTTTGGTCAAAAAAGCTGTTTTTGGCTGACAAAATTGGAAATTTGCTGAGAATTTTCTTTTGCTCAAAACACGACGTTTTCACTGCTAAACGCAAGTTTTGGCCGAGAAAAGCACATTTTGGGTGTCCAAAACACTGTTTTGCTGGAAAAAAAAACTTTTTAGCCCAAAAAACTGAAAAATGGCCATTTTGGCTCTCAAAACCAGGTTTTTCGCTTACGGCGTGA
>CAXHSA010000047.1:0-165132 GCA_964019055.1 Anthopleura xanthogrammica
AAAGCACATTTTAGGTGTCCAAAACACTGTTTTGCTGGAAAAAAAAGCTTTTTAGCCCAAAAAACTGAAAAATGGCCATTTTGGCTCTCAAAACCAGGTTTTTCGCTGACGGCGTGACCTGTTTGCTGAAACCCCCACTTTTTGCTCATGAAAATACCTCTTGAGATAAAAACACGACTTTTTGGCGAAAAAAAATGGGGTTTTGGCTGAGTAAAGGTGCTTTTTGGTCAAAAAAACTGTTTTTTGCTGACAAAATTGGAAATTTGCTGAGAATTTTCTTTTGCTCAAAACACCACGTTTTCACTGCTAAACGCAAGTTTTGGACGACAAAAGCACATTTTAGGTGTCCAAAACACTGTTTTGCTGGAAAAAAAAGCTTTTTAGCCCAAAAAACTGAAAAATGGCCATTTTGGCTCTCAAAACCAGGTTTTTCGCTGACGGCGTGACCTGTTTGCTGAAACCCCCACTTTTTGCTCATGAAAATACCTCTTGAGATAAAAACACGACTTTTTGGCGAAAAAAAATGGGGTTTTGGCTGAGTAAAGGTGCTTTTTGGTCAAAAAAACTGTTTTTTTGCTGACAAAATTGGAAATTTGCTGAGAATTTTCTTTTGCTCAAAACACCACGTTTTCACTGCTAAACGCAAGTTTTGGACGACAAAAGCACATTTTAGGTGTCCAAAACACTGTTTTGCTGGAAAAAAAAGCTTTTTAGCCCAAAAAACTGAAAAATGGCCATTTTGGCTCTCAAAACCAGGTTTTTCGCTGACGGCGTGACCTGTTTGCTGAAACCCCCACTTTTTGCTCATGAAAATACCTCTTGAGATAAAAATACGACTTTTTGGCGAAAAAAAATGGGGTTTTGGCTGAGTAAAGGTGCTTTTTGGTCAAAAAAACTGTTTTTTGCTGACAAAATTGGAAATTTGCTGAGAATTTTCTTTTGCTCAAAACACCACGTTTTCACTGCTAAACGCAAGTTTTGGACGACAAAAGCACATTTTAGGTGTCCAAAACACTGTTTTGCTGGAAAAAAAAGCTTTTTAGCCCAAAAAACTGAAAAATGGCCATTTTGGCTCTCAAAACCAGGTTTTTCGCTGACGGCGTGACCTGTTTGCTGAAACCCCCACTTTTTGCTCATGAAAATACCTCTTGAGATAAAAACACGACTTTTTGGCGAAAAAAAATGGGGTTTTGGCTGAGTAAAGGTGCTTTTTGGTCAAAAAAACTGTTTTTTGCTGACAAAATTGGAAATTTGCTGAGAATTTTCTTTTGCTCAAAACACCACGTTTTCACTGCTAAACGCAAGTTTTGGACGACAAAAGCACATTTTAGGTGTCCAAAACACTGTTTTGCTGGAAAAAAAAGCTTTTTAGCCCAAAAAACTGAAAAATGGCCATTTTGGCTCTCAAAACCAGGTTTTTCGCTGACGGCGTGACCTGTTTGCTGAAACCCCCACTTTTTGCTCATGAAAATACCTCTTGAGATAAAAACACGACTTTTTGGCGAAAAAAAATGGGGTTTTGGCTGAGTAAAGGTGCTTTTTGGTCAAAAAAACTGTTTTTTGCTGACAAAATTGGAAATTTGCTGAGAATTTTCTTTTGCTCAAAACACCACGTTTTCACTGCTAAACGCAAGTTTTGGACGACAAAAGCACATTTTAGGTGTCCAAAACACTGTTTTGCTGGAAAAAAAAGCTTTTTAACCCAAAAAACTGAAAAATGGCCATTTTGGCTCTCAAAACCAGGTTTTTCGCTGACGGCGTGACCTGTTTGCTGAAACCCCCACTTTTTGCTCATGAAAATACCTCTTGAGATAAAAACACGACTTTTTGGCGAAAAAAAATGGGGTTTTGGCTGAGTAAAGGTGCTTTTTGGTCAAAAAAACTGTTTTTTGCTGACAAAATTGGAAATTTGCTGAGAATTTTCTTTTGCTCAAAACACCACGTTTTCACTGCTAAACGCAAGTTTTGGACGACAAAAGCACATTTTAGGTGTCCAAAACACTGTTTTGCTGGAAAAAAAAGCTTTTTAGCCCAAAAAACTGAAAAATGGCCATTTTGGCTCTCAAAACCAGGTTTTTCGCTGACGGCGTGACCTGTTTGCTGAAACCCCCACTTTTTGCTCATGAAAATACCTCTTGAGATAAAAACACGACTTTTTGGCGAAAAAAAATGGGGTTTTGGTTGAGTAAACGTGCTTTTTGGTAAAAAAAACTGTTTTTTGCTGACAAAATTGGAAATTTGCTGAGAATTTTCTTTTGCTCAAAACACCACGTTTTCACTGCTAAACGCAAGTTTTGGACGACAAAAGCACATTTTAGGTGTCCAAAACACTGTTTTGCTGGAAAAAAAAGCTTTTTAGCCCAAAAAACTGAAAAATGGCCATTTTGGCTCTCAAAACCAGGTTTTTCGCTGACGGCGTGACCTGTTTGCTGAAACCCCCACTTTTTGCTCATGAAAATACCTCTTGAGATAAAAACACGACTTTTTGGCGAAAAAAAATGGGGTTTTGGCTGAGTAAAGGTGCTTTTTGGTCAAAAAAACTGTTTTTTGCTGACAAAATTGGAAATTTGCTGAGAATTTTCTTTTGCTCAAAACACCACGTTTTCACTGCTAAACGCAAGTTTTGGACGACAAAAGCACATTTTAGGTGTCCAAAACACTGTTTTGCTGGAAAAAAAAGCTTTTTAGCCCAAAAAACTGAAAAATGGCCATTTTGGCTCTCAAAACCAGGTTTTTCGCTGACGGCGTGACCTGTTTGCTGAAACCCCCACTTTTTGCTCATGAAAATACCTCTTGAGATAAAAACACGACTTTTTGGCGAAAAAAAATGGGGTTTTGGCTGAGTAAAGGTGCTTTTTGGTCAAAAAAACTGTTTTTTGCTGACAAAATTGGAAATTTGCTGAGAATTTTCTTTTGCTCAAAACACCACGTTTTCACTGCTAAACGCAAGTTTTGGACGACAAAAGCACATTTTAGGTGTCCAAAACACTGTTTTGCTGGAAAAAAAAGCTTTTTAGCCCAAAAAACTGAAAAATGGCCATTTTGGCTCTCAAAACCAGGTTTTTCGCTGACGGCGTGACCTGTTTGCTGAAACCCCCACTTTTTGCTCATGAAAATACCTCTTGAGATAAAAACACGACTTTTTGGCGAAAAAAAATGGGGTTTTGGCTGAGTAAAGGTGCTTTTTGGTCAAAAAAACTGTTTTTTGCTGACAAAATTGGAAATTTGCTGAGAATTTTCTTTTGCTCAAAACACCACGTTTTCACTGCTAAACGCAAGTTTTGGACGACAAAAGCACATTTTAGGTGTCCAAAACACTGTTTTGCTGGAAAAAAAAGCTTTTTAGCCCAAAAAACTGAAAAATGGCCATTTTGGCTCTCAAAACCAGGTTTTTCGCTGACGGCGTGACCTGTTTGCTGAAACCCCCACTTTTTGCTCATGAAAATACCTCTTGAGATAAAAACACGACTTTTTGGCGAAAAAAAATGGGGTTTTGGCTGAGTAAAGGTGCTTTTTGGTCAAAAAAACTGTTTTTTGCTGACAAAATTGGAAATTTCCTGAGAATTTTCTTTTGCTCAAAACACCACGTTTTCACTGCTAAACGCAAGTTTTGGACGACAAAAGCACATTTTAGGTGTCCAAAACACTGTTTTGCTGGAAAAAAAAGCTTTTTAGCCCAAAAAACTGAAAAATGGCCATTTTGGCTCTCAAAACCAGGTTTTTCGCTGACGGCGTGACCTGTTTGCTGAAACCCCCACTTTTTGCTCATGAAAATACCTCTTGAGATAAAAACACGACTTTTTGGCGAAAAAAAATGGGGTTTTGGCTGAGTAAAGGTGCTTTTTGGTCAAAAAAACTGTTTTTTGCTGACAAAATTGGAAATTTGCTGAGAATTTTCTTTTGCTCAAAACACCACGTTTTCACTGCTAAATGCAAGTTTTGGACGACAAAAGCACATTTTAGGTGTCCAAAACACTGTTTTGCTGGGAAAAAAAGCTTTTTAGCCCAAAAAACTGAAAAATGGCCATTTTGGCTCTCAAAACCAGGTTTTTCGCTGACGGCGTGACCTGTTTGCTGAAACCCCCACTTTTTGCTCATGAAAATACCTCTTGAGATAAAAACACGACTTTTTGGCGAAAAAAAATGGGGTTTTGGCTGAGTAAAGGTGCTTTTTGGTCAAAAAAACTGTTTTTTGCTGACAAAATTGGAAATTTGCTGAGAATTTTCTTTTGCTCAAAACACCACGTTTTCACTGCTAAACGCAAGTTTTGGACGACAAAAGCACATTTTAGGTGTCCAAAACACTGTTTTGCTGGAAAAAAAAGCTTTTTAGCCCAAAAAACTGAAAAATGGCCATTTTGGCTCTCAAAACCAGGTTTTTCGCTGACGGCGTGACCTGTTTGCTGAAACCCCCACTTTTTGCTCATGAAAATACCTCTTGAGATAAAAACACGACTTTTTGGCGAAAAAAAATGGGGTTTTGGCTGAGTAAAGGTGCTTTTTGGTCAAAAAAACTGTTTTTTGCTGACAAAATTGGAAATTTGCTGAGAATTTTCTTTTGCTCAAAACACCACGTTTTCACTGCTAAACGCAAGTTTTGGACGACAAAAGCACATTTTAGGTGTCCAAAACACTGTTTTGCTGGAAAAAAAAGCTTTTTAGCCCAAAAAACTGAAAAATGGCCATTTTGGCTCTCAAAACCAGGTTTTTCGCTGACGGCGTGACCTGTTTGCTGAAACCCCCACTTTTTGCTCATGAAAATACCTCTTGAGATAAAAACACGACTTTTTGGCGAAAAAAAATGGGGTTTTGGCTGAGTAAAGGTGCTTTTTGGTCAAAAAAACTGTTTTTTGCTGACAAAATTGGAAATTTGCTGAGAATTTTCTTTTGCTCAAAACACCACGTTTTCACTGCTAAACGCAAGTTTTGGACGACAAAAGCACATTTTAGGTGTCCAAAACACTGTTTTGCTGGAAAAAAAAGCTTTTTAGCCCAAAAAACTGAAAAATGGCCATTTTGGCTCTCAAAACCAGGTTTTTCGCTGACGGCGTGACCTGTTTGCTGAAACCCCCACTTTTTGCTCATGAAAATACCTCTTGAGATAAAAACACGACTTTTTGGCGAAAAAAAATGGGGTTTTGGCTGAGTAAAGGTGCTTTTTGGTCAAAAAAACTGTTTTTTGCTGACAAAATTGGAAATTTGCTGAGAATTTTCTTTTGCTCAAAACACCACGTTTTCACTGCTAAACGCAAGTTTTGGACGACAAAAGCACATTTTAGGTGTCCAAAACACTGTTTTGCTGGAAAAAAAAGCTTTTTAGCCCAAAAAACTGAAAAATGGCCATTTTGGCTCTCAAAACCAGGTTTTTCGCTGACGGCGTGACCTGTTTGCTGAAACCCCCACTTTTTGCTCATGAAAATACCTCTTGAGATAAAAACACGACTTTTTGGCGAAAAAAAATGGGGTTTTGGCTGAGTAAAGGTGCTTTTTGGTCAAAAAAACTGTTTTTTGCTGACAAAATTGGAAATTTGCTGAGAATTTTCTTTTGCTCAAAACACCACGTTTTCACTGCTAAACGCAAGTTTTGGACGACAAAAGCACATTTTAGGTGTCCAAAACACTGTTTTGCTGGAAAAAAAAGCTTTTTAGCCCAAAAAACTGAAAAATGGCCATTTTGGCTCTCAAAACCAGGTTTTTCGCTGACGGCGTGACCTGTTTGCTGAAACCCCCACTTTTTGCTCATGAAAATACCTCTTGAGATAAAAACACGACTTTTTGGCGAAAAAAAATGGGGTTTTGGCTGAGTAAAGGTGCTTTTTGGTCAAAAAAACTGTTTTTTGCTGACAAAATTGGAAATTTGCTGAGAATTTTCTTTTGCTCAAAACACCACGTTTTCACTGCTAAACGCAAGTTTTGGACGACAAAAGCACATTTTAGGTGTCCAAAACACTGTTTTGCTGGAAAAAAAAGCTTTTTAGCCCAAAAAACTGAAAAATGGCCATTTTGGCTCTCAAAACCAGGTTTTTCGCTGACGGCGTGACCTGTTTGCTGAAACCCCCACTTTTTGCTCATGAAAATACCTCTTGAGATAAAAACACGACTTTTTGGCGAAAAAAAATGGGGTTTTGGCTGAGTAAAGGTGCTTTTTGGTCAAAAAAACTGTTTTTTGCTGACAAAATTGGAAATTTGCTGAGAATTTTCTTTTGCTCAAAACACCACGTTTTCACTGCTAAACGCAAGTTTTGGACGACAAAAGCACATTTTAGGTGTCCAAAACACTGTTTTGCTGGAAAAAAAAGCTTTTTAGCCCAAAAAACTGAAAAATGGCCATTTTGGCTCTCAAAACCAGGTTTTTCGCTGACGGCGTGACCTGTTTGCTGAAACCCCCACTTTTTGCTCATGAAAATACCTCTTGAGATAAAAACACGACTTTTTGGCGAAAAAAAATGGGGTTTTGGCTGAGTAAAGGTGCTTTTTGGTCAAAAAAACTGTTTTTTGCTGACAAAATTGGAAATTTGCTGAGAATTTTCTTTTGCTCAAAACACCACGTTTTCACTGCTAAACGCAAGTTTTGGACGACAAAAGCACATTTTAGGTGTCCAAAACACTGTTTTGCTGGAAAAAAAAGCTTTTTAGCCCAAAAAACTGAAAAATGGCCATTTTGGCTCTCAAAACCAGGTTTTTCGCTGACGGCGTGACCTGTTTGCTGAAACCCCCACTTTTTGCTCATGAAAATACCTCTTGAGATAAAAACACGACTTTTTGGCGAAAAAAAATGGGGTTTTGGCTGAGTAAAGGTGCTTTTTGGTCAAAAAAACTGTTTTTTGCTGACAAAATTGGAAATTTGCTGAGAATTTTCTTTTGCTCAAAACACCACGTTTTCACTGCTAAACGCAAGTTTTGGACGACAAAAGCACATTTTAGGTGTCCAAAACACTGTTTTGCTGGAAAAAAAAGCTTTTTAGCCCAAAAAACTGAAAAATGGCCATTTTGGCTCTCAAAACCAGGTTTTTCGCTGACGGCGTGACCTGTTTGCTGAAACCCCCACTTTTTGCTCATGAAAATACCTCTTGAGATAAAAACACGACTTTTTGGCGAAAAAAAATGGGGTTTTGGCTGAGTAAAGGTGCTTTTTGGTCAAAAAAACTGTTTTTTGCTGACAAAATTGGAAATTTGCTGAGAATTTTCTTTTGCTCAAAACACCACGTTTTCACTGCTAAACGCAAGTTTTGGACGACAAAAGCACATTTTAGGTGTCCAAAACACTGTTTTGCTGGAAAAAAAAGCTTTTTAGCCCAAAAAACTGAAAAATGGCCATTTTGGCTCTCAAAACCAGGTTTTTCGCTGACGGCGTGACCTGTTTGCTGAAACCCCCACTTTTTGCTCATGAAAATACCTCTTGAGATAAAAACACGACTTTTTGGCGAAAAAAAATGGGGTTTTGGCTGAGTAAAGGTGCTTTTTGGTCAAAAAAACTGTTTTTTGCTGACAAAATTGGAAATTTGCTGAGAATTTTCTTTTGCTCAAAACACCACGTTTTCACTGCTAAACGCAAGTTTTGGACGACAAAAGCACATTTTAGGTGTCCAAAACACTGTTTTGCTGGAAAAAAAAGCTTTTTAGCCCAAAAAACTGAAAAATGGCCATTTTGGCTCTCAAAACCAGGTTTTTCGCTGACGGCGTGACCTGTTTGCTGAAACCCCCACTTTTTGCTCATGAAAATACCTCTTGAGATAAAAACACGACTTTTTGGCGAAAAAAAATGGGGTTTTGGCTGAGTAAAGGTGCTTTTTGGTCAAAAAAACTGTTTTTTGCTGACAAAATTGGAAATTT
Organism: Anthopleura xanthogrammica; assembly: GCA_964019055.1. NCBI lineage: Eukaryota > Metazoa > Cnidaria > Anthozoa > Actiniaria > Actiniidae > Anthopleura > Anthopleura xanthogrammica. Next base: position 7,834 of record CAXHSA010000047.1, read on the forward strand.
GCTGAGAATTTTCTTTTGCTCAAAACACCACGTTTTCACTGCTAAACGCAAGTTTTGGACGACAAAAGCACATTTTAGGTGTCCAAAACACTGTTTTGCTGGAAAAAAAAGCTTTTTAGCCCAAAAAACTGAAAAATGGCCATTTTGGCTCTCAAAACCAGGTTTTTCGCTGACGGCGTGACCTGTTTGCTGAAACCCCCACTTTTTGCTCATGAAAATACCTCTTGAGATAAAAACACGACTTTTTGGCGAAAAAAAATGGGGTTTTGGCTGAGTAAAGGTGCTTTTTGGTCAAAAAAACTGTTTTTTGCTGACAAAATTGGAAATTTGCTGAGAATTTTCTTTTGCTCAAAACACCACGTTTTCACTGCTAAACGCAAGTTTTGGACGACAAAAGCACATTTTAGGTGTCCAAAACACTGTTTTGCTGGAAAAAAAAGCTTTTTAGCCCAAAAAACTGAAAAATGGCCATTTTGGCTCTCAAAACCAGGTTTTTCGCTGACGGCGTGACCTGTTTGCTGAAACCCCCACTTTTTGCTCATGAAAATACCTCTTGAGATAAAAACACGACTTTTTGGCGAAAAAAAATGGGGTTTTGGCTGAGTAAAGGTGCTTTTTGGTCAAAAAAACTGTTTTTTGCTGACAAAATTGGAAATTTGCTGAGAATTTTCTTTTGCTCAAAACACCACGTTTTCACTGCTAAACGCAAGTTTTGGACGACAAAAGCACATTTTAGGTGTCCAAAACACTGTTTTGCTGGAAAAAAAAGCTTTTTAGCCCAAAAAACTGAAAAATGGCCATTTTGGCTCTCAAAACCAGGTTTTTCGCTGACGGCGTGACCTGTTTGCTGAAACCCCCACTTTTTGCTCATGAAAATACCTCTTGAGATAAAAACACGACTTTTTGGCGAAAAAAAATGGGGTTTTGGCTGAGTAAAGGTGCTTTTTGGTCAAAAAAACTGTTTTTTGCTGACAAAATTGGAAATTTGCTGAGAATTTTCTTTTGCTCAAAACACCACGTTTTCACTGCTAAACGCAAGTTTTGGACGACAAAAGCACATTTTAGGTGTCCAAAACACTGTTTTGCTGGAAAAAAAAGCTTTTTAGCCCAAAAAACTGAAAAATGGCCATTTTGGCTCTCAAAACCAGGTTTTTCGCTGACGGCGTGACCTGTTTGCTGAAACCCCCACTTTTTGCTCATGAAAATACCTCTTGAGATAAAAACACGACTTTTTGGCGAAAAAAAATGGGGTTTTGGCTGAGTAAAGGTGCTTTTTGGTCAAAAAAACTGTTTTTTGCTGACAAAATTGGAAATTTGCTGAGAATTTTCTTTTGCTCAAAACACCACGTTTTCACTGCTAAACGCAAGTTTTGGACGACAAAAGCACATTTTAGGTGTCCAAAACACTGTTTTGCTGGAAAAAAAAGCTTTTTAGCCCAAAAAACTGAAAAATGGCCATTTTGGCTCTCAAAACCAGGTTTTTCGCTGACGGCGTGACCTGTTTGCTGAAACCCCCACTTTTTGCTCATGAAAATACCTCTTGAGATAAAAACACGACTTTTTGGCGAAAAAAAATGGGGTTTTGGCTGAGTAAAGGTGCTTTTTGGTCAAAAAAACTGTTTTTTGCTGACAAAATTGGAAATTTGCTGAGAATTTTCTTTTGCTCAAAACACCACGTTTTCACTGCTAAACGCAAGTTTTGGACGACAAAAGCACATTTTAGGTGTCCAAAACACTGTTTTGCTGGAAAAAAAAGCTTTTTAGCCCAAAAAACTGAAAAATGGCCATTTTGGCTCTCAAAACCAGGTTTTTCGCTGACGGCGTGACCTGTTTGCTGAAACCCCCACTTTTTGCTCATGAAAATACCTCTTGAGATAAAAACACGACTTTTTGGCGAAAAAAAATGGGGTTTTGGCTGAGTAAAGGTGCTTTTTGGTCAAAAAAACTGTTTTTTGCTGACAAAATTGGAAATTTGCTGAGAATTTTCTTTTGCTCAAAACACCACGTTTTCACTGCTAAACGCAAGTTTTGGACGACAAAAGCACATTTTAGGTGTCCAAAACACTGTTTTGCTGGAAAAAAAAGCTTTTTAGCCCAAAAAACTGAAAAATGGCCATTTTGGCTCTCAAAACCAGGTTTTTCGCTGACGGCGTGACCTGTTTGCTGAAACCCCCACTTTTTGCTCATGAAAATACCTCTTGAGATAAAAACACGACTTTTTGGCGAAAAAAAATGGGGTTTTGGCTGAGTAAAGGTGCTTTTTGGTCAAAAAAACTGTTTTTTGCTGACAAAATTGGAAATTTGCTGAGAATTTTCTTTTGCTCAAAACACCACGTTTTCACTGCTAAACGCAAGTTTTGGACGACAAAAGCACATTTTAGGTGTCCAAAACACTGTTTTGCTGGAAAAAAAAGCTTTTTAGCCCAAAAAACTGAAAAATGGCCATTTTGGCTCTCAAAACCAGGTTTTTCGCTGACGGCGTGACCTGTTTGCTGAAACCCCCACTTTTTGCTCATGAAAATACCTCTTGAGATAAAAACACGACTTTTTGGCGAAAAAAAATGGGGTTTTGGCTGAGTAAAGGTGCTTTTTGGTCAAAAAAACTGTTTTTTGCTGACAAAATTGGAAATTTGCTGAGAATTTTCTTTTGCTCAAAACACCACGTTTTCACTGCTAAACGCAAGTTTTGGACGACAAAAGCACATTTTAGGTGTCCAAAACACTGTTTTGCTGGAAAAAAAAGCTTTTTAGCCCAAAAAACTGAAAAATGGCCATTTTGGCTCTCAAAACCAGGTTTTTCGCTGACGGCGTGACCTGTTTGCTGAAACCCCCACTTTTTGCTCATGAAAATACCTCTTGAGATAAAAACACGACTTTTTGGCGAAAAAAATGATGTTTTGGCTGAGTAAAGGTGCTTTTTGGTCAAAAAAACTGTTTTTTGCTGACAAAATTGGAAATTTGCTGAGAATTTTCTTTTGCTCAAAACACCACGTTTTCACTGCTAAACGCAAGTTTTGGACGACAAAAGCACATTTTAGGTGTCCAAAACACTGTTTTGCTGGGAAAAAAAGCTTTTTAGCCCAAAAAACTGAAAAATGGCCATTTTGGCTCTCAAAACCAGGTTTTTCGCTGACGGCGTGACCTGTTTGCTGAAACCCCCACTTTTTGCTCATGAAAATACCTCTTGAGATAAAAACACGACTTTTTGGCGAAAAAAAATGGGGTTTTGGCTGAGTAAAGGTGCTTTTTGGTCAAAAAAACTGTTTTTTTGCTGACAAAATTGGAAATTTGCTGAGAATTTTCTTTTGCTCAAAACACCACGTTTTCACTGCTAAACGCAAGTTTTGGACGACAAAAGCACATTTTAGGTGTCCAAAACACTGTTTTGCTGGAAAAAAAAGGTTTTTAGCCCAAAAAACTGAAAAATGGCCATTTTGGCTCTCAAAACCAGGTTTTTCGCTGACGGCGTGACCTGTTTGCTGAAACCCCCACTTTTTGCTCATGAAAATACCTCTTGAGATAAAAACACGACTTTTTGGCGAAAAAAAATGGGGTTTTGGCTGAGTAAAGGTGCTTTTTGGTCAAAAAAACTGTTTTTTGCTGACAAAATTGGAAATTTGCTGAGAATTTTCTTTTGCTCAAAACACCACGTTTTCACTGCTAAACGCAAGTTTTGGACGACAAAAGCACATTTTAGGTGTCCAAAACACTGTTTTGCTGGAAAAAAAAAGCTTTTTAGCCCAAAAAACTGAAAAATGAACATTGTGGCTCTCAAAACCCGGTTTTTCGCTGACGGCGTGACCTGTTTGCTGAAACGCCCACTTTTTGCTCATGAAAATACCTCTTGAGATAAAAACACGACTTTTTGGCGAAAAAAAATGGGGTTTTGGCTGAGTAAAGGTGCTTTTTGGTCAAAAAAACTGTTTTTTGCTGACAAAATTGGAAATTTGCTGAGAATTTTCTTTTGCTCAAAACACCACGTTTTCACTGCTAAACGCAAGTTTTGGACGACAAAAGCACATTTTAGGTGTCCAAAACACTGTTTTGCTGGAAAAAAAAGGTTTTTAGCCCAAAAAACTGAAAAATGGCCATTTTGGCTCTCAAAACCAGGTTTTTCGCTGACGGCGTGACCTGTTTGCTTAAACCCCCACTTTTTGCTCATGAAAATACCTCTTGAGATAAAAACACGACTTTTTGGCGAAAAAAAATGGGGTTTTAGCTGAGTAAAGGTGCTTTTTGGTCAAAAAAACTGTTTTTTGCTGACAAAATTGGAAATTTGCTGAGAATTTTCTTTTGCTCAAAACACCACGTTTTCACTGCTAAACGCAAGTTTTGGACGACAAAAGCACATTTTAGGTGTCCAAAACACTGTTTTGCTGGAAAAAAAAGCTTTTTAGCCCAAAAAACTGAAAAATGGCCATTTTGGCTCTCAAAACCAGGTTTTTCGCTGACGGCGTGACCTGTTTGCTGAAACCCCCACTTTTTGCTCATGAAAATACCTCTTGAGATAAAAACACGACTTTTTGGCGAAAAAAAATGGGGTTTTGGCTGAGTAAAGGTGCTTTTTGGTCAAAAAAACTGTTTTTTGCTGACAAAATTGGAAATTTGCTGAGAATTTTCTTTTGCTCAAAACACCACGTTTTCACTGCTAAACGCAAGTTTTGGACGACAAAAGCACATTTTAGGTGTCCAAAACACTGTTTTGCTGGAAAAAAAAGCTTTTTAGCCCAAAAAACTGAAAAATGGCCATTTTGGCTCTCAAAACCAGGTTTTTCGCTGACGGCGTGACCTGTTTGCTGAAACCCCCACTTTTTGCTCATGAAAATACCTCTTGAGATAAAAACACGACTTTTTGGCGAAAAAAAATGGGGTTTTGGCTGAGTAAAGGTGCTTTTTGGTCAAAAAAACTGTTTTTTTGCTGACAAAATTGGAAATTTGCTGAGAATTTTCTTTTGCTCAAAACACCACGTTTTCACTGCTAAACGCAAGTTTTGGACGACAAAAGCACATTTTAGGTGTCCAAAACACTGTTTTGCTGGAAAAAAAAGCTTTTTAGCCCAAAAAACTGAAAAATGGCCATTTTGGCTCTCAAAACCAGGTTTTTCGCTGACGGCGTGACCTGTTTGCTGAAACCCCCACTTTTTGCTCATGAAAATACCTCTTGAGATAAAAACACGACTTTTTGGCGAAAAAAAATGGGGTTTTGGCTGAGTAAAGGTGCTTTTTGGTCAAAAAAACTGTTTTTTGCTGACAAAATTGGAAATTTGCTGAGAATTTTCTTTTGCTCAAAACACCACGTTTTCACTGCTAAACGCAAGTTTTGGACGACAAAAGCACATTTTAGGTGTCCAAAACACTGTTTTGCTGGAAAAAAAAGGTTTTTAGCCCAAAAAACTGAAAAATGGCCATTTTGGCTCTCAAAACCAGGTTTTTCGCTGACGGCGTGACCTGTTTGCTGAAACCCCCACTTTTTGCTCATGAAAATACCTCTTGAGATAAAAACACGACTTTTTGGCGAAAAAAAATGGGGTTTTGGCTGAGTAAAGGTGCTTTTTGGTCAAAAAAACTGTTTTTTGCTGACAAAATTGGAAATTTGCTGAGAATTTTCTTTTGCTCAAAACACCACGTTTTCACTGCTAAACGCAAGTTTTGGACGACAAAAGCACATTTTAGGTGTCCAAAACACTGTTTTGCTGGAAAAAAAAGCTTTTTAGCCCAAAAAACTGAAAAATGGCCATTTTGGCTCTCAAAACCAGGTTTTTCGCTGACAGCGTGACCTGTTTGCTGAAACCCCCACTTTTTGCTCATGAAAATACCTCTTGAGATAAAAACACGACTTTTTGGCAAAAAAAATGGGGTTTTGGCTGAGTAAAGGTGCTTTTTGGTCAAAAAAACTGTTTTTTGCTGACAAAATTGGAAATTTGCTGATAATTTTCTTTTGCTCAAAACACCACGTTTTCACTGCTAAACGCAAGTTTTGGACGACAAAAGCACATTTTAGGTGTCCAAAACACTGTTTTGCTGGAAAAAAAAGCTTTTTAGCCCAAAAAACTGAAAAATGGCCATTTTGGCTCTCAAAACCAGGTTTTTCGCTGACGGCGTGACCTGTTTGCTGAAACCCCCACTTTTTGCTCATGAAAATACCTCTTGAGATAAAAACACGACTTTTTGGCGAAAAAAAATGGGGTTTTGGTTGAGTAAACGTGCTTTTTGGTCAAAAAAACTGTTTTTTGCTGACAAAATTGGAAATTTGCTGAGAATTTTCTTTTGCTCAAAACACCACGTTTTCACTGCTAAACGCAAGTTTTGGACGACAAAAGCACATTTTAGGTGTCCAAAACACTGTTTTGCTGGAAAAAAAAGCTTTTTAGCCCAAAAAACTGAAAAATGGCCATTTTGGCTCTCAAAACCAGGTTTTTCGCTGACGGCGTGACCTGTTTGCTGAAACCCCCACTTTTTGCTCATGAAAATACCTCTTGAGATAAAAACACGACTTTTTGGCGAAAAAAAATGGGGTTTTGGCTGAGTAAAGGTGCTTTTTGGTCAAAAAAACTGTTTTTTGCTGACAAAATTGGAAATTTGCTGAGAATTTTCTTTTGCTCAAAACACCACGTTTTCACTGCTAAACGCAAGTTTTGGACGACAAAAGCACATTTTAGGTGTCCAAAACACTGTTTTGCTGGAAAAAAAGCTTTTTAGCCCAAAAAACTGAAAAATGGCCATTTTGGCTCTCAAAACCAGGTTTTTCGCTGACGGCGTGACCTGTTTGCTGAAACCCCCACTTTTTGCTCATGAAAATACCTCTTGAGATAAAAACACGACTTTTTGGCGAAAAAAAATGGGGTTTTGGCTGAGTAAAGGTGCTTTTTGGTCAAAAAAACTGTTTTTTGCTGACAAAATTGGAAATTTGCTGAGAATTTTCTTTTGCTCAAAACACCACGTTTTCACTGCTAAACGCAAGTTTTGGACGACAAAAGCACATTTTAGGTGTCCAAAACACTGTTTTGCTGGAAAAAAAAGCTTTTTAGCCCAAAAAACTGAAAAATGGCCATTTTGGCTCTCAAAACCAGGTTTTTCGCTGACGGCGTGACCTGTTTGCTGAAACCCCCACTTTTTGCTCATGAAAATACCTCTTGAGATAAAAACACGACTTTTTGGCGAAAAAAAATGGGGTTTTGGCTGAGTAAAGGTGCTTTTTGGTCAAAAAAACTGTTTTTTGCTGACAAAATTGGAAATTTGCTGAGAATTTTCTTTTGCTCAAAACACCACGTTTTCACTGCTAAACGCAAGTTTTGGACGACAAAAGCACATTTTAGGTGTCCAAAACACTGTTTTGCTGGAAAAAAAAGCTTTTTAGCCCAAAAAACTGAAAAATGGCCATTTTGGCTCTCAAAACCAGGTTTTTCGCTGACGGCGTGACCTGTTTGCTGAAACCCCCACTTTTTGCTCATGAAAATACCTCTTGAGATAAAAACACGACTTTTTGGCGAAAAAAAATGGGGTTTTGGCTGAGTAAAGGTGCTTTTTGGTCAAAAAAACTGTTTTTTGCTGACAAAATTGGAAATTTGCTGAGAATTTTCTTTTGCTCAAAACACCACGTTTTCACTGCTAAACGCAAGTTTTGGACGACAAAAGCACATTTTAGGTGTCCAAAACACTGGTTTTGCTGGAAAAAAAAGCTTTTTAGCCCAAAAAACTGAAAAATGGCCATTTTGGCTCTCAAAACCAGGTTTTTCGCTGACGGCGTGACCTGTTTGCTGAAACCCCCACTTTTTGCTCATGAAAATACCTCTTGAGATAAAAACACGACTTTTTGGCGAAAAAAAATGGGGTTTTGGCTGAGTAAAGGTGCTTTTTGGTCAAAAAAATTGTTTTTTGCTGACAAAATTGGAAATTTGCTGAGAATTTTCTTTTGCTCAAAACACCACGTTTTCACTGCTAAACGCAAGTTTTGGACGACAAAAGCACATTTTAGGTGTCCAAAACACTGTTTTGCTGGAAAAAAAAGCTTTTTAGCCCAAAAAACTGAAAAATGGCCATTTTGGCTCTCAAAACCAGGTTTTTCGCTGACGGCGTGACCTGTTTGCTGAAACCCCCACTTTTTGCTCATGAAAATACCTCTTGAGATAAAAACACGACTTTTTGGCGAAAAAAAATGGGGTTTTGGCTGAGTAAAGGTGCTTTTTGGTCAAAAAAACTGTTTTTTGCTGACAAAATTGGAAATTTGCTGAGAATTTTCTTTTGCTCAAAACACCACGTTTTCACTGCTAAACGCAAGTTTTGGACGACAAAAGCACATTTTAGGTGTCCAAAACACTGTTTTGCTGGAAAAAAAAGCTTTTTAGCCCAAAAAACTGAAAAATGGCCATTTTGGCTCTCAAAACCAGGTTTTTCGCTGACGGCGTGACCTGTTTGCTGAAACCCCCACTTTTTGCTCATGAAAATACCTCTTGAGATAAAAACACGACTTTTTGGCGAAAAAAAATGGGGTTTTGGCTGAGTAAAGGTGCTTTTTGGTCAAAAAAACTGTTTTTTGCTGACAAAATTGGAAATTTGCTGAGAATTTTCTTTTGCTCAAAACACCACGTTTTCACTGCTAAACGCAAGTTTTGGACGACAAAAGCACATTTTAGGTGTCCAAAACACTGTTTTGCTGGAAAAAAAAGCTTTTTAGCCCAAAAAACTGAAAAATGGCCATTTTGGCTCTCAAAACCAGGTTTTTCGCTGACGGCGTGACCTGTTTGCTGAAACCCCCACTTTTTGCTCATGAAAATACCTCTTGAGATAAAAACATAAAAAATGGGGTTTTGGCTGAGTAAAGGTGCTTTTTGGTCAAAAAAACTGTTTTTTGCTGACAAAATTGGAAATTTGCTGAGAATTTTCTTTTGCTCAAAACACCACGTTTTCACTGCTAAACGCAAGTTTTGGACGACAAAAGCACATTTTAGGTGTCCAAAACACTGTTTTGCTGGGAAAAAAAGCTTTTTAGCCCAAAAAACTGAAAAATGGCCATTTTGGCTCTCAAAACCAGGTTTTTCGCTGACGGCGTGACCTGTTTGCTGAAACCCCCACTTTTTGCTCATGAAAATACCTCTTGAGATAAAAACACGACTTTTTGGCGAAAAAAAATGGGGTTTTGGCTGAGTAAAGGTGCTTTTTGGTCAAAAAAACTGTTTTTTTGCTGACAAAATTGGAAATTTGCTGAGAATTTTCTTTTGCTCAAAACACTACGTTTTCACTGCTAAACGCAAGTTTTGGACGACAAAAGCACATTTTAGGTGTCCAAAACACTGTTTTGCTGGGAAAAAAAGCTTTTTAGCCCAAAAAACTGAAAAATGGCCATTTTGGCTCTCAAAACCAGGTTTTTCGCTGACGGCGTGACCTGTTTGCTGAAACCCCCACTTTTTGCTCATGAAAATACCTCTTGAGATAAAAACACGACTTTTTGGCGAAAAAAAATGGGGTTTTGGCTGAGTAAAGGTGCTTTTTGGTCAAAAAAACTGTTTTTTGCTGACAAAATTGGAAATTTGCTGAGAATTTTCTTTTGCTCAAAACACCACGTTTTCACTGCTAAACGCAAGTTTTGGACGACAAAAGCACATTTTAGGTGTCCAAAACACTGTTTTGCTGGAAAAAAAAGCTTTTTAGCCCAAAAAACTGAAAAATGGCCATTTTGGCTCTCAAAACCAGGTTTTTCGCTGACGGCGTGACCTGTTTGCTGAAACGCCCACTTTTTGCTCATGAAAATACCTCTTGAGATAAAAACACGACTTTTTGGCGAAAAAAAATGGGGTTTTGGCTGAGTAAAGGTGCTTTTTGGTCAAAAAAACTGTTTTTTGCTGACAAAATTGGAAATTTGCTGAGAATTTTCTTTTGCTCAAAACACCACGTTTTCACTGCTAAACGCAAGTTTTGGACGACAAAAGCACATTTTAGGTGTCCAAAACACTGTTTTGCTGGAAAAAAAAGCTTTTTAGCCCAAAAAACTGAAAAATGGCCATTTTGGCTCTCAAAACCAGGTTTTTCGCTGACGGCGTGACCTGTTTGCTGAAACCCCCACTTTTTGCTCATGAAAATACCTCTTGAGATAAAAACACGACTTTTTGGCGAAAAAAAATGGGGTTTTGGCTGAGTAAAGGTGCTTTTTGGTCAAAAAAACTGTTTTTTGCTGACAAAATTGGAAATTTGCTGAGAATTTTCTTTTGCTCAAAACACCACGTTTTCACTGCTAAACGCAAGTTTTGGACGACAAAAGCACATTTTAGGTGTCCAAAACACTGTTTTGCTGGAAAAAAAAGCTTTTTAGCCCAAAAAACTGAAAAATGGCCATTTTGGCTCTCAAAACCAGGTTTTTCGCTGACGGCGTGACCTGTTTGCTGAAACCCCCACTTTTTGCTCATGAAAATACCTCTTGAGATAAAAACACGACTTTTTGGCGAAAAAAAATGGGGTTTTGGCTTAGTAAAGGTGCTTTTTGGTCAAAAAAACTGTTTTTTGCTGACAAAATTGGAAATTTGCTGAGAATTTTCTTTTGCTCAAAACACCACGTTTTCACTGCTAAACGCAAGTTTTGGACGACAAAAGCACATTTTAGGTGTCCAAAACACTGTTTTGCTGGAAAAAAAAGCTTTTTAGCCCAAAAAACTGAAAAATGGCCATTTTGGCTCTCAAAACCAGGTTTTTCGCTGACGGCGTGACCTGTTTGCTGAAACCCCCACTTTTTGCTCATGAAAATACCTCTTGAGATAAAAACACGACTTTTTGGCGAAAAAAAATGGGGTTTTGGCTGAGTAAAGGTGCTTTTTGGTCAAAAAAACTGTTTTTTGCTGACAAAATTGGAAATTTGCTGAGAATTTTCTTTTGCTCAAAACACCACGTTTTCACTGCTAAACGCAAGTTTTGGACGACAAAAGCACATTTTAGGTGTCCAAAACACTGTTTTGCTGGAAAAAAAAGCTTTTTAGCCCAAAAAACTGAAAAATGGCCATTTTGGCTCTCAAAACCAGGTTTTTCGCTGACGGCGTGACCTGTTTGCTGAAACCCCCACTTTTTGCTCATGAAAATACCTCTTGAGATAAAAACACGACTTTTTGGCGAAAAAAAATGGGGTTTTGGCTGAGTAAAGGTGCTTTTTGGTCAAAAAAACTGTTTTTTGCTGACAAAATTGGAAATTTGCTGAGAATTTTCTTTTGCTCAAAACACCACGTTTTCACTGCTAAACGCAAGTTTTGGACGACAAAAGCACATTTTAGGTGTCCAAAACACTGTTTTGCTGGAAAAAAAAGCTTTTTAGCCCAAAAAACTGAAAAATGGCCATTTTGGCTCTCAAAACCAGGTTTTTCGCTGACGGCGTGACCTGTTTGCTGAAACCCCCACTTTTTGCTCATGAAAATACCTCTTGAGATAAAAACACGACTTTTTGGCGAAAAAAAATGGGGTTTTGGCTGAGTAAAGGTGCTTTTTGGTCAAAAAAACTGTTTTTTGCTGACAAAATTGGAAATTTGCTGAGAATTTTCTTTTGCTCAAAACACCACGTTTTCACTGCTAAACGCAAGTTTTGGACGACAAAAGCACATTTTAGGTGTCCAAAACACTGTTTTGCTGGAAAAAAAAGCTTTTTAGCCCAAAAAACTGAAAAATGGCCATTTTGGCTCTCAAAACCAGGTTTTTCGCTGACGGCGTGACCTGTTTGCTGAAACCCCCACTTTTTGCTCATGAAAATACCTCTTGAGATAAAAACACGACTTTTTGGCGAAAAAAAATGGGGTTTTGGCTGAGTAAAGGTGCTTTTTGGTCAAAAAAACTGTTTTTTGCTGACAAAATTGGAAATTTGCTGAGAATTTTCTTTTGCTCAAAACACCACGTTTTCACTGCTAAACGCAAGTTTTGGACGACAAAAGCACATTTTAGGTGTCCAAAACACTGTTTTGCTGGAAAAAAAAGCTTTTTAGCCCAAAAAACTGAAAAATGGCCATTTTGGCTCTCAAAACCAGGTTTTTCGCTGACGGCGTGACCTGTTTGCTGAAACCCCCACTTTTTGCTCATGAAAATACCTCTTGAGATAAAAACACGACTTTTTGGCGAAAAAAAATGGGGTTTTGGCTGAGTAAAGGTGCTTTTTGGTCAAAAAAACTGTTTTTTGCTGACAAAATTGGAAATTTGCTGAGAATTTTCTTTTGCTCAAAACACCACGTTTTCACTGCTAAACGCAAGTTTTGGACGACAAAAGCACATTTTAGGTGTCCAAAACACTGTTTTGCTGGAAAAAAAAGCTTTTTAGCCCAAAAAACTGAAAAATGGCCATTTTGGCTCTCAAAACCAGGTTTTTCGCTGACGGCGTGACCTGTTTGCTGAAACCCCCACTTTTTGCTCATGAAAATACCTCTTGAGATAAAAACACGACTTTTTGGCGAAAAAAAATGGGGTTTTGGCTGAGTAAAGGTGCTTTTTGGTCAAAAAAACTGTTTTTTGCTGACAAAATTGGAAATTTGCTGAGAATTTTCTTTTGCTCAAAACACCACGTTTTCACTGCTAAACGCAAGTTTTGGACGACAAAAGCACATTTTAGGTGTCCAAAACACTGTTTTGCTGGAAAAAAAAGCTTTTTAGCCCAAAAAACTGAAAAATGGCCATTTTGGCTCTCAAAACCAGGTTTTTCGCTGACGGCGTGACCTGTTTGCTGAAACCCCCACTTTTTGCTCATGAAAATACCTCTTGAGATAAAAACACGACTTTTTGGCGAAAAAAATGGGGTTTTGGCTGAGTAAAGGTGCTTTTTGGTCAAAAAAACTGTTTTTTGCTGACAAAATTGGAAATTTGCTGAGAATTTTCTTTTGCTCAAAACACCACGTTTTCACTGCTAAACGCAAGTTTTGGACGACAAAAGCACATTTTAGGTGTCCAAAACACTGTTTTGCTGGAAAAAAAAAGCTTTTTAGCCCAAAAAACTGAAAAATGGCCATTTTGGCTCTCAAAACCAGGTTTTTCGCTGACGGCGTGACCTGTTTGCTGAAACCCCCACTTTTTGCTCATGAAAATACCTCTTGAGATAAAAACACGACTTTTTGGCAAAAAAAAATGGGGTTTTGGCTGAGTAAAGGTGCTTTTTGGTCAAAAAAACTGTTTTTTGCTGACAAAATTGGAAATTTGCTGAGAATTTTCTTTTGCTCAAAACACCACGTTTTCACTGCTAAACGCAAGTTTTGGACGACAAAAGCACATTTTAGGTGTCCAAAACACTGTTTTGCTGGAAAAAAAAGCTTTTTAGCCCAAAAAACTGAAAAATGGCCATTTTGGCTCTCAAAACCAGGTTTTTCGCTGACGGCGTGACCTGTTTGCTGAAACCCCCACTTTTTGCTCATGAAAATACCTCTTGAGATAAAAACACGACTTTTTGGCGAAAAAAAATGGGGTTTTGGCTGAGTAAAGGTGGTTTTTGGTCAAAAAAACTGTTTTTTGCTGACAAAATTGGAAATTTGCTGAGAATTTTCTTTTGCTCAAAACACCACGTTTTCACTGCTAAACGCAAGTTTTGGACGACAAAAGCACATTTTAGGTGTCCAAAACACTGTTTTGCTGGAAAAAAAAGCTTTTTAGCCCAAAAAACTGAAAAATGGCCATTTTGGCTCTCAAAACCAGGTTTTTCGCTGACGGCGTGACCTGTTTGCTGAAACCCCAACTTTTTGCTCATGAAAATACCTCTTGAGATAAAAACACGACTTTTTGGCGAAAAAAAATGGGGTTTTGGCTGAGTAAAGGTGCTTTTTGGTCAAAAAAACTGTTTTTTGCTGACAAAATTGGAAATTTGCTGAGAATTTTCTTTTGCTCAAAACACCACGTTTTCACTGCTAAACGCAAGTTTTGGACGACAAAAGCACATTTTAGGTGTCCAAAACACTGTTTTGCTGGAAAAAAAAGCTTTTTAGCCCAAAAAACTGAAAAATGGCCATTTTGGCTCTCAAAACCAGGTTTTTCGCTGACGGCGTGACCTGTTTGCTGAAACCCCCACTTTTTGCTCATGAAAATACCTCTTGAGATAAAAACACGACTTTTTGGCGAAAAAAAATGGGGTTTTGGCTGAGTAAAGGTGCTTTTTGGTCAAAAAAACTGTTTTTTGCTGACAAAATTGGAAATTTGCTGAGAATTTTCTTTTGCTCAAAACACCACGTTTTCACTGCTAAACGCAAGTTTTGGACGACAAAAGCACATTTTAGGTGTCCAAAACACTGTTTTGCTGGGAAAAAAAGCTTTTTAGCCCAAAAAACTGAAAAATGGCCATTTTGGCTCTCAAAACCAGGTTTTTCGCTGACGGCGTGACCTGTTTGCTGAAACCCCCACTTTTTGCTCATGAAAATACCTCTTGAGATAAAAACACGACTTTTTGGCGAAAAAAAATGGGGTTTTGGCTGAGTAAAGGTGCTTTTTGGTCAAAAAAACTGTTTTTTGCTGACAAAATTGGAAATTTGCTGAGAATTTTCTTTTGCTCAAAACACCACGTTTTCACTGCTAAACGCAAGTTTTGGACGACAAAAGCACATTTTAGGTGTCCAAAACACTGTTTTGCTGGAAAAAAAAGCTTTTTAGCCCAAAAAACTGAAAAATGGCCATTTTGGCTCTCAAAACCAGGTTTTTCGCTGACGGCGTGACCTGTTTGCTGAAACCCCCACTTTTTGCTCATGAAAATACCTCTTGAGATAAAAACACGACTTTTTGGCGAAAAAAAATGGGGTTTTGGCTGAGTAAAGGTGCTTTTTGGTCAAAAAAACTGTTTTTTGCTGACAAAATTGGAAATTTGCTGAGAATTTTCTTTTGCTCAAAACACCACGTTTTCACTGCTAAACGCAAGTTTTGGACGACAAAAGCACATTTTAGGTGTCCAAAACACTGTTTTGCTGGGAAAAAAAGCTTTTTAGCCCAAAAAACTGAAAAATGGCCATTTTGGCTCTCAAAACCAGGTTTTTCGCTGACGGCGTGACCTGTTTGCTGAAACCCCCACTTTTTGCTCATGAAAATACCTCTTGAGATAAAAACACGACTTTTTGGCGAAAAAAAATGGGGTTTTGGCTGAGTAAAGGTGCTTTTTGGTCAAAAAAACTGTTTTTTGCCGACAAAATTGGAAATTTGCTGAGAATTTTCTTTTGCTCAAAACACCACGTTTTCACTGCTAAACGCAAGTTTTGGACGACAAAAGCACATTTTAGGTGTCCAAAACACTGTTTTGCTGGAAAAAAAAGCTTTTTAGCCCAAAAAACTGAAAAATGGCCATTTTGTCTCTCAAAACCAGGTTTTTCGCTGACGGCGTGACCTGTTTGCTGAAACCCCCACTTTTTGCTCATGAAAATACCTCTTGAGATAACAACACGACTTTTTGGCGAAAAAAAATGGGGTTTTGGCTGAGTAAAGGTGCTTTTTGGTCAAAAAAACTGTTTTTTGCTGACAAAATTGGAAATTTGCTGAGAATTTTCTTTTGCTCAAAACACCACGTTTTCACTGCTAAACGCAAGTTTTGGACGACAAAAGCACATTTTAGGTGTCCAAAACACTGTTTTGCTGGGAAAAAAAGCTTTTTAGCCCAAAAAACTGAAAAATGGCCATTTTGGCTCTCAAAACCAGGTTTTTCGCTGACGGCGTGACCTGTTTGCTGAAACCCCCACTTTTTGCTCATGAAAATACCTCTTGAGATAAAAACACGACTTTTTGGCGAAAAAAAATGGGGTTTTGGCTGAGTAAAGGTGCTTTTTGGTCAAAAAAACTGTTTTTGCTGACAAAATTGGAAATTTGCTGAGAATTTTCTTTTGCTCAAAACACCACGTTTTCACTGCTAAACGCAAGTTTTGGACGACAAAAGCACATTTTAGGTGTCCAAAACACTGTTTTGCTGGAAAAAAAAGCTTTTTAGCCCAAAAAACTGAAAAATGGCCATTTTGGCTCTCAAAACCAGGTTTTTCGCTGACGGCGTGACCTGTTTGCTGAAACCCCCACTTTTTGCTCATGAAAATACCTCTTGAGATAAAAACACGACTTTTTGGCGAAAAAAATGGGGTTTTGGCTGAGTAAAGGTGCTTTTTGGTCAAAAAAACTGTTTTTTGCTGACAAAATTGGAAATTTGCTGAGAATTTTCTTTTGCTCAAAACACCACGTTTTCACTGCTAAACGCAAGTTTTGGACGACAAAAGCACATTTTAGGTGTCCAAAACACTGTTTTGCTGGAAAAAAAAGCTTTTTAGCCCTGTAATCACGAATATTAAGTAAGTTGTAGAATTCATTGTTGCAGGCTTTTTGTGTTCATTGTTGCGTGCGCGGATTTTTTGTCTATTGTTTCGGTCAACATATTTGAGTTAGTTTTTCTTGTTTATTATGTTTCATTGTTCGTATAAGCGTCAGTATATATAGTCCCAAACATTAGTATTCAAGTTTAGTTTTCGTCAGTCCGTCAGCCGTCAGTGGAACACAGATCTTGTAAGTTATTCGTTTTCTTCGTTTTTCCTTGTAGTTTGTTCTTTTCCATTTGCTCGATTCGTTTAACGTATTAACTTATTTATTTCTGTATTGTAATTGTAGCAAATCGTTTTCGTCGTTAATAAATGTGAAAATAAAACGTATTTGAACCTGTGAATCTACACATTTGAAGATCTATTCTTCTTGTCTGTTATGGAGAGTGGCGAAGAACAAGTACAAGATAGTCCAGTCGTGTTACAGCTTCGAAATTCTAGAGCAGGACATGTGTCAAGGTTAACCAGATTGTACCGAGCTGTTGAAGCCTTGCAGGAAGATAAAAATGCCGTTGGAGTATCTGAAAGACTGGTTGAGTTGGAAGAAGCGTTTGGACGATTTGAGAAAGTTGCCAATGATTACTACAACGCATTAGCCGATAAAATAGAAGACCAGAATGGAGCAGAGAAGTATTACAAAGAGCAGCGATACAAGTATCTAGATTTTCACTTCAAAACCCGAAATTGGCTTGACGAAATGACCACGAACGAGGGAATAATGCCTGAAGATTCCGCTAGCAGTATAGGTTCTCGGACTGGGCAAAGATCTAACGTGAGTGTAACATCAAGCATGGCTGCTAAGAAGGTAAAAGCAAAGCAAGCCTTGGCACGTTTAAAGCTACAACAGTTGAAGTGTAAGCAAGATTTCTTGAGACAGGAAGAAGAAATGAAGTTACAACGCCAGTTTCTTGATGCTAAGTATCAAGTCGAACAAGCTGATTTGCAAGCTCAGATATTCCAGGATGGAGAAGAAGAAAGAGAAGGATGGAGTGAAAGGCCGTACTTGAAATGGAGACCAACCTCTGAGGTTGGAGAAGCGAAGCAAACTGAATTTGGTCTAAACGCAGATGCCCCACCCTTTCAGTATCCAACGAAAAAGGAGCAGATCAACGATCAAGAAGACAGAAGCTCGCTATCTACAGGAGCAGCAGCAGAAAAAATTTTTGATAAACTGGCCTCTACGATTAGACAAGGATTTGCATTGCCAAAGCCAGATCTTCCGACATTTGATGGAGACCCGCTTGAGCTACTGGAGTTTTATCAGATCCTTTGAGAACAATATCGAGCGCAACGTAAACGACGAGAGTGAGAAGCTGATGTATCTACTTCAATATACTTCAGGAGAAGCCAGAAAGACCATTAAGTGCTGTGCAGTGATGGATCCGTTACTGGGGTACCAAACAGCCCGAAAAATACTGAAAGAAAGATTTGGTCACCCGTACACCATAGCTTCAAAGTATGTAACCAAACTAACGAATGGACCTGTGCTGAAGACCAATGATCGTGCTGGATTGTTGAAATTTTCTGACGAGCTCAAAGATTGCCAGAATATTCTAGAGTCTGTTGGATACCTCGACGAAGTAAACAGTGCAGATAACTTGAGAAGAGTCGTGCAAAGATTGCCATATCATCTACGAATGAGGTTTATTGAAATAGCAGACAATATTCATCAGTCCGGTCAAAAGTTGAATATTCGTCATATTGCTGAATTCGTCAAGACAAAGGCAAGAGCTGTTAACAATCCAGTATTTGGAAGCATCATTGATTCCGTGCATGAATCCAAACCCAGCACAAGAGTCAAGCCAAAGTCAATTGCAATAACACAGTCACAGCTACGAGCGACTACGCTTAGCACACGAGGTTCTGTCAAGCGCGAGTTTCCCACCAATAATCGTGAGTATTCGGCTACGAGACGCAACGTCTGTCAAGCGTGTGGCGAATCCCACTCACTAAAAGGATGTCAGAAATTCAGCAAGATGTCATTCGAGGAACGTGTGAAGATCATGAGAGCATCGAACCTGTGTAACAACTGCTTCAGACCTGGACACATTGCATTGGGTTGCCTGGAGAAAAAATCTTGTGAAGTAGAAGGTTGTACGAGACGACATCACACATTGCTGCATCCACCCCACAAAGCAGAAACAAAGGTAGACCAAGTCAACAAAGCCGAAAGTGCTGAATCAGAGGCAAACGTAAGTCAAGATGATACGTCTCAAAATAAACAGTCGTACAATGTGTCAATCAAAGGAGGAAAGGTGTGTCTCAGAGTAGTTCCCGTTAGAGTTCAAGGTCTACAGAAGTCTGTAAGTACGTATGCCCTCCTTGACAACGGATCTGATGTGTCACTTTGTAGTAAAGAGTTGGCATCTCAAGTTGGAGTTCAAGGAAAGGCAAAGAGATTTTTCCTTACTACTCAAGAGAAGAGAGACAGTCCAAAAATTGGCCAAGAGACTAGTCTGACCGTTCAAAGCTTAGATGGAGCTGACAAGATAGAAATTGGCAAGCTGTTAACAGTTGACAATGTTAATGTGTCAAGTCATAGTATCCCTACCTGTGATGACCTAAAGGAATGGCCACATCTTAGTGACGTCAAGTTGTTTAACATTGCTACAAAAAAGATTGAAATTATTATAGGAGCAGATGTCCCTGAAGCGTTCTGGGTGTTAGAAGAGAGGCGTGGTAACCATGGTGATCCATATGCAATCCGTTCTCCATTGGGTTGGACTTTGCTGGGACCTACAGAAAAGGTGAACCACCAAGATCGTCGATACAGCACGAATTTCATCCGTCTAGAGGAAAGTCAAGAAGCTGATGATCATTTGCGACAGCAAGTGGAGCAATTTTGGAAGAATGATTATCAAGGTGGAACATTGTTAGATTCAAATCCTACTATGTCGTTAGAGGACAAGCAAGCCTTGGCAACGATGGAAACTACTGCAAGGTTAGTTGAAAACCGTTATCAGATTGGATTACCATGGAAACAAGAGATTCCTTACCTGCCAAACAATCGATCATTAGCAGAACAGCGCTTAAAGATGCTCAAGAAAAGACTGCTTAATGACGAGGAACTGTGTGATAAATATAGGGCTACAGTTCAAGACTATATAGATAAAGGACACGCGAGACAAGTACTATCCAGTGAAATAGAGGTGAAAGGTAAACCATTGTGGTACTTGCCACACCATCCAGTCTTCAATCCAAATAAACCAAAGAAGACAAGAGTAGTCTTTGACTGTGCTGCAAAATTCAAAGGTACGTCCTTAAATGATCAATTGCTGAGTGGTCCTGATTTAACGAGTTCTATCGTTGGAGTGTTGACTAGATTCAGACAAGAGACAGTTGCATTAGCTGCTGACATCGAGTGTATGTTTCACCAAGTAAGAGTTTCACCAAGCGATTACGACGCATTCAGATTTCTGTGGTGGCCAAACAACGATTTGAATCAAGATGCCGTGGACCATCGCATGGAAGTACATCTCTTTGGTGCCACTTCATCACCAGCCTGTGCCAGTTACGCCTTACAGAAGACTGCTGAGGATAACAAGAACTGTTTTCCAGAAAATGTCGTGAACACAGTAAAAAGAAACTTTTACGTTGATGACTACCTAAAGTCAGTGAAATCATCTGAAGAAGCAAGCCAGCTAGTGAAACAGCTTATACAGTTGTTGTCGAAGGGAGGTTTTAGACTAACCAAGTGGCTGTGCAATGTTCCTGAAGTTATTGAGTCCATTCCTGAAACAGAGAGAGCGTCAACCATTTTAGACCTGGATTTGGACAAAGAAAGACTACCGGTGGAAAGAACATTAGGTCTCAAATGGGACATGCAAACAGACGAATTCACATTCAATGTTAAAGAAAAGGAGAAACCCGTCACACATAGAGGAATCTTATCCATTGCGAGTTCTGTGTACGACCCACTTGGATTCTTAGTGCCTATGGTTCTGCCAGCCAAAAGACTTCTCCAACATCTTTGCAAGAGCCAAATTGGATGGGATGATCCTATCGGAGAGAAGGAAAGTCAGCAGTGGGAAAAGTGGAAAGGCCAATTGCCCAAACTTGCTCAGTCAACTGTGAAACGATGTGTGAAACCAGATTCCTTTGGAAAGATAAAATCCGCTGAAATTCACAATTTCGCTGATGCGTCTCAATTTGCTTATGGAGCTGTTTCCTACCTGAGATTGACGAATGAGGACAACCAAGTTCATTGTTCATTCCTCATGGGCAAATCACGTTTGGCTCACATAAGACCAATGACAGTTCCCCGGCTGGAATTGTCTGCAGCAGTACTGGCCGTCAACATAGACAAGATGTTGAAGCAAGAATTGGAAATGAATCTTGAAACCTCGACCTTCTGGACAGATTCAACATCAGTCCTGCAGTACATCAGAAACACGTCAAGGAGATTTCACACCTTTGTTGCCAATAGACTGACAGTTATCCACGACACCACTGGACCTCATCAGTGGAGATACGTTCCTACAGATCTTAATCCAGCAGATGACGCAAGTAGAGGACTTACAGTTGAGCAAATGTCCAAAGAAAACAGATGGATAACTGGTCCAGGATTCCTGAAAAATAACAAAGACGATTGGCCTACAGAACCGAACAGAATACAGTTAGAGGATGTTCCTGAGGACGACCCAGAAGTTAAAGGAAATCAGTGTTACAGCCAAGCAGCTTCTAACCCGGATGCAGACAAGATCCACAAATTGATAAATCACTATTCTTCCTGGAACAAGTTAAAAAGGGCTGTTGCGTGGTTATTGAAATTCAAACGTTGGCTAATGAGCAAAGACAAGTCAAGCGAAACAAGCGAACTAGAGGTAGAAGATTTTCAAGTTGCAGAAATGTTGATCATAAAGTATGTACAGAAGAAATACTTCCCAGAAGTGATAAATTGCCTCAAAGACGCAAAGCTAGCAGACACAGGTCGCCCAGCCAGAGCCAAGGTGAAACATCTAAAATCAAGTACTTCACTACACAAGTTGAATCCAGTACTAGACGATGACGGAGTTCTAAGAGTTGGTGGAAGACTTGAGAACGCACCCTTGAGTTACGAGGCGAAACATCAAATTATCCTGCCAAGTGATTGCTATGTCACAAACTTGGTCATACGAAATTGTCATCAAGATGTTGGTCATCTCGGAGAGGCTTATGTGCTGTCAAATCTACGTAATGTCTACTGGATAATCAAGGGAAAATCGACTGTGCGCAAAGTGATTGGTATGTGCTTTGTTTGCAAACGCCTGAATGCTGTACGAGGTGAACAACAAATGGCGAATCTTCCACGAGAAAGGCTAATTCCGGACGATCCACCATTCACATATATTGGGATAGATTACTTTGGTCCACTCTATGTACGACAAAGACGCGCACAGGTGAAGCGCTATGGATGTCTATTCACCTGCCTGACAACAAGAGCAGTGCACATTGAAGTAGCAGAATCGTTGGACACTGACTCCTTTATAAATGCATTTCGACGCTTCGTAAATCTGAGAGGTAAACCAAAGGTCGTGTACAGTGATAATGGTACCAATTTCCGCGCAGGAGAGAAAGAACTACGCGAATCGTTACAAGCCCAGAATCAAGCTCAAATTAACAATTTCCTGGTGCAAGAGAACATCATCTGGCACTTCAACCCACCAGCAGCTTCCCACATGGGTGGAATATGGGAACGTGTTATACGGTCGATTCGCAAGATCGTTAGAGCCTTGATAAGAGAACAACTCATATCTGACGAAATGCTGAGGACAGTCCTAACCGAAGTGCAAGCCATTCTGAACAGTAGACCATTGACATCGATCAGTGATGATCCAATGGACCAGCAACCGTTGACTCCCAACCATTTGCTGCTGTTAAGGAACAATGCTAATCTATCACCTGGAATTTTCAAGAAAGAGGATAACTATTGCAAGCGTCGCTGGCGTCAAATTCAATACCTTGTTGAAATATTCTGGAAAAGATGGATAAAGGAATACATTCCGACCTTGCAAGAGAGACAAAAGTGGTTGATTCCGAAACGCAATTTAGCAGAAGGAGATTTGGTACTGGTTGTAGACGAAAACATGCCTAGAAGCAAGTGGCCCTTGGGACGAGTGGTTCAAGCCAATCGCGGAAGAGATG
The DNA here is from genome assembly GCA_964019055.1 of Anthopleura xanthogrammica. NCBI lineage: Eukaryota > Metazoa > Cnidaria > Anthozoa > Actiniaria > Actiniidae > Anthopleura > Anthopleura xanthogrammica. The sequence continues at coordinate 30,228 of CAXHSA010000047.1, forward strand.
GTTTAGTGCGATCAGCCAAGATCTTCACAAGATCAAGTTACATCACAAGACCCATTACAAAACTGTGTTTCTTAGAACATGATGCATAAAGAATGAAGACGCATTGAACTATATATATTAGACATTGCTACTATTATTGGTTAACTTAAGATTTAAAAGTTAAGATTTAACTCTGATATTAGGTTTAAGAATTCAAAAATTTCCAGTTATTCGTGTTTAGAACTCGTATCATAATGAAAGTCACGCAGTTGGTTCATTGGGGAGGGAATGTAATCACGAATATTAAGTAAGTTGTAGAATTCATTGTTTCAGGCTTTTTGTGTTCATTGTTGCGTGCGCGGGTTTTTTGTCTATTGTTTCGGTCAACATATTTGAGTTAGTTTTTCTTGTTTATTATGTTTCATTGTTCGTATAAGCGTCAGTATATATAGTCCCAAACATTAGTATTCAAGTTTAGTTTTCGTCAGTCCGTCAGCCGTCAGTGGAACACAGATCTTGTAAGTTATTCGTTTTCTTCGTTTTTCCTTGTAGTTTGTTCTTTTCCATTTGCTCGATTCGTTTAACGTATTAACTTATTTATTTCTGTATTGTAATTGTAGCAAATCGTTTTCGTCGTTAATAAATGTGAAAATAAAACGTATTTGAACCTGTGAATCTACAAGCCCAAAAAACTGAAAAATGGCCATTTTGGCTCTCAAAACCAGGTTTTTCGCTGACGGCGTGACCTGTTTGCTGAAACCCCCACTTTTTGCTCATGAAAATACCTCTTGAGATAAAAACACGACTTTTTGGCGAAAAAAAATGGGGTTTTGGCTGAGTAAAGGTGCTTTTTGGTCAAAAAAACTGTTTTTTGCTGACAAAATTGGAAATTTGCTGAGAATTTTCTTTTGCTCAAAACACCACGTTTTCACTGCTAAACGCAAGTTTTGGACGACAAAAGCACATTTTAGGTGTCCAAAACACTGTTTTGCTGGAAAAAAAAGCTTTTTAGCCCAAAAAACTGAAAAATGGCCATTTTGGCTCTCAAAACCAGGTTTTTCGCTGACGGCGTGACCTGTTTGCTGAAACCCCCACTTTTTGCTCATGAAAATACCTCTTGAGATAAAAACACGACTTTTTGGCGAAAAAAAATGGGGTTTTGGCTGAGTAAAGGTGCTTTTTGGTCAAAAAAACTGTTTTTTGCTGACAAAATTGGAAATTTGCTGAGAATTTTCTTTTGCTCAAAACACCACGTTTTCACTGCTAAACGCAAGTTTTGGACGACAAAAGCACATTTTAGGTGTCCAAAACACTGTTTTGCTGGAAAAAAAAGCTTTTTAGCCCAAAAAACTGAAAAATGGCCATTTTGGCTCTCAAAACCAGGTTTTTCGCTGACGGCGTGACCTGTTTGCTGAAACCCCCACTTTTTGCTCATGAAAATACCTCTTGAGATAAAAACACGACTTTTTGGCGAAAAAAAATGGGGTTTTGGCTGAGTAAAGGTGCTTTTTGGTCAAAAAAACTGTTTTTTGCTGACAAAATTGGAAATTTGCTGAGAATTTTCTTTTGCTCAAAACACCACGTTTTCACTGCTAAACGCAAGTTTTGGACGACAAAAGCACATTTTAGGTGTCCAAAACACTGTTTTGCTGGAAAAAAAAGCTTTTTAGCCCAAAAAACTGAAAAATGGCCATTTTGGCTCTCAAAACCAGGTTTTTCGCTGACGGCGTGACCTGTTTGCTGAAACCCCCACTTTTTGCTCATGAAAATACCTCTTGAGATAAAAACACGACTTTTTGGCGAAAAAAAATGGGGTTTTGGCTGAGTAAAGGTGCTTTTTGGTCAAAAAAACTGTTTTTTGCTGACAAAATTGGAAATTTGCTGAGAATTTTCTTTTGCTCAAAACACCACGTTTTCACTGCTAAACGCAAGTTTTGGACGACAAAAGCACATTTTAGGTGTCCAAAACACTGTTTTGCTGGAAAAAAAAGCTTTTTAGCCCAAAAAACTGAAAAATGACCATTTTGGCTCTCAAAACCAGGTTTTTCGCTGACGGCGTGACCTGTTTGCTGAAACCCCCACTTTTTGCTCATGAAAATACCTCTTGAGATAAAAACACGACTTTTTGGCGAAAAAAAATGGGGTTTTGGCTGAGTAAAGGTGCTTTTTGGTCAAAAAAACTGTTTTTTGCTGACAAAATTGGAAATTTGCTGAGAATTTTCTTTTGCTCAAAACACCACGTTTTCACTGCTAAACGCAAGTTTTGGACGACAAAAGCACATTTTAGGTGTCCAAAACACTGTTTTGCTGGAAAAAAAAGCTTTTTAGCCCAAAAAACTGAAAAATGGCCATTTTGGCTCTCAAAACCAGGTTTTTCGCTGACGGCGTGACCTGTTTGCTGAAACCCCCACTTTTTGCTCATGAAAATACCTCTTGAGATAAAAACACGACTTTTTGGCGAAAAAAAATGGGGTTTTGGCTGAGTAAAGGTGCTTTTTGGTCAAAAAAACTGTTTTTTGCTGACAAAATTGGAAATTTGCTGAGAATTTTCTTTTGCTCAAAACACCACGTTTTCACTGCTAAACGCAAGTTTTGGACGACAAAAGCACATTTTAGGTGTCCAAAACACTGTTTTGCTGGAAAAAAAAGCTTTTTAGCCCAAAAAACTGAAAAATGGCCATTTTGGCTCTCAAAACCAGGTTTTTCGCTGACGGCGTGACCTGTTTGCTGAAACCCCCACTTTTTGCTCATGAAAATACCTCTTGAGATAAAAACACGACTTTTTGGCGAAAAAAAATGGGGTTTTGGCTGAGTAAAGGTGCTTTTTGGTCAAAAAAACTGTTTTTTGCTGACAAAATTGGAAATTTGCTGAGAATTTTCTTTTGCTCAAAACACCACGTTTTCACTGCTAAACGCAAGTTTTGGACGACAAAAGCACATTTTAGGTGTCCAAAACACTGTTTTGCTGGAAAAAAAAGCTTTTTAGCCCAAAAAACTGAAAAATGGCCATTTTGGCTCTCAAAACCAGGTTTTTCGCTGACGGCGTGACCTGTTTGCTGAAACCCCCACTTTTTGCTCATGAAAATACCTCTTGAGATAAAAACACGACTTTTTGGCGAAAAAAAATGGGGTTTTGGCTGAGTAAAGGTGCTTTTTGGTCAAAAAAACTGTTTTTTGCTGACAAAATTGGAAATTTGCTGAGAATTTTCTTTTGCTCAAAACACCACGTTTTCACTGCTAAACGCAAGTTTTGGACGACAAAAGCACATTTTAGGTGTCCAAAACACTGTTTTGCTGGAAAAAAAAGCTTTTTAGCCCAAAAAACTGAAAAATGGCCATTTTGGCTCTCAAAACCAGGTTTTTCGCTGACGGCGTGACCTGTTTGCTGAAACGCCCACTTTTTGCTCATGAAAATACCTCTTGAGATAAAAACACGACTTTTTGGCGAAAAAAAATGGGGTTTTGGCTGAGTAAAGGTGCTTTTTGGTCAAAAAAACTGTTTTTTGCTGACAAAATTGGAAATTTGCTGAGAATTTTCTTTTGCTCAAAACACCACGTTTTCACTGCTAAACGCAAGTTTTGGACGACAAAAGCACATTTTAGGTGTCCAAAACACTGTTTTACTGGAAAAAAAAGCTTTTTAGCCCAAAAAACTGAAAAATGGCCATTTTGGCTCTCAAAACCAGGTTTTTCGCTGACGGCGTGACCTGTTTGCTGAAACCCCCACTTTTTGCTCATGAAAATACCTCTTGAGATAAAAACACGACTTTTTGGCGAAAAAAAATGGGGTTTTGGCTGAGTAAAGGTGCTTTTTGGTCAAAAAAACTGTTTTTTGCTGACAAAATTGGAAATTTGCTGAGAATTTTCTTTTGCTCAAAACACCACGTTTTCACTGCTAAACGCAAGTTTTGGACGACAAAAGCACATTTTAGGTGTCCAAAACACTGTTTTGCTGGAAAAAAAAGCTTTTTAGCCCAAAAAACTGAAAAATGGCCATTTTGGCTCTCAAAACCAGGTTTTTCGCTGACGGCGTGACCTGTTTGCTGAAACCCCCACTTTTTGCTCATGAAAATACCTCTTGAGATAAAAACACGACTTTTTGGCGAAAAAAAATGGGGTTTTGGCTGAGTAAAGATGCTTTTTGGTCAAAAAAACTGTTTTTTGCTGACAAAATTGGAAATTTGCTGAGAATTTTCTTTTGCTCAAAACACCACGTTTTCGCTGCTAAACGCAAGTTTTGGACGACAAAAGCACATTTTAGGTGTCCAAAACACTGTTTTGCTGGGAAAAAAAGCTTTTTAGCCCAAAAAACTGAAAAATGGCCATTTTGGCTCTCAAAACCAGGTTTTTCGCTGACGGCGTGACCTGTTTGCTGAAACCCCCACTTTTTGCTCATGAAAATACCTCTTGAGATAAAAACACGACTTTTTGGCGAAAAAAAATGGGGTTTTGGCTGAGTAAAGGTGCTTTTTGGTCAAAAAAACTGTTTTTTTGCTGACAAAATTGGAAATTTGCTGAGAATTTTCTTTTGCTCAAAACACCACGTTTTCACTGCTAAACGCAAGTTTTGGACGACAAAAGCACATTTTAGGTGTCCAAAACACTGTTTTGCTGGAAAAAAAAGCTTTTTAGCCCAAAAAACTGAAAAATGGCCATTTTGGCTCTCAAAACCAGGTTTTTCGCTGACGGCGTGACCTGTTTGCTGAAACCCCCACTTTTTGCTCATGAAAATACCTCTTGAGATAAAAACACGACTTTTTGGCGAAAAAAAATGGGGTTTTGGCTGAGTAAAGGTGCTTTTTGGTCAAAAAAACTGTTTTTTGCTGACAAAATTGGAAATTTGCTGAGAATTTTCTTTTGCTCAAAACACCACGTTTTCACTGCTAAACGCAAGTTTTGGACGACAAAAGCACATTTTAGGTGTCCAAAACACTGTTTTGCTGGAAAAAAAAGCTTTTTAGCCCAAAAAACTGAAAAATGGCCATTTTGGCTCTCAAAACCAGGTTTTTCGCTGACGGCGTGACCTGTTTGCTGAAACCCCCACTTTTTGCTCATGAAAATACCTCTTGAGATAAAAACACGACTTTTTGGCGAAAAAAAATGGGCTTTTGGCTGAGTAAAGGTGCTTTTTGGTCAAAAAAACTGTTTTTTGCTGACAAAATTGGAAATTTGCTGAGAATTTTCTTTTGCTCAAAACACCACGTTTTCACTGCGAAACGCAAGTTTTGGACGACAAAAGCACATTTTAGGTGTCCAAAACACTGTTTTGCTGGAAAAAAAAGCTTTTTAGCCCAAAAAACTGAAAAATGGCCATTTTGGCTCTCAAAACCAGGTTTTTCGCTGACGGCGTGACCTGTTTGCTGAAACCCCCACTTTTTGCTCATGAAAATACCTCTTGAGATAAAAACACGACTTTTTGGCGAAAAAAAATGGGGTTTTGGCTGAGTAAAGGTGCTTTTTGGTCAAAAAAACTGTTTTTTGCTGACAAAATTGGAAATTTGCTGAGAATTTTCTTTTGCTCAAAACACCACGTTTTCACTGCTAAACGCAAGTTTTGGACGACAAAAGCACATTTTAGGTGTCCAAAACACTGTTTTGCTGAAAAAAAAAGCTTTTTAGCCCAAAAAACTGAAAAATGGCCATTTTGGCTCTCAAAACCAGGTTTTTCGCTGACGGCGTGACCTGTTTGCTGAAACCCCCACTTTTTGCTCATGAAAATACCTCTTGAGATAAAAACACGACTTTTTGGCGAAAAAAAATGGGGTTTTGGCTGAGTAAAGGTGCTTTTTGGTCAAAAAAACTGTTTTTTTTGCTGACAAAATTGGAAATTTGCTGAGAATTTTCTTTTGCTCAAAACACCACGTTTTCACTGCTAAACGCAAGTTTTGGACGACAAAAGCACATTATAGGTGTCCAAAACACTGTTTTGCTGGAAAAAAAAAGCTTTTTAGCCCAAAAAACTGAAAAATGGCCATTTTGGCTCTCAAAACCAGGTTTTTCGCTGACGGCGTGACCTGTTTGCTGAAACGCCCACTTTTTGCTCATGAAAATACCTCTTGAGATAAAAACACGACTTTTTGGCGAAAAAAAATGGGGTTTTGGCTGAGTAAAGGTGCTTTTTGGTCAAAAAAACTGTTTTTTGCTGACAAAATTGGAAATTTGCTGAGAATTTTTTTTTGCTCAAAACACCACGTTTTCACTTCTAAACGCAAGTTTTGGACGACAAAAGCACATTTTAGGTGTCCAAAACACTGTTTTGCTGGAAAAAAAAGCTTTTTAGCCCAAAAAACTGAAAAATGGCCATTTTGGCTCTCAAAACCAGGTTTTTCGCTGACGGCGTGACCTGTTTGCTGAAACCCCCACTTTTTGCTCATGAAAATACCTCTTGAGATAAAAACACGACTTTTTGGCGAAAAAAAATGGGGTTTTGGCTGAGTAAAGGTGCTTTTTGGTCAAAAAAACTGTTTTTTGCTGACAAAATTGGAAATTTGCTGAGAATTTTCTTTTGCTCAAAACACCACGTTTTCACTGCTAAACGCAAGTTTTGGACGACAAAAGCACATTTTAGGTGTCCAAAACACTGTTTTGCTGGAAAAAAAAGCTTTTTAGCCCAAAAAACTGAAAAATGGCCATTTTGGCTCTCAAAACCAGGTTTTTCGCTGACGGCGTGACCTGTTTGCTTAAACCCCCACTTTTTGCTCATGAAAATACCTCTTGAGATAAAAACACGACTTTTTGGCGAAAAAAAATGGGGTTTTAGCTGAGTAAAGGTGCTTTTTGGTCAAAAAAACTGTTTTTTGCTGACAAAATTGGAAATTTGCTGAGAATTTTCTTTTGCTCAAAACACCACGTTTTCACTGCTAAACGCAAGTTTTGGACGACAAAAGCACATTTTAGGTGTCCAAAACACTGTTTTGCTGGAAAAAAAAGCTTTTTAGCCCAAAAAACTGAAAAATGGCCATTTTGGCTCTCAAAACCAGGTTTTTCGCTGACGGCGTGACCTGTTTGCTGAAACCCCCACTTTTTGCTCATGAAAATACCTCTTGAGATAAAAACACGACTTTTTGGCGAAAAAAAATGGGGTTTTGGCTGAGTAAAGGTGCTTTTTGGTCAAAAAAACTGTTTTTTGCTGACAAAATTGGAAATTTGCTGAGAATTTTCTTTTGCTCAAAACACCACGTTTTCACTGCTAAACGCAAGTTTTGGACGACAAAAGCACATTTTAGGTGTCCAAAACACTGTTTTGCTGGAAAAAAAAAAACTTTTTAGCCCAAAAAACTGAAAAATGGCCATTTTGGCTCTCAAAACCAGGTTTTTCGCTGACGGCGTGACCTGTTTGCTGAAACCCCCACTTTTTGCTCATGAAAATACCTCTTGAGATAAAAACACGACTTTTTGGCGAAAAAAAATGGGGTTTTGGCTGAGTAAAGGTGCTTTTTGGTCAAAAAAACTGTTTTTTGCTGACAAAATTGGAAATTTGCTGAGAATTTTCTTTTGCTCAAAACACCACGTTTTCACTGCTAAACGCAAGTTTTGGACGACAAAAGCACATTTTAGGTGTCCAAAACACTGTTTTGCTGGAAAAAAAAGCTTTTTAGCCCAAAAAACTGAAAAATGGCCATTTTGGCTCTCAAAACCAGGTTTTTCGCTGACGGCGTGACCTGTTTGCTGAAACCCCCACTTTTTGCTCATGAAAATACCTCTTGAGATAAAAACACGACTTTTTGGCGAAAAAAAATGGGGTTTTGGCTGAGTAAAGGTGCTTTTTGGTCAAAAAAACTGCTCAAAACCAGGTTTTTCGCTGACGGCGTGACCTGTTTGCTGAAACCCCCACTTTTTGCTCATGAAAATACCTCTTGAGATAAAAACACGACTTTTTGGCGAAAAAAAATGGGGTTTTGGCTGAGTAAAGGTGCTTTTTGGTCAAAAAAACTGTTTTTTTGCTGACAAAATTGGAAATTTGCTGAGAATTTTCTTTTGCTCAAAACACCACGTTTTCACTGCTAAACGCAAGTTTTGGACGACAAAAGCACATTTTAGGTGTCCAAAACACTGTTTTGCTGGAAAAAAAAGCTTTTTAGCCCAAAAAACTGAAAAATGGCCATTTTGGCTCTCAAAACCAGGTTTTTCGCTGACGGCGTGACCTGTTTGCTGAAACCCCCACTTTTTGCTCATGAAAATACCTCTTGAGATAAAAACACGACTTTTTGGCGAAAAAAAATGGGGTTTTGGCTGAGTAAAGGTGCTTTTTGGTCAAAAAAACTGTTTTTTGCTGACAAAATTGGAAATTTGCTGAGAATTTTCTTTTGCTCAAAACACCACGTTTTCACTGCTAAACGCAAGTTTTGGACGACAAAAGCACATTTTAGGTGTCCAAAACACTGTTTTGCTGGAAAAAAAAAAACTTTTTAGCCCAAAAAACTGAAAAATGGCCATTTTGGCTCTCAAAACCAGGTTTTTCGCTGACGGCGTGACCTGTTTGCTGAAACCCCCACTTTTTGCTCATGAAAATACCTCTTGAGATAAAAACACGACTTTTTGGCGAAAAAAAATGGGGTTTTGGCTGAGTAAAGGTGCTTTTTGGTCAAAAAAACTGTTTTTTGCTGACAAAATTGGAAATTTGCTGAGAATTTTCTTTTGCTCAAAACACCACGTTTTCACTGCTAAACGCAAGTTTTGGACGACAAAAGCACATTTTAGGTGTCCAAAACACTGTTTTGCTGGAAAAAAAAGCTTTTTAGCCCAAAAAACTGAAAAATGGCCATTTTGGCTCTCAAAACCAGGTTTTTCGCTGACGGCGTGACCTGTTTGCTGAAACCCCCACTTTTTGCTCATGAAAATACCTCTTGAGATAAAAACACGACTTTTTGGCGAAAAAAAATGGGGTTTTGGCTGAGTAAAGGTGCTTTTTGGTCAAAAAAACTGTTTTTTTGCTGACAAAATTGGAAATTTGCTGAGAATTTTCTTTTGCTCAAAACACCACGTTTTCACTGCTAAACGCAAGTTTTGGACGACAAAAGCACATTTTAGGTGTCCAAAACACTGTTTTGCTGGAAAAAAAAGCTTTTTAGCCCAAAAAACTGAAAAATGGCCATTTTGGCTCTCAAAACCAGGTTTTTCGCTGACGGCGTGACCTGTTTGCTGAAACCCCCACTTTTTGCTCATGAAAATACCTCTTGAGATAAAAACACGACTTTTTGGCGAAAAAAAATGGGGTTTTGGCTGAGTAAAGGTGCTTTTTGGTCAAAAAAACTGTTTTTTGCTGACAAAATTGGAAATTTGCTGAGAATTTTCTTTTGCTCAAAACACCACGTTTTCACTGCTAAACGCAAGTTTTGGACGACAAAAGCACATTTTAGGTGTCCAAAACACTGTTTTGCTGGAAAAAAAAAACTTTTTAGCCCAAAAAACTGAAAAATGGCCATTTTGGCTCTCAAAACCAGGTTTTTCGCTGACGGCGTGACCTGTTTGCTGAAACCCCCACTTTTTGCTCATGAAAATACCTCTTGAGATAAAAACACGACTTTTTGGCGAAAAAAAATGGGGTTTTGGCTGAGTAAAGGTGCTTTTTGGTCAAAAAAACTGTTTTTTGCTGACAAAATTGGAAATTTGCTGAGAATTTTCTTTTGCTCAAAACACCACGTTTTCACTGCTAAACGCAAGTTTTGGACGACAAAAGCACATTTTAGGTGTCCAAAACACTGTTTTGCTGGAAAAAAAAGCTTTTTAGCCCAAAAAACTGAAAAATGGCCATTTTGGCTCTCAAAACCAGGTTTTTCGCTGACGGCGTGACCTGTTTGCTGAAACCCCCACTTTTTGCTCATGAAAATACCTCTTGAGATAAAAACACGACTTTTTGGCGAAAAAAAATGGGGTTTTGGCTGAGTAAAGGTGCTTTTTGGTCAAAAAAACTGTTTTTTGCTGACAAAATTGGAAATTTGCTGAGAATTTTCTTTTGCTCAAAACACCACGTTTTCACTGCTAAACGCAAGTTTTGGACGACAAAAGCACATTTTAGGTGTCCAAAACACTGTTTTGCTGGAAAAAAAAGCTTTTTAGCCCAAAAAACTGAAAAATGGCCATTTTGGCTCTCAAAACCAGGTTTTTCGCTGACGGCGTGACCTGTTTGCTGAAACCCCCACTTTTTGCTCATGAAAATACCTCTTGAGATAAAAACACGACTTTTTGGCGAAAAAAAATGGGCTTTTGGCTGAGTAAAGGTGCTTTTTGGTCAAAAAAACTGTTTTTTGCTGACAAAATTGGAAATTTGCTGAGAATTTTCTTTTGCTCAAAACACCACGTTTTCACTGCTAAACGCAAGTTTTGGACGACAAAAGCACATTTTAGGTGTCCAAAACACTGTTTTGCTGGAAAAAAAAGCTTTTTAGCCCAAAAAACTGAAAAATGGCCATTTTGGCTCTCAAAACCAGGTTTTTCGCTGACAGCGTGACCTGTTTGCTGAAACCCCCACTTTTTGCTCATGAAAATACCTCTTGAGATAAAAACACGACTTTTTGGCGAAAAAAAATGGGGTTTTGGCTGAGTAAAGGTGCTTTTTGGTCAAAAAAACTGTTTTTTGCTGACAAAATTGGAAATTTGCTGAGAATTTTCTTTTGCTCAAAACACCACGTTTTCACTGCTAAACCTAAGTTTTGGACGACAAAAGCACATTTTAGGTGTCCAAAACACTGTTTTGCTGGAAAAAAAAGCTTTTTAGCCCAAAAAACTGAAAAATGGCCATTTTGGCTCTCAAAACCAGGTTTTTCGCTGACGGCGTGACCTGTATGCTGAAACCCCCACTTTTTGCTCATGAAAATACCTCTTGAGATAAAAACACGACTTTTTGGCGAAAAAAAATGGGGTTTTGGTTGAGTAAAGGTGCTTTTTGGTCAAAAAAACTGTTTTTTGCTGACAAAATTGGAAATTTGCTGAGAATTTTCTTTTGCTCAAAACACCACGTTTTCACTGCTAAACGCAAGTTTTGGACGACAAAAGCACATTTTAGGTGTCCAAAACACTGTTTTGCTGGAAAAAAAAGGTTTTTAGCCCAAAAAACTGAAAAATGGCCATTTTGGCTCTCAAAACCAGGTTTTTCGCTGACGGCGTGACCTGTTTGCTGAAACCCCCACTTTTTGCTCATGAAAATACCTCTTGAGATAAAAACACGACTTTTTGGCGAAAAAAAATGGGGTTTTGGCTGAGTAAAGGTGCTTTTTGGTCAAAAAAACTGTTTTTTGCTGACAAAATTGGAAATTTGCTGAGAATTTTCTTTTGCTCAAAACACCACGTTTTCACTGCTAAACGCAAGTTTTGGACGACAAAAGCACATTTTAGGTGTCCAAAACACTGTTTTGCTGGAAAAAAAAGCTTTTTAGCCCAAAAAACTGAAAAATGGCCATTTTGGCTCTCAAAACCAGGTTTTTCGCTGACGGCGTGACCTGTTTGCTGAAACCCCCACTTTTTGCTCATGAAAATACCTCTTGAGATAAAAACACGACTTTTTGGCGAAAAAAAATGGGGTTTTGGCTGAGTAAAGGTGCTTTTTGGTCAAAAAAACTGTTTTTTGCTGACAAAATTGGAAATTTGCTGAGAATTTTCTTTTGCTCAAAACACCACGTTTTCACTGCTAAACGCAAGTTTTGGACGACAAAAGCACATTTTAGGTGTCCAAAACACTGTTTTGCTGGAAAAAAAAGCTTTTTAGCCCAAAAAACTGAAAAATGGCCATTTTGGCTCTCAAAACCAGGTTTTTCGCTGACGGCGTGACCTGTTTGCTGAAACCCCCACTTTTTGCTCATGAAAATACCTCTTGAGATAAAAACACGACTTTTTGGCGAAAAAAAATGGGGTTTTGGCTGAGTAAAGGTGCTTTTTGGTCAAAAAAACTGTTTTTTGCTGACAAAATTGGAAATTTGCTGAGAATTTTCTTTTGCTCAAAACACCACGTTTTCACTGCTAAACGCAAGTTTTGGACGACAAAAGCACATTTTAGGTGTCCAAAACACTGTTTTGCTGGAAAAAAAAGCTTTTTAGCCCAAAAAACTGAAAAATGGCCATTTTGGCTCTCAAAACCAGGTTTTTCGCTGACGGCGTGACCTGTTTGCTGAAACCCCCACTTTTTGCTCATGAAAATACCTCTTGAGATAAAAACACGACTTTTTGGCGAAAAAAAATGGGGTTTTGGCTGAGTAAAGGTGCTTTTTGGTCAAAAAAACTGTTTTTTGCTGACAAAATTGGAAATTTGCTGAGAATTTTCTTTTGCTCAAAACACCACGTTTTCACTGCTAAACGCAAGTTTTGGACGACAAAAGCACATTTTAGGTGTCCAAAACACTGTTTTGCTGGAAAAAAAAGCTTTTTAGCCCAAAAAACTGAAAAATGGCCATTTTGGCTCTCAAAACCAGGTTTTTCGCTGACAGCGTGACCTGTTTGCTGAAACCCCCACTTTTTGCTCATGAAAATACCTCTTGAGATAAAAACACGACTTTTTGGCGAAAAAAAATGGGGTTTTGGCTGAGTAAAGGTGCTTTTTGGTCAAAAAAACTGTTTTTTGCTGACAAAATTGGAAATTTGCTGAGAATTTTCTTTTGCTCAAAACACCACGTTTTCACTGCTAAACCTAAGTTTTGGACGACAAAAGCACATTTTAGGTGTCCAAAACACTGTTTTGCTGGAAAAAAAAGCTTTTTAGCCCAAAAAACTGAAAAATGGCCATTTTGGCTCTCAAAACCAGGTTTTTCGCTGACGGCGTGACCTGTTTGCTGAAACCCCCACTTTTTGCTCATGAAAATACCTCTTGAGATAAAAACACGACTTTTTGGCGAAAAAAAATGGGGTTTTGGTTGAGTAAAGGTGCTTTTTGGTCAAAAAAACTGTTTTTTGCTGACAAAATTGGAAATTTGCTGAGAATTTTCTTTTGCTCAAAACACCACGTTTTCACTGCTAAACGCAAGTTTTGGACGACAAAAGCACATTTTAGGTGTCCAAAACACTGTTTTGCTGGAAAAAAAAGCTTTTTAGCCCAAAAAACTGAAAAATGGCCATTTTGGCTCTCAAAACCAGGTTTTTCGCTGACGGCGTGACCTGTTTGCTGAAACCCCCACTTTTTGCTCATGAAAATACCTCTTGAGATAAAAACACGACTTTTTGGCGAAAAAAAATGGGGTTTTGGCTGAGTAAAGGTGCTTTTTGGTCAAAAAAACTGTTTTTTGCTGACAAAATTGGAAATTTGCTGAGAATTTTCTTTTGCTCAAAACACCACGTTTTCACTGCTAAACGCAAGTTTTGGACGACAAAAGCACATTTTAGGTGTCCAAAACACTGTTTTGCTGGAAAAAAAAGCTTTTTAGCCCAAAAAACTGAAAAATGGCCATTTTGGCTCTCAAAACCAGGTTTTTCGCTGACGGCGTGACCTGTTTGCTGAAACCCCCACTTTTTGCTCATGAAAATACCTCTTGAGATAAAAACACGACTTTTTGGCGAAAAAAAATGGGGTTTTGGCTGAGTAAAGGTGCTTTTTGGTCAAAAAAACTGTTTTTTTGCTGACAAAATTGGAAATTTGCTGAGAATTTTCTTTTGCTCAAAACACCACGTTTTCACTGCTAAACGCAAGTTTTGGACGACAAAAGCACATTTTAGGTGTCCAAAACACTGTTTTGCTGGAAAAAAAAGCTTTTTAGCCCAAAAAACTGAAAAATGGCCATTTTGGCTCTCAAAACCAGGTTTTTCGCTGACGGCGTGACCTGTTTGCTGAAACCCCCACTTTTTGCTCATGAAAATACCTCTTGAGATAAAAACACGACTTTTTGGCGAAAAAAAATGGGGTTTTGGCTGAGTAAAGGTGCTTTTTGGTCAAAAAAACTGTTTTTTGCTGACAAAATTGGAAATTTGCTGAGAATTTTCTTTTGCTCAAAACACCACGTTTTCACTGCTAAACGCAAGTTTTGGACGACAAAAGCACATTTTAGGTGTCCAAAACACTGTTTTTTGGGCTAAAAAGCTTTTTAGCCCAAAAAACTGAAAAATGGCCATTTTGGCTCTCAAAACCAGGTTTTTCGCTGACGGCGTGACCTGTTTGCTGAAACCCCCACTTTTTGCTCATGAAAATACCTCTTGAGATAAAAACACGACTTTTTGGCGAAAAAAAATGGGGTTTTGGCTGAGTAAAGGTGCTTTTTGGTCAAAAAAACTGTTTTTTGCTGACAAAATTGGAAATTTGCTGAGAATTTTCTTTTGCTCAAAACACCACGTTTTCACTGCTAAACGCAAGTTTTGGACGACAAAAGCACATTTTAGGTGTCCAAAACACTGTTTTGCTGGAAAAAAAAGCTTTTTAGCCCAAAAAACTGAAAAATGGCCATTTTGGCTCTCACAACCAGGTTTTTCGCTGACGGCGTGACCTGTTTGCTGAAACCCCCACTTTTTGCTCATGAAAATACCTCTTGAGATAAAAACACGACTTTTTGGCGAAAAAAAATGGGGTTTTGGCTGAGTAAAGGTGCTTTTTGGTCAAAAAAACTGTTTTTTGCTGACAAAATTGGAAATTTGCTGAGAATTTTCTTTTGCTCAAAACACCACGTTTTCACTGCTAAACGCAAGTTTTGGACGACAAAAGCACATTTTAGGTGTCCAAAACACTGTTTTGCTGGGAAAAAAAGCTTTTTAGCCCAAAAAACTGAAAAATGGCCATTTTGGCTCTCAAAACCAGGTTTTTCGCTGACGGCGTGACCTGTTTGCTGAAACCCCCACTTTTTGCTCATGAAAATACCTCTTGAGATAAAAACACGACTTTTTGGCGAAAAAAATGGGGTTTTGGCTGAGTAAAGGTGCTTTTTGGTCAAAAAAACTGTTTTTTTGCTGACAAAATTGGAAATTTGCTGAGAATTTTCTTTTGCTCAAAACACCACGTTTTCACTGCTAAACGCAAGTTTTGGACGACAAAAGCACATTTTAGGTGTCCAAAACACTGTTTTGCTGGAAAAAAAAGCTTTTTAGCCCAAAAAACTGAAAAATGGCCATTTTGGCTCTCAAAACCAGGTTTTTCGCTGACGGCGTGACCTGTTTGCTGAAACCCCCACTTTTTGCTCATGAAAATACCTCTTGAGATAAAAACACGACTTTTTGGCGAAAAAAAATGGGGTTTTGGCTGAGTAAAGGTGCTTTTTGGTCAAAAAAACTGTTTTTTGCTGACAAAATTGGAAATTTGCTGAGAATTTTCTTTTGCTCAAAACACCACGTTTTCACTGCTAAACGCAAGTTTTGGACGACAAAAGCACATTTTAGGTGTCCAAAACACTGTTTTGCTGGGAAAAAAAGCTTTTTAGCCCAAAAAACTGAAAAATGGCCATTTTGGCTCTCAAAACCAGGTTTTTCGCTGACGGCGTGACCTGTTTGCTGAAACCCCCACTTTTTGCTCATGAAAATACCTCTTGAGATAAAAACACGACTTTTTGGCGAAAAAAAATGGGGTTTTGGCTGAGTAAAGGTGCTTTTTGGTCAAAAAAACTGTTTTTTGCTGACAAAATTGGAAATTTGCTGAGAATTTTCTTTTGCTCAAAACACCACGTTTTCACTGCTAAACGCAAGTTTTGGACGACAAAAGCACATTTTAGGTGTCCAAAACACTGTTTTTTGGGCTAAAAAGCTTTTTAGCCCAAAAAACTGAAAAATGGCCATTTTGGCTCTCAAAACCAGGTTTTTCGCTGACGGCGTGACCTGTTTGCTGAAACCCCCACTTTTTGCTCATGAAAATACCTCTTGAGATAAAAACACGACTTTTTGGCGAAAAAAAATGGGGTTTTGGCTGAGTAAAGGTGCTTTTTGGTCAAAAAAACTGTTTTTTGCTGACAAAATTGGAAATTTGCTGAGAATTTTCTTTTGCTCAAAACACCACGTTTTCACTGCTAAACGCAAGTTTTGGACGACAAAAGCACATTTTAGGTGTCCAAAACACTGTTTTGCTGGAAAAAAAAGCTTTTTAGCCCAAAAAACTGAAAAATGGCCATTTTGGCTCTCACAACCAGGTTTTTCGCTGACGGCGTGACCTGTTTGCTGAAACCCCCACTTTTTGCTCATGAAAATACCTCTTGAGATAAAAACACGACTTTTTGGCGAAAAAAAATGGGGTTTTGGCTGAGTAAAGGTGCTTTTTGGTCAAAAAAACTGTTTTTTGCTGACAAAATTGGAAATTTGCTGAGAATTTTCTTTTGCTCAAAACACCACGTTTTCACTGCTAAACGCAAGTTTTGGACGACAAAAGCACATTTTAGGTGTCCAAAACACTGTTTTGCTGGGAAAAAAAGCTTTTTAGCCCAAAAAACTGAAAAATGGCCATTTTGGCTCTCAAAACCAGGTTTTTCGCTGACGGCGTGACCTGTTTGCTGAAACCCCCACTTTTTGCTCATGAAAATACCTCTTGAGATAAAAACACGACTTTTTGGCGAAAAAAAATGGGGTTTTGGCTGAGTAAAGGTGCTTTTTGGTCAAAAAAACTGTTTTTTGCTGACAAAATTGGAAATTTGCTGAGAATTTTCTTTTGCTCAAAACACCACGTTTTCACTGCTAAACGCAAGTTTTGGACGACAAAAGCACATTTTAGGTGTCCAAAACACTGTTTTTTGGGCTAAAAAGCTTTTTAGCCCAAAAAACTGAAAAATGGCCATTTTGGCTCTCAAAACCAGGTTTTTCGCTGACGGCGTGACCTGTTTGCTGAAACCCCCACTTTTTGCTCATGAAAATACCTCTTGAGATAAAAACACGACTTTTTGGCGAAAAAAAATGGGGTTTTGGCTGAGTAAAGGTGCTTTTTGGTCAAAAAAACTGTTTTTTGCTGACAAAATTGGAAATTTGCTGAGAATTTTCTTTTGCTCAAAACACCACGTTTTCACTGCTAAACGCAAGTTTTGGACGACAAAAGCACATTTTAGGTGTCCAAAACACTGTTTTGCTGGAAAAAAAAGCTTTTTAGCCCAAAAAACTGAAAAATGGCCATTTTGGCTCTCACAACCAGGTTTTTCGCTGACGGCGTGACCTGTTTGCTGAAACCCCCACTTTTTGCTCATGAAAATACCTCTTGAGATAAAAACACGACTTTTTGGCGAAAAAAAATGGGGTTTTGGCTGAGTAAAGGTGCTTTTTGGTCAAAAAAACTGTTTTTTGCTGACAAAATTGGAAATTTGCTGAGAATTTTCTTTTGCTCAAAACACCACGTTTTCACTGCTAAACGCAAGTTTTGGACGACAAAAGCACATTTTAGGTGTCCAAAACACTGTTTTGCTGGGAAAAAAAGCTTTTTAGCCCAAAAAACTGAAAAATGGCCATTTTGGCTCTCAAAACCAGGTTTTTCGCTGACGGCGTGACCTGTTTGCTGAAACCCCCACTTTTTGCTCATGAAAATACCTCTTGAGATAAAAACACGACTTTTTGGCGAAAAAAATGGGGTTTTGGCTGAGTAAAGGTGCTTTTTGGTCAAAAAAACTGTTTTTTTGCTGACAAAATTGGAAATTTGCTGAGAATTTTCTTTTGCTCAAAACACCACGTTTTCACTGCTAAACGCAAGTTTTGGACGACAAAAGCACATTTTAGGTGTCCAAAACACTGTTTTGCTGGAAAAAAAAGCTTTTTAGCCCAAAAAACTGAAAAATGGCCATTTTGGCTCTCAAAACCAGGTTTTTCGCTGACGGCGTGACCTGTTTGCTGAAACCCCCACTTTTTGCTCATGAAAATACCTCTTGAGATAAAAACACGACTTTTTGGCGAAAAAAAATGGGGTTTTGGCTGAGTAAAGGTGCTTTTTGGTCAAAAAAACTGTTTTTTGCTGACAAAATTGGAAATTTGCTGAGAATTTTCTTTTGCTCAAAACACCACGTTTTCACTGCTAAACGCAAGTTTTGGACGACAAAAGCACATTTTAGGTGTCCAAAACACTGTTTTGCTGGGAAAAAAAGCTTTTTAGCCCAAAAAACTGAAAAATGGCCATTTTGGCTCTCAAAACCAGGTTTTTCGCTGACGGCGTGACCTGTTTGCTGAAACCCCCACTTTTTGCTCATGAAAATACCTCTTGAGATAAAAACACGACTTTTTGGCGAAAAAAAATGGGGTTTTGGCTGAGTAAAGGTGCTTTTTGGTCAAAAAAACTGTTTTTTGCTGACAAAATTGGAAATTTGCTGAGAATTTTCTTTTGCTCAAAACACCACGTTTTCACTGCTAAACGCAAGTTTTGGACGACAAAAGCACATTTTAGGTGTCCAAAACACTGTTTTGCTGGAAAAAAAAGCTTTTTAGCCCAAAAAACTGAAAAATGGCCATTTTGGCTCTCAAAACCAGGTTTTTCGCTGACGGCGTGACCTGTTTGCTGAAACCCCCACTTTTTGCTCATGAAAATACCTCTTGAGATAAAAACACGACTTTTTGGCGAAAAAAAATGGGGTTTTGGCTGAGTAAAGGTGCTTTTTGGTCAAAAAAACTGCTCAAAACCAGGTTTTTCGCTGACGGCGTGACCTGTTTGCTGAAACCCCCACTTTTTGCTCATGAAAATACCTCTTGAGATAAAAACACGACTTTTTGGCGAAAAAAAATGGGGTTTTGGTTGAGTAAAGGTGCTTTTTGGTCAAAAAAACTGTTTTTTGCTGACAAAATTGGAAATTTGCTGAGAATTTTCTTTTGCTCAAAACACCACGTTTTCACTGCTAAACGCAAGTTTTGGACGACAAAAGCACATTTTAGGTGTCCAAAACACTGTTTTGCTGAAAAAAAAAGCTTTTTAGCCCAAAAAACTGAAAAATGGCCATTTTGGCTCTCAAAACCAGGTTTTTCGCTGACGGCGTGACCTGTTTGCTGAAACCCCCACTTTTTGCTCATGAAAATACCTCTTGAGATAAAAACACGACTTTTTGGCGAAAAAAAATGGGGTTTTGGCTGAGTAAAGGTGCTTTTTGGTCAAAAAAACTGTTTTTTTGCTGACAAAATTGGAAATTTGCTGAGAATTTTCTTTTGCTCAAAACACCACGTTTTCACTGCTAAACGCAAGTTTTGGACGACAAAAGCACATTTTAGGTGTCCAAAACACTGTTTTGCTGGAAAAAAAAGCTTTTTAGCCCAAAAAACTGAAAAATGGCCATTTTGGCTCTCAAAACCAGGTTTTTCGCTGACGGCGTGACCTGTTTGCTGAAACCCCCACTTTTTGCTCATGAAAATACCTCTTGAGATAAAAACACGACTTTTTGGCGAAAAAAAATGGGGTTTTGGCTGAGTAAAGGTGCTTTTTGGTCAAAAAAACTGTTTTTTGCTGACAAAATTGGAAATTTGCTGAGAATTTTCTTTTGCTCAAAACACCACGTTTTCACTGCTAAACGCAAGTTTTGGACGACAAAAGCACATTTTAGGTGTCCAAAACACTGTTTTGCTGGAAAAAAAAGCTTTTTAGCCCAAAAAACTGAAAAATGGCCATTTTGGCTCTCAAAACCAGGTTTTTCGCTGACGGCGTGACCTGTTTGCTGAAACCCCCACTTTTTGCTCATGAAAATACCTCTTGAGATAAAAACACGACTTTTTGGCGAAAAAAAATGGGGTTTTGGCTGAGTAAAGGTGCTTTTTGGTCAAAAAAACTGCTCAAAACCAGGTTTTTCGCTGACGGCGTGACCTGTTTGCTGAAACCCCCACTTTTTGCTCATGAAAATACCTCTTGAGATAAAAACACGACTTTTTGGCGAAAAAAAATGGGGTTTTGGCTGAGTAAAGGTGCTTTTTGGTCAAAAAAACTGTTTTTTGCTGACAAAATTGGAAATTTGCTGAGAATTTTCTTTTGCTCAAAACACCACGTTTTCACTGCTAAACGCAAGTTTTGGACGACAAAAGCACATTTTAGGTGTCCAAAACACTGTTTTGCTGGAAAAAAAAGCTTTTTAGCCCAAAAAACTGAAAAATGGCCATTTTGGCTCTCAAAACCAGGTTTTTCGCTGACGGCGTGACCTGTTTGCTGAAACCCCCACTTTTTGCTCATGAAAATACCTCTTGAGATAAAAACACGACTTTTTGGCGAAAAAAAATGGGGTTTTGGCTGAGTAAAGGTGCTTTTTGGTCAAAAAAACTGCTCAAAACCAGGTTTTTCGCTGACGGCGTGACCTGTTTGCTGAAACCCCCACTTTTTGCTCATGAAAATACCTCTTGAGATAAAAACACGACTTTTTGGCGAAAAAAAATGGGGTTTTGGCTGAGTAAAGGTGCTTTTTGGTCAAAAAAACTGTTTTTTGCTGACAAAATTGGAAATTTGCTGAGAATTTTCTTTTGCTCAAAACACCACGTTTTCACTGCTAAACGCAAGTTTTGGACGACAAAAGCACATTTTAGGTGTCCAAAACACTGTTTTGCTGGAAAAAAAAGCTTTTTAGCCCAAAAAACTGAAAAATGGCCATTTTGGCTCTCAAAACCAGGTTTTTCGCTGACGGCGTGACCTGTTTGCTGAAACCCCCACTTTTTGCTCATGAAAATACCTCTTGAGATAAAAACACGACTTTTTGGCGAAAAAAAATGGGGTTTTGGCTGAGTAAAGGTGCTTTTTGGTCAAAAAAACTGTTTTTTGCTGACAAAATTGGAAATTTGCTGAGAATTTTCTTTTGCTCAAAACACCACGTTTTCACTGGTAAACGCAAGTTTTGGACGACAAAAGCACATTTTAGGTGTCCAAAACACTGTTTTGCTGGAAAAAAAAGCTTTTTAGCCCAAAAAACTGAAAAATGGCCATTTTGGCTCTCAAAACCAGGTTTTTCGCTGACGGCGTGACCTGTTTGCTGAAACCCCCACTTTTTGCTCATGAAAATACCTCTTGAGATAAAAACACGACTTTTTGGCGAAAAAAAATGGGGTTTTGGCTGAGTAAAGGTGCTTTTTGGTCAAAAAAACTGTTTTTTGCTGACAAAATTGGAAATTTGCTGAGAATTTTCTTTTGCTCAAAACACCACGTTTTCACTGCTAAACGCAAGTTTTGGACGACAAAAGCACATTTTAGGTGTCCAAAACACTGTTTTGCTGGAAAAAAAAGCTTTTTAGCCCAAAAAACTGAAAAATGGCCATTTTGGCTCTCAAAACCAGGTTTTTCGCTGACGGCGTGACCTGTTTGCTGAAACCCCCACTTTTTGCTCATGAAAATACCTCTTGAGATAAAAACACGACTTTTTGGCGAAAAAAAATGGGGTTTTGGCTGAGTAAAGGTGCTTTTTGGTCAAAAAAACTGTTTTTTGCTGACAAAATTGGAAATTTGCTGAGAATTTTCTTTTGCTCAAAACACCACGTTTTCACTGCTAAACGCAAGTTTTGGACGACAAAAGCACATTTTAGGTGTCCAAAACACTGTTTTGCTGGAAAAAAAAGCTTTTTAGCCCAAAAAACTGAAAAATGGCCATTTTGGCTCTCAAAACCAGGTTTTTCGCTGACGGCGTGACCTGTTTGCTGAAACCCCCACTTTTTGCTCATGAAAATACCTCTTGAGATAAAAACACGACTTTTTGGCGAAAAAAAATGGGGTTTTGGCTGAGTAAAGGTGCTTTTTGGTCAAAAAAACTGTTTTTTGCTGACAAAATTGGAAATTTGCTGAGAATTTTCTTTTGCTCAAAACACCACGTTTTCACTGCTAAACGCAAGTTTTGGACGACAAAAGCACATTTTAGGTGTCCAAAACACTGTTTTGCTGGAAAAAAAAGCTTTTTAGCCCAAAAAACTGAAAAATGGCCATTTTGGCTCTCAAAACCAGGTTTTTCGCTGACGGCGTGACCTGTTTGCTGAAACCCCCACTTTTTGCTCATAAAAATACCTCTTGAGATAAAAACACGACTTTTTGGCGAAAAAAAATGGGGTTTTGGCTGAGTAAAGGTGCTTTTTGGTCAAAAAAACTGCTCAAAACCAGGTTTTTCGCTGACGGCGTGACCTGTTTGCTGAAACCCCCACTTTTTGCTCATGAAAATACCTCTTGAGATAAAAACACGACTTTTTGGCGAAAAAAAATGGGGTTTTGGCTGAGTAAAGGTGCTTTTTGGTCAAAAAAACTGTTTTTTGCTGACAAAATTGGAAATTTGCTGAGAATTTTCTTTTGCTCAAAACACCACGTTTTCACTGCTAAACGCAAGTTTTGGACGACAAAAGCACATTTTAGGTGTCCAAAACACTGTTTTGCTGGAAAAAAAAGCTTTTTAGCCCAAAAAACTGAAAAATGGCCATTTTGGCTCTCAAAACCAGGTTTTTCGCTGACGGCGTGACCTGTTTGCTGAAACCCCCACTTTTTGCTCATGAAAATACCTCTTGAGATAAAAACACGACTTTTTGGCGAAAAAAAATGGGGTTTTGGCTGAGTAAAGGTGCTTTTTGGTCAAAAAAACTGCTCAAAACCAGGTTTTTCGCTGACGGCGTGACCTGTTTGCTGAAACCCCCACTTTTTGCTCATGAAAATACCTCTTGAGATAAAAACACGACTTTTTGGCGAAAAAAAATGGGGTTTTTGCTGAGTAAAGGTGCTTTTTGGTCAAAAAAACTGTTTTTTGCTGACAAAATTGGAAATTTGCTGAGAATTTTCTTTTGCTCAAAACACCACGTTTTCACTGCTAAACGCAAGTTTTGGACGACAAAAGCACATTTTAGGTGTCCAAAACACTGTTTTGCTGGAAAAAAAAGCTTTTTAGCCCAAAAAACTGAAAAATGGCCATTTTGGCTCTCAAAACCAGGTTTTTCGCTGACGGCGTGACCTGTTTGCTGAAACCCCCACTTTTTGCTCATGAAAATACCTCTTGAGATAAAAACACGACTTTTTGGCGAAAAAAAATGGGGTTTTGGCTGAGTAAAGGTGCTTTTTGGTCAAAAAAACTGTTTTTTGCTGACAAAATTGGAAATTTGCTGAGAATTTTCTTTTGCTCAAAACACCACGTTTTCACTGCTAAACGCAAGTTTTGGACGACAAAAGCACATTTTAGGTGTCCAAAACACTGTTTTGCTGGAAAAAAAAGCTTTTTAGCCCAAAAAACTGAAAAATGGCCATTTTGGCTCTCAAAACCAGGTTTTTCGCTGACGGCGTGACCTGTTTGCTGAAACTCCCACTTTTTGCTCATAAAAATACCTCTTGAGATAAAAACACGACTTTTTGGCGAAAAAAAATGGGGTTTTGGCTGAGTAAAGGTGCTTTTTGGTCAAAAAAACTGCTCAAAACCAGGTTTTTCGCTGACGGCGTGACCTGTTTGTTGAAACCCCCACTTTTTGCTCATGAAAATACCTCTTGAGATAAAAACACGACTTTTTGGCGAAAAAAAATGGGGTTTTGGCTGAGTAAAGGTGCTTTTTGGTCAAAAAAACTGTTTTTTGCTGACAAAATTGGAAATTTGCTGAGAATTTTCTTTTGCTCAAAACACCACGTTTTCACTGCTAAACGCAAGTTTTGGACGACAAAAGCACATTTTAGGTGTCCAAAACACTGTTTTGCTGGAAAAAAAAGCTTTTTAGCCCAAAAAACTGAAAAATGGCCATTTTGGCTCTCAAAACCAGGTTTTTCGCTGACGGCGTGACCTGTTTGCTGAAACCCCCACTTTTTGCTCATGAAAATACCTCTTGAGATAAAAACACGACTTTTTGGCGAAAAAAATGGGGTTTTGGCTGAGTAAAGGTGCTTTTTGGTCAAAAAAACTGTTTTTTGCTGACAAAATTGGAAATTTGCTGAGAATTTTCTTTTGCTCAAAACACCACGTTTTCACTGCTAAACGCAAGTTTTGGACGACAAAAGCACATTTTAGGTGTCCAAAACACTGTTTTGCTGGAAAAAAAAGCTTTTTAGCCCAAAAAACTGAAAAATGGCCATTTTGGCTCTCAAAACCAGGTTTTTCGCTGACGGCGTGACCTGTTTGCTGAAACCCCCACTTTTTGCTCATGAAAATACCTCTTGAGATAAAAACACGACTTTTTGGCGAAAAAAAATGGGGTTTTGGCTGAGTAAAGGTGCTTTTTGGTCAAAAAAACTGCTCAAAACCAGGTTTTTCGCTGACGGCGTGACCTGTTTGCTGAAACCCCCACTTTTTGCTCATGAAAATACCTCTTGAGATAAAAACACGACTTTTTGGCGAAAAAAAATGGGGTTTTGGCTGAGTAAACGTGCTTTTTGGTCAAAAAAACTGCTCAAAACCAGGTTTTTCGCTGACGGCGTGACCTGTTTGCTGAAACCCCCACTTTTTGCTCATGAAAATACCTCTTGAGATAAAAACACGACTTTTTGGCGAAAAAAAATGGGGTTTTGGTTGAGTAAAGGTGCTTTTTGGTCAAAAAAACTGTTTTTTGCTGACAAAATTGGAAATTTGCTGAGAATTTTCTTTTGCTCAAAACACCACGTTTTCACTGCTAAACGCAAGTTTTGGACGACAAAAGCACATTTTAGGTGTCCAAAACACTGTTTTGCTGGAAAAAAAAGCTTTTTAGCCCAAAAAACTGAAAAATGGCCATTTTGGCTCTCAAAACCAGGTTTTTCGCTGACGGCGTGACCTGTTTGCTGAAACCCCCACTTTTTGCTCATGAAAATACCTCTTGAGATAAAAACACGACTTTTTGGCGAAAAAAAATGGGGTTTTGGCTGAGTAAAGGTGCTTTTTGGTCAAAAAAACTGTTTTTTGCTGACAAAATTGGAAATTTGCTGAGAATTTTCTTTTGCTCAAAACACCACGTTTTCACTGCTAAACGCAAGTTTTGGACGACAAAAGCACATTTTAGGTGTCCAAAACACTGTTTTGCTGGAAAAAAAAGCTTTTTAGCCCAAAAAACTGAAAAATGGCCATTTTGGCTCTCAAAACCAGGTTTTTCGCTGACGGCGTGACCTGTTTGCTGAAACCCCCACTTTTTGCTCATGAAAATACCTCTTGAGATAAAAACACGACTTTTTGGCGAAAAAAAATGGGGTTTTGGCTGAGTAAAGGTGCTTTTTGGTCAAAAAAACTGTTTTTTGCTGACAAAATTGGAAATTTGCTGAGAATTTTCTTTTGCTCAAAACACCACGTTTTCACTGCTAAACGCAAGTTTTGGACGACAAAAGCACATTTTAGGTGTCCAAAACACTGTTTTGCTGGAAAAAAAAGCTTTTTAGCCCAAAAAACTGAAAAATGGCCATTTTGGCTCTCAAAACCAGGTTTTTCGCTGACGGCGTGACCTGTTTGCTGAAACCCCCACTTTTTGCTCATGAAAATACCTCTTGAGATAAAAACACGACTTTTTGGCGAAAAAAAATGGGGTTTTGGCTGAGTAAAGGTGCTTTTTGGTCAAAAAAACTGTTTTTTGCTGACAAAATTGGAAATTTGCTGAGAATTTTCTTTTGCTCAAAACACCACGTTTTCACTGCTAAACGCAAGTTTTGGACGACAAAAGCACATTTTAGGTGTCCAAAACACTGTTTTGCTGGAAAAAAAAGCTTTTTAGCCCAAAAAACTGAAAAATGGCCATTTTGGCTCTCAAAACCAGGTTTTTCGCTGACGGCGTGACCTGTTTGCTGAAACCCCCACTTTTTGCTCATGAAAATACCTCTTGAGATAAAAACACGACTTTTTGGCGAAAAAAAATGGGGTTTTGGCTGAGTAAAGGTGCTTTTTGGTCAAAAAAACTGTTTTTTGCTGACAAAATTGGAAATTTGCTGAGAATTTTCTTTTGCTCAAAACACCACGTTTTCACTGCTAAACGCAAGTTTTGGACGACAAAAGCACATTTTAGGTGTCCAAAACACTGTTTTGCTGGAAAAAAAAGCTTTTTAGCCCAAAAAACTGAAAAATGGCCATTTTGGCTCTCAAAACCAGGTTTTTCGCTGACGGCGTGACCTGTTTGCTGAAACCCCCACTTTTTGCTCATGAAAATACCTCTTGAGATAAAAACACGACTTTTTGGCGAAAAAAAATGGGGTTTTGGCTGAGTAAAGGTGCTTTTTGGTCAAAAAAACTGTTTTTTGCTGACAAAATTGGAAATTTGCTGAGAATTTTCTTTTGCTCAAAACACCACGTTTTCACTGCTAAACGCAAGTTTTGGACGACAAAAGCACATTTTAGGTGTCCAAAACACTGTTTTGCTGGAAAAAAAAGCTTTTTAGCCCAAAAAACTGAAAAATGGCCATTTTGGCTCTCAAAACCAGGTTTTTCGCTGACGGCGTGACCTGTTTGCTGAAACCCCCACTTTTTGCTCATGAAAATACCTCTTGAGATAAAAACACGACTTTTTGGCGAAAAAAAATGGGGTTTTGGCTGAGTAAAGGTGCTTTTTGGTCAAAAAAACTGTTTTTTGCTGACAAAATTGGAAATTTGCTGAGAATTTTCTTTTGCTCAAAACACCACGTTTTCACTGCTAAACGCAAGTTTTGGACGACAAAAGCACATTTTAGGTGTCCAAAACACTGTTTTGCTGGGAAAAAAAAGCTTTTTAGCCCAAAAAACTGAAAAATGGCCATTTTGGCTCTCAAAACCAGGTTTTTCGCTGACGGCGTGACCGGTTTGCTGAAACCCCCACTTTTTGCTCATGAAAATACCTCTTGAGATAAAAACACGACTTTTTGGCGAAAAAAAATGGGGTTTTGGCTGAGTAAAGGTGCTTTTTGGTCAAAAAAACTGTTTTTTGCTGACAAAATTGGAAATTTGCTGAGAATTTTCTTTTGCTCAAAACACCACGTTTTCACTGCTAAACGCAAGTTTTGGACGACAAAAGCACATTTTAGGTGTCCAAAACACTGTTTTGCTGGAAAAAAAAGCTTTTTAGCCCAAAAAACTGAAAAATGGCCATTTTGGCTCTCAAAACCAGGTTTTTCGCTGACGGCGTGACCTGTTTGCTGAAACCCCCACTTTTTGCTCATGAAAATACCTCTTGAGATAAAAACACGACTTTTTGGCGAAAAAAAATGGGGTTTTGGCTGAGTAAAGGTGCTTTTTGGTCAAAAAAACTGTTTTTTGCTGACAAAATTGGAAATTTGCTGAGAATTTTCTTTTGCTCAAAACACCACGTTTTCACTGCTAAACGCAAGTTTTGGACGACAAAAGCACATTTTAGGTGTCCAAAACACTGTTTTGCTGGAAAAAAAAGCTTTTTAGCCCAAAAAACTGAAAAATGGCCATTTTGGCTCTCAAAACCAGGTTTTTCGCTGACGGCGTGACCTGTTTGCTGAAACCCCCACTTTTTGCTCATGAAAATACCTCTTGAGATAAAAACACGACTTTTTGGCGAAAAAAAATGGGGTTTTGGCTGAGTAAAGGTGCTTTTTGGTCAAAAAAACTGTTTTTTGCTGACAAAATTGGAAATTTGCTGAGAATTTTCTTTTGCTCAAAACACCACGTTTTCACTGCTAAACGCAAGTTTTGGACGACAAAAGCACATTTTAGGTGTCCAAAACACTGTTTTGCTGGAAAAAAAAGCTTTTTAGCCCAAAAAACTGAAAAATGGCCATTTTGGCTCTCAAAACCAGGTTTTTCGCTGACGGCGTGACCTGTGCTTTTTGGTCAAAAAAACTGTTTTTTGCTGACAAAATTGGAAATTTGCTGAGAATTTTCTTTTGCTCAAAACACCACGTTTTCACTGCTAAACGCAAGTTTTGGACGACAAAAGCACATTTTAGGTGTCCAAAACACTGTTTTGCTGGAAAAAAAAGCTTTTTAGCCCAAAAAACTGAAAAATGGCCATTTTGGCTCTCAAAACCAGGTTTTTCGCTGACGGCGTGACCTGTTTGCTGAAACCCCCACTTTTTGCTCATGAAAATACCTCTTGAGATAAAAACACGACTTTTTGGCGAAAAAAAATGGGGTTTTGGCTGAGTAAAGGTGCTTTTTGGTCAAAAAAACTGTTTTTTGCTGACAAAATTGGAAATTTGCTGAGAATTTTCTTTTGCTCAAAACACCACGTTTTCACTGCTAAACGCAAGTTTTGGACGACAAAAGCACATTTTAGGTGTCCAAAACACTGTTTTGCTGGGAAAAAAAGCTTTTTAGCCCAAAAAACTGAAAAATGGCCATTTTGGCTCTCAAAACCAGGTTTTTCGCTGACGGCGTGACCTGTTTGCTGAAACCCCCACTTTTTGCTCATGAAAATACCTCTTGAGATAAAAACACGACTTTTTGGCGAAAAAAAATGGGGTTTTGGCTGAGTAAAGGTGCTTTTTGGTCAAAAAAACTGTTTTTTGCTGACAAAATTGGAAATTTGCTGAGAATTTTCTTTTGCTCAAAACACCACGTTTTCACTGCTAAACGCAAGTTTTGGACGACAAAAGCACATTTTAGGTGTCCAAAACACTGTTTTGCTGGAAAAAAAAGCTTTTTAGCCCAAAAAACTGAAAAATGGCCATTTTGGCTCTCAAAACCAGGTTTTTCGCTGACGGCGTGACCTGTTTGCTGAAACCCCCACTTTTTGCTCATGAAAATACCTCTTGAGATAAAAACACGACTTTTTGGCGAAA
This sequence comes from Anthopleura xanthogrammica, assembly GCA_964019055.1. Classification (NCBI taxonomy): domain Eukaryota; kingdom Metazoa; phylum Cnidaria; class Anthozoa; order Actiniaria; family Actiniidae; genus Anthopleura; species Anthopleura xanthogrammica. The sequence goes on from CAXHSA010000047.1 coordinate 58,636, forward strand.
AAAAATGGGGTTTTGGCTGAGTAAAGGTGCTTTTTGGTCAAAAAAACTGTTTTTTGCTGACAAAATTGGAAATTTGCTGAGAATTTTCTTTTGCTCAAAACACCACGTTTTCACTGCTAAACGCAAGTTTTGGACGACAAAAGCACATTTTAGGTGTCCAAAACACTGTTTTGCTTGAAAAAAAAGCTTTTTAGCCCAAAAAACTGAAAAATGGCCATTTTGGCTCTCAAAACCAGGTTTTTCGCTGACGGCGTGACCTGTTTGCTGAAACCCCCACTTTTTGCTCATGAAAATACCTCTTGAGATAAAAACACGACTTTTTGGCGAAAAAAAATGGGCTTTTGGCTGAGTAAAGGTGCTTTTTGGTCAAAAAAACTGTTTTTTGCTGACAAAATTGGAAATTTGCTGAGAATTTTCTTTTGCTCAAAACACCACGTTTTCACTGCTAAACGCAAGTTTTGGACGACAAAAGCACATTTTAGGTGTCCAAAACACTGTTTTGCTGGAAAAAAAAGCTTTTTAGCCCAAAAAACTGAAAAATGGCCATTTTGGCTCTCAAAACCAGGTTTTTCGCTGACGGCGTGACCTGTTTGCTGAAACCCCCACTTTTTGCTCATGAAAATACCTCTTGAGATAAAAACACGACTTTTTGGCGAAAAAAAATGGGGTTTTGGCTGAGTAAAGGTGCTTTTTGGTCAAAAAAACTGTTTTTTGCTGACAAAATTGGAAATTTGCTGAGAATTTTCTTTTGCTCAAAACACCACGTTTTCACTGCTAAACGCAAGTTTTGGACGACAAAAGCACATTTTAGGTGTCCAAAACACTGTTTTGCTGGAAAAAAAAGCTTTTTAGCCCAAAAAACTGAAAAATGGCCATTTTGGCTCTCAAAACCAGGTTTTTCGCTGACGGCGTGACCTGTTTGCTGAAACCCCCACTTTTTGCTCATGAAAATACCTCTTGAGATAAAAACACGACTTTTTGGCGAAAAAAAATGGGGTTTTGGCTGAGTAAAGGTGCTTTTTGGTCAAAAAAACTGTTTTTTGCTGACAAAATTGGAAATTTGCTGAGAATTTTCTTTTGCTCAAAACACCACGTTTTCACTGCTAAACGCAAGTTTTGGACGACAAAAGCACATTTTAGGTGTCCAAAACACTGTTTTGCTGGAAAAAAAAGCTTTTTAGCCCAAAAAACTGAAAAATGGCCATTTTGGCTCTCAAAACCAGGTTTTTCGCTGACGGCGTGACCTGTTTGCTGAAACCCCCACTTTTTGCTCATGAAAATACCTCTTGAGATAAAAACACGACTTTTTGGCGAAAAAAAATGGGGTTTTGGCTGAGTAAAGGTGCTTTTTGGTCAAAAAAACTGTTTTTTGCTGACAAAATTGGAAATTTGCTGAGAATTTTCTTTTGCTCAAAACACCACGTTTTCACTGCTAAACGCAAGTTTTGGACGACAAAAGCACATTTTAGGTGTCCAAAACACTGTTTTGCTGGAAAAAAAAGCTTTTTAGCCCAAAAAACTGAAAAATGGCCATTTTGGCTCTCAAAACCAGGTTTTTCGCTGACGGCGTGACCTGTTTGCTGAAACCCCCACTTTTTGCTCATGAAAATACCTCTTGAGATAAAAACACGACTTTTTGGCGAAAAAAAATGGGGTTTTGGCTGAGTAAAGGTGCTTTTTGGTCAAAAAAACTGTTTTTTGCTGACAAAATTGGAAATTTGCTGAGAATTTTCTTTTGCTCAAAACACCACGTTTTCACTGCTAAACGCAAGTTTTGGACGACAAAAGCACATTTTAGGTGTCCAAAACACTGTTTTGCTGGAAAAAAAAGCTTTTTAGCCCAAAAAACTGAAAAATGGCCATTTTGGCTCTCAAAACCAGGTTTTTCGCTGACGGCGTGACCTGTTTGCTGAAACCCCCACTTTTTGCTCATGAAAATACCTCTTGAGATAAAAACACGACTTTTTGGCGAAAAAAAATGGGGTTTTGGCTGAGTAAAGGTGCTTTTTGGTCAAAAAAACTGTTTTTTGCTGACAAAATTGGAAATTTGCTGAGAATTTTCTTTTGCTCAAAACACCACGTTTTCACTGCTAAACGCAAGTTTTGGACGACAAAAGCACATTTTAGGTGTCCAAAACACTGTTTTGCTTGAAAAAAAAGCTTTTTAGCCCAAAAAACTGAAAAATGGCCATTTTGGCTCTCAAAACCAGGTTTTTCGCTGACGGCGTGACCTGTTTGCTGAAACCCCCACTTTTTGCTCATGAAAATACCTCTTGAGATAAAAACACGACTTTTTGGCGAAAAAAAATGGGGTTTTGGCTGAGTAAAGGTGCTTTTTGGTCAAAAAAACTGTTTTTTGCTGACAAAATTGGAAATTTGCTGAGAATTTTCTTTTGCTCAAAACACCACGTTTTCACTGCTAAACGCAAGTTTTGGACGACAAAAGCACATTTTAGGTGTCCAAAACACTGTTTTGCTGGAAAAAAAAGCTTTTTAGCCCAAAAAACTGAAAAATGGCCATTTTGGCTCTCAAAACCAGGTTTTTCGCTGACGGCGTGACCTGTTTGCTGAAACCCCCACTTTTTGCTCATGAAAATACCTCTTGAGATAAAAACACGACTTTTTGGCGAAAAAAAATGGGGTTTTGGCTGAGTAAAGGTGCTTTTTGGTCAAAAAAACTGTTTTTTGCTGACAAAATTGGAAATTTGCTGAGAATTTTCTTTTGCTCAAAACACCACGTTTTCACTGCTAAACGCAAGTTTTGGACGACAAAAGCACATTTTAGGTGTCCAAAACACTGTTTTGCTGGAAAAAAAAGCTTTTTAGCCCAAAAAACTGAAAAATGGCCATTTTGGCTCTCAAAACCAGGTTTTTCGCTGACGGCGTGACCTGTTTGCTGAAACCCCCACTTTTTGCTCATGAAAATACCTCTTGAGATAAAAACACGACTTTTTGGCGAAAAAAAATGGGGTTTTGGCTGAGTAAAGGTGCTTTTTGGTCAAAAAAACTGTTTTTTGCTGACAAAATTGGAAATTTGCTGAGAATTTTCTTTTGCTCAAAACACCACGTTTTCACTGCTAAACGCAAGTTTTGGACGACCAAAGCACATTTTAGGTGTCCAAAACACTGTTTTGCTGGAAAAAAAAGCTTTTTAGCCCAAAAAACTGAAAAATGGCCATTTTGGCTCTCAAAACCAGGTTTTTCGCTGACGGCGTGACCTGTTTGCTGAAACCCCCACTTTTTGCTCATGAAAATACCTCTTGAGATAAAAACACGACTTTTTGGCGAAAAAAAATGGGCTTTTGGCTGAGTAAAGGTGCTTTTTGGTCAAAAAAACTGTTTTTTGCTGACAAAATTGGAAATTTGCTGAGAATTTTCTTTTGCTCAAAACACCACGTTTTCACTGCTAAACGCAAGTTTTGGACGACAAAAGCACATTTTAGGTGTCCAAAACACTGTTTTGCTGGAAAAAAAAGCTTTTTAGCCCAAAAAACTGAAAAATGGCCATTTTGGCTCTCAAAACCAGGTTTTTCGCTGACGGCGTGACCTGTTTGCTGAAACCCCCACTTTTTGCTCATGAAAATACCTCTTGAGATAAAAACACGACTTTTTGGCGAAAAAAAATGGGGTTTTGGCTGAGTAAAGGTGCTTTTTGGTCAAAAAAACTGTTTTTTGCTGACAAAATTGGAAATTTGCTGAGAATTTTCTTTTGCTCAAAACACCACGTTTTCACTGCTAAACGCAAGTTTTGGACGACAAAAGCACATTTTAGGTGTCCAAAACACTGTTTTGCTGGAAAAAAAAGCTTTTTAGCCCAAAAAACTGAAAAATGGCCATTTTGGCTCTCAAAACCAGGTTTTTCGCTGACGGCGTGACCTGTTTGCTGAAACCCCCACTTTTTGCTCATGAAAATACCTCTTGAGATAAAAACACGACTTTTTGGCGAAAAAAAATGGGGTTTTGGCTGAGTAAAGGTGCTTTTTGGTCAAAAAAACTGTTTTTTGCTGACAAAATTGGAAATTTGCTGAGAATTTTCTTTTGCTCAAAACACCACGTTTTCACTGCTAAACGCAAGTTTTGGACGACAAAAGCACATTTTAGGTGTCCAAAACACTGTTTTGCTGGAAAAAAAAGCTTTTTAGCCCAAAAAACTGAAAAATGGCCATTTTGGCTCTCAAAACCAGGTTTTTCGCTGACGGCGTGACCTGTTTGCTGAAACCCCCACTTTTTGCTCATGAAAATACCTCTTGAGATAAAAACACGACTTTTTGGCGAAAAAAAATGGGGTTTTGGCTGAGTAAAGGTGCTTTTTGGTCAAAAAAACTGTTTTTTGCTGACAAAATTGGAAATTTGCTGAGAATTTTCTTTTGCTCAAAACACCACGTTTTCACTGCTAAACGCAAGTTTTGGACGACAAAAGCACATTTTAGGTGTCCAAAACACTGTTTTGCTGGAAAAAAAAGCTTTTTAGCCCAAAAAACTGAAAAATGGCCATTTTGGCTCTCAAAACCAGGTTTTTCGCTGACGGCGTGACCTGTTTGCTGAAACCCCCACTTTTTGCTCATGAAAATACCTCTTGAGATAAAAACACGACTTTTTGGCGAAAAAAAATGGGGTTTTGGCTGAGTAAAGGTGCTTTTTGGTCAAAAAAACTGTTTTTTGCTGACAAAATTGGAAATTTGCTGAGAATTTTCTTTTGCTCAAAACACCACGTTTTCACTGCTAAACGCAAGTTTTGGACGACAAAAGCACATTTTAGGTGTCCAAAACACTGTTTTGCTGGAAAAAAAAGCTTTTTAGCCCAAAAAACTGAAAAATGGCCATTTTGGCTCTCAAAACCAGGTTTTTCGCTGACGGCGTGACCTGTTTGCTGAAACCCCCACTTTTTGCTCATGAAAATACCTCTTGAGATAAAAACACGACTTTTTGGCGAAAAAAAATGGGGTTTTGGCTGAGTAAAGGTGCTTTTTGGTCAAAAAAACTGTTTTTTGCTGACAAAATTGGAAATTTGCTGAGAATTTTCTTTTGCTCAAAACACCACGTTTTCACTGCTAAACGCAAGTTTTGGACGACAAAAGCACATTTTAGGTGTCCAAAACACTGTTTTGCTGGGAAAAAAAGCTTTTTAGCCCAAAAAACTGAAAAATGGCCATTTTGGCTCTCAAAACCAGGTTTTTCGCTGACGGCGTGACCTGTTTGCTGAAACCCCCACTTTTTGCTCATGAAAATACCTCTTGAGATAAAAACACGACTTTTTGGCGAAAAAAAATGGGCTTTTGGCTGAGTAAAGGTGCTTTTTGGTCAAAAAAACTGTTTTTTGCTGACAAAATTGGAAATTTGCTGAGAATTTTCTTTTGCTCAAAACACCACGTTTTCACTGCTAAACGCAAGTTTTGGACGACAAAAGCACATTTTAGGTGTCCAAAACACTGTTTTGCTGGAAAAAAAAGCTTTTTAGCCCAAAAAACTGAAAAATGGCCATTTTGGCTCTCAAAACCAGGTTTTTCGCTGACGGCGTGACCTGTTTGCTGAAACCCCCACTTTTTGCTCATGAAAATACCTCTTGAGATAAAAACACGACTTTTTGGCGAAAAAAATGGGGTTTTGGCTGAGTAAAGGTGCTTTTTGGTCAAAAAAACTGTTTTTTGCTGACAAAATTGGAAATTTGCTGAGAATTTTCTTTTGCTCAAAACACCACGTTTTCACTGCTAAACGCAAGTTTTGGACGACAAAAGCACATTTTAGGTGTCCAAAACACTGTTTTGCTGGAAAAAAAAGCTTTTTAGCCCTGTAATCACGAATATTAAGTAAGTTGTAGAATTCATTGTTGCAGGCTTTTTGTGTTCATTGTTGCGTGCGCGGGTTTTTTGTCTATTGTTGCGGTCAACATATTTGAGTTAGTTTTTCTTGTTTATTATGTTTCATTGTTCGTATAAGCGTCAGTATATATAGTCCCAAACATTAGTATTCAAGTTTAGTTTTCGTCAGTCCGTCAGCCGTCAGTGGAACACAGATCTTGTAAGTTATTCGTTTTCTTCGTTTTTCCTTGTAGTTTGTTCTTTTCCATTTGCTCGATTCGTTTAACGTATTAACTTATTTATTTCTGTATTGTAATTGTAGCAAATCGTTTTCGTCGTTAATAAATGTGAAAATAAAACGTATTTGAACCTGTGAATCTACACATTTGAAGATCTATTCTTCTTGTCTGTTATGGAGAGTGGCGAAGAACAAGTACAAGATAGTCCAGTCGTGTTACAGCTTCGAAATTCTAGAGCAGGACATGTGTCAAGGTTAACCAGATTGTACCGAGCTGTTGAAGCCTTGCAGGAAGATAAAAATGCCGTTGGAGTATCTGAAAGACTGGTTGAGTTGGAAGAAGCGTTTGGACGATTTGAGAAAGTTGCCAATGATTACTACAACGCATTAGCCGATAAAATAGAAGACCAGAATGGAGCAGAGAAGTATTACAAAGAGCAGCGATACAAGTATCTAGATTTTCACTTCAAAACCCGAAATTGGCTTGACGAAATGACCACGAACGAGGGAATAATGCCTGAAGATTCCGCTAGCAGTATAGGTTCTCGGACTGGGCAAAGATCTAACGTGAGTGTAACATCAAGCATGGCTGCTAAGAAGGTAAAAGCAAAGCAAGCCTTGGCACGTTTAAAGCTACAACAGTTGAAGTGTAAGCAAGATTTCTTGAGACAGGAAGAAGAAATGAAGTTACAACGCCAGTTTCTTGATGCTAAGTATCAAGTCGAACAAGCTGATTTGCAAGCTCAGATATTCCAGGATGGAGAAGAAGAAAGAGAAGGATGGAGTGAAAGGCCGTACTTGAAATGGAGACCAACCTCTGAGGTTGGAGAAGCGAAGCAAACTGAATTTGGTCTAAACGCAGATGCCCCACCCTTTCAGTATCCAACGAAAAAGGAGCAGATCAACGATCAAGAAGACAGAAGCTCGCTATCTACAGGAGCAGCAGCAGAAAAAATTTTTGATAAACTGGCCTCTACGATTAGACAAGGATTTGCATTGCCAAAGCCAGATCTTCCGACATTTGATGGAGACCCGCTTGAGCTACTGGAGTTTTATCAGATCCTTTGAGAACAATATCGAGCGCAACGTAAACGACGAGAGTGAGAAGCTGATGTATCTACTTCAATATACTTCAGGAGAAGCCAGAAAGACCATTAAGTGCTGTGCAGTGATGGATCCGTTACTGGGGTACCAAACAGCCCGAAAAATACTGAAAGAAAGATTTGGTCACCCGTACACCATAGCTTCAAAGTATGTAACCAAACTAACGAATGGACCTGTGCTGAAGACCAATGATCGTGCTGGATTGTTGAAATTTTCTGACGAGCTCAAAGATTGCCAGAATATTCTAGAGTCTGTTGGATACCTCGACGAAGTAAACAGTGCAGATAACTTGAGAAGAGTCGTGCAAAGATTGCCATATCATCTACGAATGAGGTTTATTGAAATAGCAGACAATATTCATCAGTCCGGTCAAAAGTTGAATATTCGTCATATTGCTGAATTCGTCAAGACAAAGGCAAGAGCTGTTAACAATCCAGTATTTGGAAGCATCATTGATTCCGTGCATGAATCCAAACCCAGCACAAGAGTCAAGCCAAAGTCAATTGCAATAACACAGTCACAGCTACGAGCGACTACGCTTAGCACACGAGGTTCTGTCAAGCGCGAGTTTCCCACCAATAATCGTGAGTATTCGGCTACGAGACGCAACGTCTGTCAAGCGTGTGGCGAATCCCACTCACTAAAAGGATGTCAGAAATTCAGCAAGATGTCATTCGAGGAACGTGTGAAGATCATGAGAGCATCGAACCTGTGTAACAACTGCTTCAGACCTGGACACATTGCATTGGGTTGCCTGGAGAAAAAATCTTGTGAAGTAGAAGGTTGTACGAGACGACATCACACATTGCTGCATCCACCCCACAAAGCAGAAACAAAGGTAGACCAAGTCAACAAAGCCGAAAGTGCTGAATCAGAGGCAAACGTAAGTCAAGATGATACGTCTCAAAATAAACAGTCGTACAATGTGTCAATCAAAGGAGGAAAGGTGTGTCTCAGAGTAGTTCCCGTTAGAGTTCAAGGTCTACAGAAGTCTGTAAGTACGTATGCCCTCCTTGACAACGGATCTGATGTGTCACTTTGTAGTAAAGAGTTGGCATCTCAAGTTGGAGTTCAAGGAAAGGCAAAGAGATTTTTCCTTACTACTCAAGAGAAGAGAGACAGTCCAAAAATTGGCCAAGAGACTAGTCTGACCGTTCAAAGCTTAGATGGAGCTGACAAGATAGAAATTGGCAAGCTGTTAACAGTTGACAATGTTAATGTGTCAAGTCATAGTATCCCTACCTGTGATGACCTAAAGGAATGGCCACATCTTAGTGACGTCAAGTTGTTTAACATTGCTACAAAAAAGATTGAAATTATTATAGGAGCAGATGTCCCTGAAGCGTTCTGGGTGTTAGAAGAGAGGCGTGGTAACCATGGTGATCCATATGCAATCCGTTCTCCATTGGGTTGGACTTTGCTGGGACCTACAGAAAAGGTGAACCACCAAGATCGTCGATACAGCACGAATTTCATCCGTCTAGAGGAAAGTCAAGAAGCTGATGATCATTTGCGACAGCAAGTGGAGCAATTTTGGAAGAATGATTATCAAGGTGGAACATTGTTAGATTCAAATCCTACTATGTCGTTAGAGGACAAGCAAGCCTTGGCAACGATGGAAACTACTGCAAGGTTAGTTGAAAACCGTTATCAGATTGGATTACCATGGAAACAAGAGATTCCTTACCTGCCAAACAATCGATCATTAGCAGAACAGCGCTTAAAGATGCTCAAGAAAAGACTGCTTAATGACGAGGAACTGTGTGATAAATATAGGGCTACAGTTCAAGACTATATAGATAAAGGACACGCGAGACAAGTACTATCCAGTGAAATAGAGGTGAAAGGTAAACCATTGTGGTACTTGCCACACCATCCAGTCTTCAATCCAAATAAACCAAAGAAGACAAGAGTAGTCTTTGACTGTGCTGCAAAATTCAAAGGTACGTCCTTAAATGATCAATTGCTGAGTGGTCCTGATTTAACGAGTTCTATCGTTGGAGTGTTGACTAGATTCAGACAAGAGACAGTTGCATTAGCTGCTGACATCGAGTGTATGTTTCACCAAGTAAGAGTTTCACCAAGCGATTACGACGCATTCAGATTTCTGTGGTGGCCAAACAACGATTTGAATCAAGATGCCGTGGACCATCGCATGGAAGTACATCTCTTTGGTGCCACTTCATCACCAGCCTGTGCCAGTTACGCCTTACAGAAGACTGCTGAGGATAACAAGAACTGTTTTCCAGAAAATGTCGTGAACACAGTAAAAAGAAACTTTTACGTTGATGACTACCTAAAGTCAGTGAAATCATCTGAAGAAGCAAGCCAGCTAGTGAAACAGCTTATACAGTTGTTGTCGAAGGGAGGTTTTAGACTAACCAAGTGGCTGTGCAATGTTCCTGAAGTTATTGAGTCCATTCCTGAAACAGAGAGAGCGTCAACCATTTTAGACCTGGATTTGGACAAAGAAAGACTACCGGTGGAAAGAACATTAGGTCTCAAATGGGACATGCAAACAGACGAATTCACATTCAATGTTAAAGAAAAGGAGAAACCCGTCACACATAGAGGAATCTTATCCATTGCGAGATCTGTGTACGACCCACTTGGATTCTTAGTGCCTATGGTTCTGCCAGCCAAAAGACTTCTCCAACATCTTTGCAAGAGCCAAATTGGATGGGATGATCCTATCGGAGAGAAGGAAAGTCAGCAGTGGGAAAAGTGGAAAGGCCAATTGCCCAAACTTGCTCAGTCAACTGTGAAACGATGTGTGAAACCAGATTCCTTTGGAAAGATAAAATCCGCTGAAATTCACAATTTCGCTGATGCGTCTCAATTTGCTTATGGAGCTGTTTCCTACCTGAGATTGACGAATGAGGACAACCAAGTTCATTGTTCATTCCTCATGGGCAAATCACGTTTGGCTCACATAAGACCAATGACAGTTCCCCGGCTGGAATTGTCTGCAGCAGTACTGGCCGTCAACATAGACAAGATGTTGAAGCAAGAATTGGAAATGAATCTTGAAACCTCGACCTTCTGGACAGATTCAACATCAGTCCTGCAGTACATCAGAAACACGTCAAGGAGATTTCACACCTTTGTTGCCAATAGACTGACAGTTATCCACGACACCACTGGACCTCATCAGTGGAGATACGTTCCTACAGATCTTAATCCAGCAGATGACGCAAGTAGAGGACTTACAGTTGAGCAAATGTCCAAAGAAAACAGATGGATAACTGGTCCAGGATTCCTGAAAAATAACAAAGACGATTGGCCTACAGAACCGAACAGAATACAGTTAGAGGATGTTCCTGAGGACGACCCAGAAGTTAAAGGAAATCAGTGTTACAGCCAAGCAGCTTCTAACCCGGATGCAGACAAGATCCACAAATTGATAAATCACTATTCTTCCTGGAACAAGTTAAAAAGGGCTGTTGCGTGGTTATTGAAATTCAAACGTTGGCTAATGAGCAAAGACAAGTCAAGCGAAACAAGCGAACTAGAGGTAGAAGATTTTCAAGTTGCAGAAATGTTGATCATAAAGTATGTACAGAAGAAATACTTCCCAGAAGTGATAAATTGCCTCAAAGACGCAAAGCTAGCAGACACAGGTCGCCCAGCCAGAGCCAAGGTGAAACATCTAAAATCAAGTACTTCACTACACAAGTTGAATCCAGTACTAGACGATGACGGAGTTCTAAGAGTTGGTGGAAGACTTGAGAACGCACCCTTGAGTTACGAGGCGAAACATCAAATTATCCTGCCAAGTGATTGCTATGTCACAAACTTGGTCATACGAAATTGTCATCAAGATGTTGGTCATCTCGGAGAGGCTTATGTGCTGTCAAATCTACGTAATGTCTACTGGATAATCAAGGGAAAATCGACTGTGCGCAAAGTGATTGGTATGTGCTTTGTTTGCAAACGCCTGAATGCTGTACGAGGTGAACAACAAATGGCGAATCTTCCACGAGAAAGGCTAATTCCGGACGATCCACCATTCACATATATTGGGATAGATTACTTTGGTCCACTCTATGTACGACAAAGACGCGCACAGGTGAAGCGCTATGGATGTCTATTCACCTGCCTGACAACAAGAGCAGTGCACATTGAAGTAGCAGAATCGTTGGACACTGACTCCTTTATAAATGCATTTCGACGCTTCGTAAATCTGAGAGGTAAACCAAAGGTCGTGTACAGTGATAATGGTACCAATTTCCGCGCAGGAGAGAAAGAACTACGCGAATCGTTACAAGCCCAGAATCAAGCTCAAATTAACAATTTCCTGGTGCAAGAGAACATCATCTGGCACTTCAACCCACCAGCAGCTTCCCACATGGGTGGAATATGGGAACGTGTTATACGGTCGATTCGCAAGATCGTTAGAGCCTTGATAAGAGAACAACTCATATCTGACGAAATGCTGAGGACAGTCCTAACCGAAGTGCAAGCCATTCTGAACAGTAGACCATTGACATCGATCAGTGATGATCCAATGGACCAGCAACCGTTGACTCCCAACCATTTGCTGCTGTTAAGGAACAATGCTAATCTATCACCTGGAATTTTCAAGAAAGAGGATAACTATTGCAAGCGTCGCTGGCGTCAAATTCAATACCTTGTTGAAATATTCTGGAAAAGATGGATAAAGGAATACATTCCGACCTTGCAAGAGAGACAAAAGTGGTTGATTCCGAAACGCAATTTAGCAGAAGGAGATTTGGTACTGGTTGTAGACGAAAACATGCCTAGAAGCAAGTGGCCCTTGGGACGAGTGGTTCAAGCCAATCGCGGAAGAGATGGTTTAGTGCGATCAGCCAAGATCTTCACAAGATCAAGTTACATCACAAGACCCATTACAAAACTGTGTTTCTTAGAACATGATGCATAAAGAATGAAGACGCATTGAACTATATATATTAGAAATTGCTACTATTATTGGTTAACTTAAGATTTAAAAGTTAAGATTTAACTCTGATATTAGGTTTAAGAATTCAAAAATTTCCAGTTATTCGTGTTTAGAACTCGTATCATAATGAACGTCACGCAGTTGGTTCATTGGGGAGGGAATGTAATCACGAATATTAAGTAAGTTGTAGAATTCATTGTTTCAGGCTTTTTGTGTTCATTGTTGCGTGCGCGGGTTTTTTGTCTATTGTTTCGGTCAACATATTTGAGTTAGTTTTTCTTGTTTATTATGTTTCATTGTTCGTATAAGCGTCAGTATATATAGTCCCAAACATTAGTATTCAAGTTTAGTTTTCGTCAGTCCGTCAGCCGTCAGTGGAACACAGATCTTGTAAGTTATTCGTTTTCTTCGTTTTTCCTTGTAGTTTGTTCTTTTCCATTTGCTCGATTCGTTTAACGTATTAACTTATTTATTTCTGTATTGTAATTGTAGCAAATCGTTTTCGTCGTTAATAAATGTGAAAATAAAACGTATTTGAACCTGTGAATCTACAAGCCCAAAAAACTGAAAAATGGCCATTTTGGCTCTCAAAACCAGGTTTTTCGCTGACGGCGTGACCTGTTTGCTGAAACCCCCACTTTTTGCTCATGAAAATACCTCTTGAGATAAAAACACGACTTTTTGGCGAAAAAAAATGGGGTTTTGGCTGAGTAAAGGTGCTTTTTGGTCAAAAAAACTGTTTTTTGCTGACAAAATTGGAAATTTGCTGAGAATTTTCTTTTGCTCAAAACACCACGTTTTCACTGCTAAACACAAGTTTTGGACGACAAAAGCACATTTTAGGTGTCCAAAACACTGTTTTGCTGGAAAAAAAAGCTTTTTAGCCCAAAAAACTGAAAAATGGCCATTTTGGCTCTCAAAACCAGGTTTTTCGCTGACGGCGTGACCTGTTTGCTGAAACCCCCACTTTTTGCTCATGAAAATACCTCTTGAGATAAAAACACGACTTTTTGGCGAAAAAAAATGGGGTTTTGGCTGAGTAAAGGTGCTTTTTGGTCAAAAAAACTGTTTTTTGCTGACAAAATTGGAAATTTGCTGAGAATTTTCTTTTGCTCAAAACACCACGTTTTCACTGCTAAACGCAAGTTTTGGACGACAAAAGCACATTTTAGGTGTCCAAAACACTGTTTTGCTGGAAAAAAAAGCTTTTTAGCCCAAAAAACTGAAAAATGGCCATTTTGGCTCTCAAAACCAGGTTTTTCGCTGACGGCGTGACCTGTTGGCTGAAACCCCCACTTTTTGCTCATGAAAATACCTCTTGAGATAAAAACACGACTTTTTGGCGAAAAAAAATGGGGTTTTGGCTGAGTAAAGGTGCTTTTTGGTCCAAAAAACTGTTTTTTGCTGACAAAATTGGAAATTTGCTGAGAATTTTCTTTTGCTCAAAACACCACGTTTTCACTGCTAAACGCAAGTTTTGGACGACAAAAGCACATTTTAGGTGTCCAAAACACTGTTTTGCTGGAAAAAAAAGCTTTTTAGCCCAAAAAACTGAAAAATGGCCATTTTGGCTCTCAAAACCAGGTTTTTCGCTGACGGCGTGACCTGTTTGCTGAAACCCCCACTTTTTGCTCATGAAAATACCTCTTGAGATAAAAACACGACTTTTTGGCGAAAAAAAATGGGCTTTTGGCTGAGTAAAGGTGCTTTTTGGTCAAAAAAACTGTTTTTTGCTGACAAAATTGGAAATTTGCTGAGAATTTTCTTTTGCTCAAAACACCACGTTTTCACTGCTAAACGCAAGTTTTGGACGACAAAAGCACATTTTAGGTGTCCAAAACACTGTTTTGCTGGAAAAAAAAGCTTTTTAGCCCAAAAAACTGAAAAATGGCCATTTTGGCTCTCAAAACCAGGTTTTTCGCTGACGGCGTGACCTGTTTGCTGAAACCCCCACTTTTTGCTCATGAAAATACCTCTTGAGATAAAAACACGACTTTTTGGCGAAAAAAAATGGGGTTTTGGCTGAGTAAAGGTGCTTTTTGGTCAAAAAAACTGTTTTTTGCTGACAAAATTGGAAATTTGCTGAGAATTTTCTTTTGCTCAAAACACCACGTTTTCACTGCTAAACACAAGTTTTGGACGACAAAAGCACATTTTAGGTGTCCAAAACACTGTTTTGCTGGAAAAAAAAGCTTTTTAGCCCAAAAAACTGAAAAATGGCCATTTTGGCTCTCAAAACCAGGTTTTTCGCTGACGGCGTGACCTGTTTGCTGAAACCCCCACTTTTTGCTCATGAAAATACCTCTTGAGATAAAAACACGACTTTTTGGCGAAAAAAAATGGGGTTTTGGCTGAGTAAAGGTGCTTTTTGGTCAAAAAAACTGTTTTTTGCTGACAAAATTGGAAATTTGCTGAGAATTTTCTTTTGCTCAAAACACCACGTTTTCACTGCTAAACGCAAGTTTTGGACGACAAAAGCACATTTTAGGTGTCCAAAACACTGTTTTGCTGGAAAAAAAAGCTTTTTAGCCCAAAAAACTGAAAAATGGCCATTTTGGCTCTCAAAACCAGGTTTTTCGCTGACGGCGTGACCTGTTTGCTGAAACCCCCACTTTTTGCTCATGAAAATACCTCTTGAGATAAAAACACGACTTTTTGGCGAAAAAAAATGGGGTTTTGGCTGAGTAAAGGTGCTTTTTGGTCAAAAAAACTGTTTTTTGCTGACAAAATTGGAAATTTGCTGAGAATTTTCTTTTGCTCAAAACACCACGTTTTCACTGCTAAACGCAAGTTTTGGACGACAAAAGCACATTTTAGGTGTCCAAAACACTGTTTTGCTGGAAAAAAAAGCTTTTTAGCCCAAAAAACTGAAAAATGGCCATTTTGGCTCTCAAAACCAGGTTTTTCGCTGACGGCGTGACCTGTTTGCTGAAACCCCCACTTTTTGCTCATGAAAATACCTCTTGAGATAAAAACACGACTTTTTGGCGAAAAAAAATGGGGTTTTGGCTGAGTAAAGGTGCTTTTTGGTCAAAAAAACTGTTTTTTGCTGACAAAATTGGAAATTTGCTGAGAATTTTCTTTTGCTCAAAACACCACGTTTTCACTGCTAAACGCAAGTTTTGGACGACAAAAGCACATTTTAGGTGTCCAAAACACTGTTTTGCTGGAAAAAAAAGCTTTTTAGCCCAAAAAACTGAAAAATGGCCATTTTGGCTCTCAAAACCAGGTTTTTCACTGACGGCGTGACCTGTTTGCTGAAACCCCCACTTTTTGCTCATGAAAATACCTCTTGAGATAAAAACACGACTTTTTGGCGAAAAAAAATGGGGTTTTGGCTGAGTAAAGGTGCTTTTTGGTCAAAAAAACTGTTTTTTGCTGACAAAATTGGAAATTTGCTGAGAATTTTCTTTTGCTCAAAACACCACGTTTTCACTGCTAAACGCAAGTTTTGGACGACAAAAGCACATTTTAGGTGTCCAAAACACTGTTTTGCTGGAAAAAAAAGCTTTTTAGCCCAAAAAACTGAAAAATGGCCATTTTGGCTCTCAAAACCAGGTTTTTCACTGACGGCGTGACCTGTTTGCTGAAACCCCCACTTTTTGCTCATGAAAATACCTCTTGAGATAAAAACACGACTTTTTGGCGAAAAAAAATGGGGTTTTGGCTGAGTAAAGGTGCTTTTTGGTCAAAAAAACTGTTTTTTGCTGACAAAATTGGAAATTTGCTGAGAATTTTCTTTTGCTCAAAACACCACGTTTTCACTGCTAAACGCAAGTTTTGGACGACAAAAGCACATTTTAGGTGTCCAAAACACTGTTTTGCTGGAAAAAAAAGCTTTTTAGCCCAAAAAACTGAAAAATGGCCATTTTGGCTCTCAAAACCAGGTTTTTCACTGACGGCGTGACCTGTTTGCTGAAACCCCCACTTTTTGCTCATGAAAATACCTCTTGAGATAACAACACGACTTTTTGGCGAAAAAAAATGGGGTTTTGGCTGAGTAAAGGTGCTTTTTGGTCAAAAAAACTGTTTTTTGCTGACAAAATTGGAAATTTGCTGAGAATTTTCTTTTGCTCAAAACACCACGTTTTCACTGCTAAACGCAAGTTTTGGACGACAAAAGCACATTTTAGGTGTCCAAAACACTGTTTTGCTGGAAAAAAAAGCTTTTTAGCCCAAAAAACTGAAAAATGGCCATTTTGGCTCTCAAAACCAGGTTTTTCGCTGACGGCGTGACCTGTTTGCTGAAACCCCCACTTTTTGCTCATGAAAATACCTCTTGAGATAAAAACACGACTTTTTGGCGAAAAAAAATGGGGTTTTGGCTGAGTAAAGGTGCTTTTTGG
The DNA here is from genome assembly GCA_964019055.1 of Anthopleura xanthogrammica. Taxonomy (NCBI): domain Eukaryota; kingdom Metazoa; phylum Cnidaria; class Anthozoa; order Actiniaria; family Actiniidae; genus Anthopleura; species Anthopleura xanthogrammica. The sequence continues at coordinate 75,043 of CAXHSA010000047.1, forward strand.
TCAAAAAAACTGTTTTTTGCTGACAAAATTGGAAATTTGCTGAGAATTTTCTTTTGCTCAAAACACCACGTTTTCACTGCTAAACGCAAGTTTTGGACGACAAAAGCACATTTTAGGTGTCCAAAACACTGTTTTGCTGGAAAAAAAAGCTTTTTAGCCCAAAAAACTGAAAAATGGCCATTTTGGCTCTCAAAACCAGGTTTTTCGCTGACGGCGTGACCTGTTTGCTGAAACCCCCACTTTTTGCTCATGAAAATACCTCTTGAGATAAAAACACGACTTTTTGGCGAAAAAAAATGGGGTTTTGGCTGAGTAAAGGTGCTTTTTGGTCAAAAAAACTGTTTTTTGCTGACAAAATTGGAAATTTGCTGAGAATTTTCTTTTGCTCAAAACACCACGTTTTCACTGCTAAACGCAAGTTTTGGACGACAAAAGCACATTTTAGGTGTCCAAAACACTGTTTTGCTGGAAAAAAAAGCTTTTTAGCCCAAAAAACTGAAAAATGGCCATTTTGGCTCTCAAAACCAGGTTTTTCGCTGACGGCGTGACCTGTTTGCTGAAACCCCCACTTTTTGCTCATGAAAATACCTCTTGAGATAAAAACACGACTTTTTGGCGAAAAAAAATGGGGTTTTGGCTGAGTGAAGGTGCTTTTTGGTCAAAAAAACTGTTTTTTGCTGACAAAATTGGAAATTTGCTGAGAATTTTCTTTTGCTCAAAACACCACGTTTTCACTGCTAAACGCAAGTTTTGGACGACAAAAGCACATTTTAGGTGTCCAAAACACTGTTTTGCTGGAAAAAAAAGCTTTTTAGCCCAAAAAACTGAAAAATGGCCATTTTGGCTCTCAAAACCAGGTTTTTCGCTGACGGCGTGACCTGTTTGCTGAAACGCCCACTTTTTGCTCATGAAAATACCTCTTGAGATAAAAACACGACTTTTTGGCGAAAAAAAATGGGGTTTTGGCTGAGTAAAGGTGCTTTTTGGTCAAAAAAACTGTTTTTTGCTGACAAAATTGGAAATTTGCTGAGAATTTTCTTTTGCTCAAAACACCACGTTTTCACTGCTAAACGCAAGTTTTGGACGACAAAAGCACATTTTAGGTGTCCAAAACACTGTTTTGCTGGAAAAAAAAGCTTTTTAGCCCAAAAAACTGAAAAATGGCCATTTTGGCTCTCAAAACCAGGTTTTTCGCTGACGGCGTGACCTGTTTGCTGAAACCCCCACTTTTTGCTCATGAAAATACCTCTTGAGATAAAAACACGACTTTTTGGCGAAAAAAAATGGGGTTTTGGCTGAGTAAAGGTGCTTTTTGGTCAAAAAAACTGTTTTTTTGCTGACAAAATTGGAAATTTGCTGAGAATTTTCTTTTGCTCAAAACACCACGTTTTCACTGCTAAACGCAAGTTTTGGACGACAAAAGCACATTTTAGGTGTCCAAAACACTGTTTTGCTGGAAAAAAAAGCTTTTTAGCCCAAAAAACTGAAAAATGGCCATTTTGGCTCTCAAAACCAGGTTTTTCGCTGACGGCGTGACCTGTTTGCTGAAACCCCCACTTTTTGCTCATGAAAATACCTCTTGAGATAAAAACACGACTTTTTGGCGAAAAAAAATGGGGTTTTGGCTGAGTAAAGGTGCTTTTTGGTCAAAAAAACTGTTTTTTGCTGACAAAATTGGAAATTTGCTGAGAATTTTCTTTTGCTCAAAACACCACGTTTTCACTGCTAAACGCAAGTTTTGGACGACAAAAGCACATTTTAGGTGTCCAAAACACTGTTTTGCTGGAAAAAAAAGCTTTTTAGCCCAAAAAACTGAAAAATGGCCATTTTGGCTCTCAAAACCAGGTTTTTCGCTGACGGCGTGACCTGTTTGCTGAAACCCCCACTTTTTGCTCATGAAAATACCTCTTGAGATAAAAACACGACTTTTTGGCGAAAAAAAATGGGGTTTTGGCTGAGTAAAGGTGCTTTTTGGTCAAAAAAACTGTTTTTTGCTGACAAAATTGGAAATTTGCTGAGAATTTTCTTTTGCTCAAAACACCACGTTTTCACTGCTAAACGCAAGTTTTGGACGACAAAAGCACATTTTAGGTGTCCAAAACACTGTTTTGCTGGAAAAAAAAGCTTTTTAGCCCAAAAAACTGAAAAATGGCCATTTTGGCTCTCAAAACCAGGTTTTTCGCTGACGGCGTGACCTGTTTGCTGAAACCCCCACTTTTTGCTCATGAAAATACCTCTTGAGATAAAAACACGACTTTTTGGCGAAAAAAAATGGGGTTTTGGCTGAGTAAAGGTGCTTTTTGGTCAAAAAAACTGTTTTTTGCTGACAAAATTGGAAATTTGCTGAGAATTTTCTTTTGCTCAAAACACCACGTTTTCACTGCTAAACGCAAGTTTTGGACGACAAAAGCACATTTTAGGTGTCCAAAACACTGTTTTGCTGGAAAAAAAAGCTTTTTAGCCCAAAAAACTGAAAAATGGCCATTTTGGCTCTCAAAACCAGGTTTTTCGCTGACGGCGTGACCTGTTTGCTGAAACCCCCACTTTTTGCTCATGAAAATACCTCTTGAGATAAAAACACGACTTTTTGGCGAAAAAAAATGGGGTTTTGGCTGAGTAAAGGTGCTTTTTGGTCAAAAAAACTGTTTTTTGCTGACAAAATTGGAAATTTGCTGAGAATTTTCTTTTGCTCAAAACACCACGTTTTCACTGCTAAGCGCAAGTTTTGGACGACAAAAGCACATTTTAGGTGTCCAAAACACTGTTTTGCTGGAAAAAAAAGCTTTTTAGCCCAAAAAACTGAAAAATGGCCATTTTGGCTCTCAAAACCAGGTTTTTCGCTGACGGCGTGACCTGTTTGCTGAAACCCCCACTTTTTGCTCATGAAAATACCTCTTGAGATAAAAACACGACTTTTTGGCGAAAAAAAATGGGGTTTTGGCTGAGTAAAGGTGCTTTTTGGTCAAAAAAACTGTTTTTTGCTGACAAAATTGGAAATTTGCTGAGAATTTTCTTTTGCTCTAAACACCACGTTTTCACTGCTAAACGCAAGTTTTGGACGACAAAAGCACATTTTAGGTGTCCAAAACACTGTTTTGCTGGAAAAAAAAGCTTTTTAGCCCAAAAAACTGAAAAATGGCCATTTTGGCTCTCAAAACCAGGTTTTTCGCTGACGGCGTGACCTGTTTGCTGAAACCCCCACTTTTTGCTCATGAAAATACCTCTTGAGATAAAAACACGACTTTTTGGCGAAAAAAAATGGGGTTTTGGCTGAGTGAAGGTGCTTTTTGGTCAAAAAAACTGTTTTTTGCTGACAAAATTGGAAATTTGCTGAGAATTTTCTTTTGCTCAAAACACCACGTTTTCACTGCTAAACGCAAGTTTTGGACGACAAAAGCACATTTTAGGTGTCCAAAACACTGTTTTGCTGGAAAAAAAAGCTTTTTAGCCCAAAAAACTGAAAAATGGCCATTTTGGCTCTCAAAACCAGGTTTTTCGCTGACGGCGTGACCTGTTTGCTGAAACCCCCACTTTTTGCTCATGAAAATACCTCTTGAGATAAAAACACGACTTTTTGGCGAAAAAAAATGGGGTTTTGGCTGAGTAAAGGTGCTTTTTGGTCAAAAAAACTGTTTTTTGCTGACAAAATTGGAAATTTGCTGAGAATTTTCTTTTGCTCAAAACACCACGTTTTCACTGCTAAACGCAAGTTTTGGACGACAAAAGCACATTTTAGGTGTCCAAAACACTGTTTTGCTGGAAAAAAAAGCTTTTTAGCCCAAAAAACTGAAAAATGGCCATTTTGGCTCTCAAAACCAGGTTTTTCGCTGACGGCGTGACCTGTTTGCTGAAACCCCCACTTTTTGCTCATGAAAATACCTCTTGAGATAAAAACACGACTTTTTGGCGAAAAAAAATGGGGTTTTGGCTGAGTAAAGGTGCTTTTTGGTCAAAAAAACTGTTTTTTGCTGACAAAATTGGAAATTTGCTGAGAATTTTCTTTTGCTCTAAACACCACGTTTTCACTGCTAAACGCAAGTTGTGGACGACAAAAGCACATTTTAGGTGTCCAAAACACTGTTTTGCTGGGAAAAAAAAGCTTTTTAGCCCAAAAAACTGAAAAATGGCCATTTTGGCTCTCAAAACCAGGTTTTTCGCTGACGGTGTGACCTGTTTGCTGAAACCCCCACTTTTTGCTCATGAAAATACCTCTTGAGATAAAAACACGACTTTTTGGCGAAAAAAAATGGGGTTTTGGCTGAGTAAAGGTGCTTTTTGGTCAAAAAAACTGTTTTTTGCTGACAAAATTGGAAATTTGCTGAGAATTTTCTTTTGCTCAAAACACCACGTTTTCACTGCTAAACGCAAGTTTTGGACGACAAAAGCACATTTTAGGTGTCCAAAACACTGTTTTGCTGGAAAAAAAAGCTTTTTAGCCCAAAAAACTGAAAAATGGCCATTTTGGCTCTCAAAACCAGGTTTTTCGCTGACGGCGTGACCTGTTTGCTGAAACCCCCACTTTTTGCTCATGAAAATACCTCTTGAGATAAAAACACGACTTTTTGGCGAAAAAAAATGGGGTTTTGGCTGAGTAAAGGTGCTTTTTGGTCAAAAAAACTGTTTTTTGCTGACAAAATTGGAAATTTGCTGAGAATTTTCTTTTGCTCAAAACACCACGTTTTCACTGCTAAACGCAAGTTGTGGACGACAAAAGCACATTTTAGGTGTCCAAAACACTGTTTTGCTGGGAAAAAAAGCTTTTTAGCCCAAAAAACTGAAAAATGGCCATTTTGGCTCTCAAAACCAGGTTTTTCGCTGACGGCGTGACCTGTTTGCTGAAACCCCCACTTTTTGCTCATGAAAATACCTCTTGGGATAAAAACACGACTTTTTGGCGAAAAAAAATGGGGTTTTGGCTGAGTAAAGGTGCTTTTTGGTCAAAAAAACTGTTTTTTGCTGACAAAATTGGAAATTTGCTGAGAATTTTCTTTTGCTCAAAACACCACGTTTTCACTGCTAAACGCAAGTTTTGGACGACAAAAGCACATTTTAGGTGTCCAAAACACTGTTTTGCTGGAAAAAAAAGCTTTTTAGCCCAAAAAACTGAAAAATGGCCATTTTGGCTCTCAAAACCAGGTTTTTCGCTGACGGCGTGACCTGTTTGCTGAAACCCCCACTTTTTGCTCATGAAAATACCTCTTGAGATAAAAACACGACTTTTTGGCGAAAAAAAATGGGGTTTTGGCTGAGTAAAGGTGCTTTTTGGTCAAAAAAACTGTTTTTTGCTGACAAAATTGGAAATTTGCTGAGAATTTTCTTTTGCTCAAAACACCACGTTTTCACTGCTAAACGCAAGTTTTGGACGACAAAAGCACATTTTAGGTGTCCAAAACACTGTTTTGCTGGAAAAAAAAGCTTTTTAGCCCAAAAAACTGAAAAATGGCCATTTTGGCTCTCAAAACCAGGTTTTTCGCTGACGGCGTGACCTGTTTGCTGAAACCCCCACTTTTTGCTCATGAAAATACCTCTTGAGATAAAAACACGACTTTTTGGCGAAAAAAAATGGGGTTTTGGCTGAGTAAAGGTGCTTTTTGGTCAAAAAAACTGTTTTTTGCTGACAAAATTGGAAATTTGCTGAGAATTTTCTTTTGCTCAAAACACCACGTTTTCACTGCTAAACGCAAGTTTTGGACGACAAAAGCACATTTTAGGTGTCCAAAACACTGTTTTGCTGGAAAAAAAAGCTTTTTAGCCCAAAAAACTGAAAAATGGCCATTTTGGCTCTCAAAACCAGGTTTTTCGCTGACGGCGTGACCTGTTTGCTGAAACCCCCACTTTTTGCTCATGAAAATACCTCTTGAGATAAAAACACGACTTTTTGGCGAAAAAAAATGGGGTTTTGGCTGAGTAAAGGTGCTTTTTGGTCAAAAAAACTGTTTTTTGCTGACAAAATTGGAAATTTGCTGAGAATTTTCTTTTGCTCAAAACACCACGTTTTCACTGCTAAACGCAAGTTTTGGACGACAAAAGCACATTTTAGGTGTCCAAAACACTGTTTTGCTGGAAAAAAAAGCTTTTTAGCCCAAAAAACTGAAAAATGGCCATTTTGGCTCTCAAAACCAGGTTTTTCGCTGACGGCGTGACCTGTTTGCTGAAACCCCCACTTTTTGCTCATGAAAATACCTCTTGAGATAAAAACACGACTTTTTGGCGAAAAAAAATGGGGTTTTGGCTGAGTAAAGGTGCTTTTTGGTCAAAAAAACTGTTTTTTGCTGACAAAATTGGAAATTTGCTGAGAATTTTCTTTTGCTCAAAACACCACGTTTTCACTGCTAAACGCAAGTTTTGGACGACAAAAGCACATTTTAGGTGTCCAAAACACTGTTTTGCTGGAAAAAAAAGCTTTTTAGCCCAAAAAACTGAAAAATGGCCATTTTGGCTCTCAAAACCAGGTTTTTCGCTGACGGCGTGACCTGTTTGCTGAAACCCCCACTTTTTGCTCATGAAAATACCTCTTGAGATAAAAACACGACTTTTTGGCGAAAAAAAATGGGGTTTTGGCTGAGTAAAGGTGCTTTTTGGTCAAAAAAACTGTTTTTTGCTGACAAAATTGGAAATTTGCTGAGAATTTTCTTTTGCTCAAAACACCACGTTTTCACTGCTAAACGCAAGTTTTGGACGACAAAAGCACATTTTAGGTGTCCAAAACACTGTTTTGCTGGAAAAAAAAGCTTTTTAGCCCAAAAAACTGAAAAATGGCCATTTTGGCTCTCAAAACCAGGTTTTTCGCTGACGGCGTGACCTGTTTGCTGAAACCCCCACTTTTTGCTCATGAAAATACCTCTTGAGATAAAAACACGACTTTTTGGCGAAAAAAAATGGGGTTTTGGCTGAGTAAAGGTGCTTTTTGGTCAAAAAAACTGTTTTTTGCTGACAAAATTGGAAATTTGCTGAGAATTTTCTTTTGCTCAAAACACCACGTTTTCACTGCTAAACGCAAGTTTTGGACGACAAAAGCACATTTTAGGTGTCCAAAACACTGTTTTGCTGGAAAAAAAAGCTTTTTAGCCCAAAAAACTGAAAAATGGCCATTTTGGCTCTCAAAACCAGGTTTTTCGCTGACGGCGTGACCTGTTTGCTGAAACCCCCACTTTTTGCTCATGAAAATACCTCTTGAGATAAAAACACGACTTTTTGGCGAAAAAAAATGGGGTTTTGGCTGAGTAAAGGTGCTTTTTGGTCAAAAAAACTGTTTTTTGCTGACAAAATTGGAAATTTGCTGAGAATTTTCTTTTGCTCAAAACACCACGTTTTCACTGCTAAACGCAAGTTTTGGACGACAAAAGCACATTTTAGGTGTCCAAAACACTGTTTTGCTGGAAAAAAAAGCTTTTTAGCCCAAAAAACTGAAAAATGGCCATTTTGGCTCTCAAAACCAGGTTTTTCGCTGACGGCGTGACCTGTTTGCTGAAACCCCCACTTTTTGCTCATGAAAATACCTCTTGAGATAAAAACACGACTTTTTGGCGAACAAAAATGGGGTTTTGGCTGAGTAAAGGTGCTTTTTGGTCAAAAAAACTGTTTTTTGCTGACAAAATTGGAAATTTGCTGAGAATTTTCTTTTGCTCAAAACACCACGTTTTCACTGCTAAACGCAAGTTTTGGACGACAAAAGCACATTTTAGGTGTCCAAAACACTGTTTTGCTGGAAAAAAAAGCTTTTTAGCCCAAAAAACTGAAAAATGGCCATTTTGGCTCTCAAAACCAGGTTTTTCGCTGACGGCGTGACCTGTTTGCTGAAACCCCCACTTTTTGCTCATGAAAATACCTCTTGAGATAAAAACACGACTTTTTGGCGAAAAAAAATGGGGTTTTGGCTGAGTAAAGGTGCTTTTTGGTCAAAAAAACTGTTTTTTGCTGACAAAATTGGAAATTTGCTGAGAATTTTCTTTTGCTCAAAACACCACGTTTTCACTGCTAAACGCAAGTTTTGGACGACAAAAGCACATTTTAGGTGTCCAAAACACTGTTTTGCTGGAAAAAAAAGCTTTTTAGCCCAAAAAACTGAAAAATGGCCATTTTGGCTCTCAAAACCAGGTTTTTCGCTGACGGCGTGACCTGTTTGCTGAAATCCCCACTTTTTGCTCATGAAAATACCTCTTGAGATAAAAACACGACTTTTTGGCGAAAAAAAATGGGGTTTTGGCTGAGTAAAGGTGCTTTTTGGTCAAAAAAACTGTTTTTTGCTGACAAAATTGGAAATTTGCTGAGAATTTTCTTTTGCTCAAAACACCACGTTTTCACTGCTAAACGCAAGTTTTGGACGACAAAAGCACATTTTAGGTGTCCAAAACACTGTTTTGCTGGAAAAAAAAGCTTTTTAGCCCAAAAAACTGAAAAATGGCCATTTTGGCTCTCAAAACCAGGTTTTTCGCTGACGGCGTGACCTGTTTGCTGAAACCCCCACTTTTTGCTCATGAAAATACCTCTTGAGATAAAAACACGACTTTTTGGCGAACAAAAATGGGGTTTTGGCTGAGTAAAGGTGCTTTTTGGTCAAAAAAACTGTTTTTTGCTGACAAAATTGGAAATTTGCTGAGAATTTTCTTTTGCTCAAAACACCACGTTTTCACTGCTAAACGCAAGTTTTGGACGACAAAAGCACATTTTAGGTGTCCAAAACACTGTTTTGCTGGAAAAAAAAGCTTTTTAGCCCAAAAAACTGAAAAATGGCCATTTTGGCTCTCAAAACCAGGTTTTTCGCTGACGGCGTGACCTGTTTGCTGAAACCCCCACTTTTTGCTCATGAAAATACCTCTTGAGATAAAAACACGACTTTTTGGCGAAAAAAAATGGGGTTTTGGCTGAGTAAAGGTGCTTTTTGGTCAAAAAAACTGTTTTTTGCTGACAAAATTGGAAATTTGCTGAGAATTTTCTTTTGCTCAAAACACCACGTTTTCACTGCTAAACGCAAGTTTTGGACGACAAAAGCACATTTTAGGTGTCCAAAACACTGTTTTGCTGGAAAAAAAAGCTTTTTAGCCCAAAAAACTGAAAAATGGCCATTTTGGCTCTCAAAACCAGGTTTTTCGCTGACGGCGTGACCTGTTTGCTGAAACCCCCACTTTTTGCTCATGAAAATACCTCTTGAGATAAAAACACGACTTTTTGGCGAAAAAAAATGGGGTTTTGGCTGAGTAAAGGTGCTTTTTGGTCAAAAAAACTGTTTTTTGCTGACAAAATTGGAAATTTGCTGAGAATTTTCTTTTGCTCAAAACACCACGTTTTCACTGCTAAACGCAAGTTTTGGACGACAAAAGCACATTTTAGGTGTCCAAAACACTGTTTTGCTGGAAAAAAAAGCTTTTTAGCCCAAAAAACTGAAAAATGGCCATTTTGGCTCTCAAAACCAGGTTTTTCGCTGACGGCGTGACCTGTTTGCTGAAACCCCCACTTTTTGCTCATGAAAATACCTCTTGAGATAAAAACACGACTTTTTGGCGAACAAAAATGGGGTTTTGGCTGAGTAAAGGTGCTTTTTGGTCAAAAAAACTGTTTTTTGCTGACAAAATTGGAAATTTGCTGAGAATTTTCTTTTGCTCAAAACACCACGTTTTCACTGCTAAACGCAAGTTTTGGACGACAAAAGCACATTTTAGGTGTCCAAAACACTGTTTTGCTGGAAAAAAAAGCTTTTTAGCCCAAAAAACTGAAAAATGGCCATTTTGGCTCTCAAAACCAGGTTTTTCGCTGACGGCGTGACCTGTTTGCTGAAACCCCCACTTTTTGCTCATGAAAATACCTCTTGAGATAAAAACACGACTTTTTGGCGAAAAAAAATGGGGTTTTGGCTGAGTAAAGGTGCTTTTTGGTCAAAAAAACTGTTTTTTGCTGACAAAATTGGAAATTTGCTGAGAATTTTCTTTTGCTCAAAACACCACGTTTTCACTGCTAAACGCAAGTTTTGGACGACAAAAGCACATTTTAGGTGTCCAAAACACTGTTTTGCTGGAAAAAAAAGCTTTTTAGCCCAAAAAACTGAAAAATGGCCATTTTGGCTCTCAAAACCAGGTTTTTCGCTGACGGCGTGACCTGTTTGCTGAAACCCCCACTTTTTGCTCATGAAAATACCTCTTGAGATAAAAACACGACTTTTTGGCGAAAAAAAATGGGGTTTTGGCTGAGTAAAGGTGCTTTTTGGTCAAAAAAACTGTTTTTTGCTGACAAAATTGGAAATTTGCTGAGAATTTTCTTTTGCTCAAAACACCACGTTTTCACTGCTAAACGCAAGTTTTGGACGACAAAAGCACATTTTAGGTGTCCAAAACACTGTTTTGCTGGAAAAAAAAGCTTTTTAGCCCAAAAAACTGAAAAATGGCCATTTTGGCTCTCAAAACCAGGTTTTTCGCTGACGGCGTGACCTGTTTGCTGAAACCCCCACTTTTTGCTCATGAAAATACCTCTTGAGATAAAAACACGACTTTTTGGCGAAAAAAAATGGGGTTTTGGCTGAGTAAAGGTGCTTTTTGGTCAAAAAAACTGTTTTTTGCTGACAAAATTGGAAATTTGCTGAGAATTTTCTTTTGCTCAAAACACCACGTTTTCACTGCTAAACGCAAGTTTTGGACGACAAAAGCACATTTTAGGTGTCCAAAACACTGTTTTGCTGGAAAAAAAAGCTTTTTAGCCCAAAAAACTGAAAAATGGCCATTTTGGCTCTCAAAACCAGGTTTTTCGCTGACGGCGTGACCTGTTTGCTGAAACCCCCACTTTTTGCTCATGAAAATACCTCTTGAGATAAAAACACGACTTTTTGGCGAAAAAAAATGGGGTTTTGGCTGAGTAAAGGTGCTTTTTGGTCAAAAAAACTGTTTTTTGCTGACAAAATTGGAAATTTGCTGAGAATTTTCTTTTGCTCAAAACACCACGTTTTCACTGCTAAACGCAAGTTTTGGACGACAAAAGCACATTTTAGGTGTCCAAAACACTGTTTTGCTGGAAAAAAAAGCTTTTTAGCCCAAAAAACTGAAAAATGGCCATTTTGGCTCTCAAAACCAGGTTTTTCGCTGACGGCGTGACCTGTTTGCTGAAACCCCCACTTTTTGCTCATGAAAATACCTCTTGAGATAAAAACACGACTTTTTGGCGAAAAAAAATGGGGTTTTGGCTGAGTAAAGGTGCTTTTTGGTCAAAAAAACTGTTTTTTGCTGACAAAATTGGAAATTTGCTGAGAATTTTCTTTTGCTCAAAACACCACGTTTTCACTGCTAAACGCAAGTTTTGGACGACAAAAGCACATTTTAGGTGTCCAAAACACTGTTTTGCTGGAAAAAAAAGCTTTTTAGCCCAAAAAACTGAAAAATGGCCATTTTGGCTCTCAAAACCAGGTTTTTCGCTGACGGCGTGACCTGTTTGCTGAAACCCCCACTTTTTGCTCATGAAAATACCTCTTGAGATAAAAACACGACTTTTTGGCGAAAAAAAATGGGGTTTTGGCTGAGTAAAGGTGCTTTTTGGTCAAAAAAACTGTTTTTTGCTGACAAAATTGGAAATTTGCTGAGAATTTTCTTTTGCTCAAAACACCACGTTTTCACTGCTAAACGCAAGTTTTGGACGACAAAAGCACATTTTAGGTGTCCAAAACACTGTTTTGCTGGAAAAAAAAGCTTTTTAGACCAAAAAACTGAAAAATGCCATTTTGGCTCTCAAAACCAGGTTTTTCGCTGACGGCGTGACCTGTTTGCTGAAATCCCCACTTTTTGCTCATGAAAATACCTCTTGAGATAAAAACACGACTTTTTGGCGAAAAAAAATGGGGTTTTGGCTGAGTAAAGGTGCTTTTTGGTCAAAAAAACTGTTTTTTGCTGACAAAATTGGAAATTTGCTGAGAATTTTCTTTTGCTCAAAACACCACGTTTTCACTGCTAAACGCAAGTTGTGGACGACAAAAGCACATTTTAGGTGTCCAAAACACTGTTTTGCTGGAAAAAAAAGCTTTTTAGCCCAAAAAACTGAAAAATGGCCATTTTGGCTCTCAAAACCAGGTTTTTCGCTGACGGCGTGACCTGTTTGCTGAAACCCCCACTTTTTGCTCATGAAAATACCTCTTGAGATAAAAACACGACTTTTTGGCGAAAAAAAATGGGGTTTTGGCTGAGTAAAGGTGCTTTTTGGTCAAAAAAACTGTTTTTTGCTGACAAAATTGGAAATTTGCTGAGAATTTTCTTTTGCTCAAAACACCACGTTTTCACTGCTAAACGCAAGTTGTGGACGACAAAAGCACATTTTAGGTGTCCAAAACACTGTTTTGCTGGAAAAAAAGCTTTTTAGCCCAAAAAACTGAAAAATGGCCATTTTGGCTCTCAAAACCAGGTTTTTCGCTGACGGCGTGACCTGTTTGCTGAAACCCCCACTTTTTGCTCATGAAAATATCTCTTGAGATAAAAACACGACTTTTTGGCGAAAAAAAATGGGGTTTTGGCTGAGTAAAGGTGCTTTTTGGTCAAAAAAACTGTTTTTTGCTGACAAAATTGGAAATTTGCTGAGAATTTTCTTTTGCTCAAAACACCACGTTTTCACTGCTAAACGCAAGTTGTGGACGACAAAAGCACATTTTAGGTGTCCAAAACACTGTTTTGCTGGAAAAAAAAGCTTTTTAGCCCAAAAAACTGAAAAATGGCCATTTTGGCTCTCAAAACCAGGTTTTTCGCTGACGGCGTGACCTGTTTGCTGAAACCCCCACTTTTTGCTCATGAAAATACCTCTTGAGATAAAAACACGACTTTTTGGCGAAAAAAAATGGGGTTTTGGCTGAGTAAAGGTGCTTTTTGGTCAAAAAAACTGTTTTTTGCTGACAAAATTGGAAATTTGCTGAGAATTTTCTTTTGCTCAAAACACCACGTTTTCACTGCTAAACGCAAGTTGTGGACGACAAAAGCACATTTTAGGTGTCCAAAACACTGTTTTGCTGGAAAAAAAGCTTTTTAGCCCAAAAAACTGAAAAATGGCCATTTTGGCTCTCAAAACCAGGTTTTTCGCTGACGGCGTGACCTGTTTGCTGAAACCCCCACTTTTTGCTCATAAAAATACCTCTTGAGATAAAAACACGACTTTTTGGCGAAAAAAAATGGGGTTTTGGCTGAGTAAAGGTGCTTTTTGGTCAAAAAAACTGTTTTTTGCTGACAAAATTGGAAATTTGCTGAGAATTTTCTTTTGCTCAAAACACCACGTTTTCACTGCTAAACGCAAGTTTTGGACGACAAAAGCACATTTTAGGTGTCCAAAACACTGTTTTGCTGGAAAAAAAAGCTTTTTAGCCCAAAAAACTGAAAAATGGCCATTTTGGCTCTCAAAACCAGGTTTTTCGCTGACGGCGTGACCTGTTTGCTGAAACGCCCACTTTTTGCTCATGAAAATACCTCTTGAGATAAAAACACGACTTTTTGGCGAAAAAAAATGGGGTTTTGGCTGAGTAAAGGTGCTTTTTGGTCAAAAAAACTGTTTTTTGCTGACAAAATTGGAAATTTGCTGAGAATTTTCTTTTGCTCAAAACACCACGTTTTCGCTGCTAAACGCAAGTTGTGGACGACAAAAGCACATTTTAGGTGTCCAAAACACTGTTTTGCTGGAAAAAAAAGCTTTTTAGCCCAAAAAACTGAAAAATGGCCATTTTGGCTCTCAAAACCAGGTTTTTCGCTGACGGCGTGACCTGTTTGCTGAAACCCCCACTTTTTGCTCATGAAAATACCTCTTGAGATAAAAACACGACTTTTTGGCGAAAAAAAATGGGGTTTTGGCTGAGTAAAGGTGCTTTTTGGTCAAAAAAACTGTTTTTTGCTGACAAAATTGGAAATTTGCTGAGAATTTTCTTTTGCTCAAAACACCACGTTTTCACTGCTAAACGCAAGTTTTGGACGACAAAAGCACATTTTAGGTGTCCAAAACACTGTTTTGCTGGGAAAAAAAGCTTTTTAGCCCAAAAAACTGAAAAATGGCCATTTTGGCTCTCAAAACCAGGTTTTTCGCTGACGGCGTGACCTGTTTGCTGAAACCCCCACTTTTTGCTCATGAAAATACCTCTTGAGATAAAAACACGACTTTTTGGCGAAAAAAAATGGGGTTTTGGCTGAGTAAAGGTGCTTTTTGGTCAAAAAAACTGTTTTTTGCTGACAAAATTGGAAATTTGCTGAGAATTTTCTTTTGCTCAAAACACCACGTTTTCACTGCTAAACGCAAGTTTTGGACGACAAAAGCACATTTTAGGTGTCCAAAACACTGTTTTGCTGGAAAAAAAAGCTTTTTAGCCCAAAAAACTGAAAAATGGCCATTTTGGCTCTCAAAACCAGGTTTTTCGCTGACGGCGTGACCTGTTTGCTGAAACCCCCACTTTTTGCTCATGAAAATACCTCTTGAGATAAAAACACGACTTTTTGGCGAAAAAAAATGGGGTTTTGGCTGAGTAAAGGTGCTTTTTGGTCAAAAAAACTGTTTTTTGCTGACAAAATTGGAAATTTGCTGAGAATTTTCTTTTGCTCAAAACACCACGTTTTCACTGCTAAACGCAAGTTGTGGACGACAAAAGCACATTTTAGGTGTCCAAAACACTGTTTTGCTGGAAAAAAAAGCTTTTTAGCCCAAAAAACTGAAAAATGGCCATTTTGGCTCTCAAAACCAGGTTTTTCGCTGACGGCGTGACCTGTTTGCTGAAACCCCCACTTTTTGCTCATGAAAATACCTCTTGAGATAAAAACACGACTTTTTGGCGAAAAAAAATGGGGTTTTGGCTGAGTAAAGGTGCTTTTTGGTCAAAAAAACTGTTTTTTGCTGACAAAATTGGAAATTTGCTGAGAATTTTCTTTTGCTCAAAACACCACGTTTTCACTGCTAAACGCAAGTTTTGGACGACAAAAGCACATTTTAGGTGTCCAAAACACTGTTTTGCTGGAAAAAAAAGCTTTTTAGCCCAAAAAACTGAAAAATGGCCATTTTGGCTCTCAAAACCAGGTTTTTCGCTGACGGCGTGACCTGTTTGCTGAAACCCCCACTTTTTGCTCATGAAAATACCTCTTGAGATAAAAACACGACTTTTTGGCGAAAAAAAATGGGGTTTTGGCTGAGTAAAGGTGCTTTTTGGTCAAAAAAACTGTTTTTTGCTGACAAAATTGGAAATTTGCTGAGAATTTTCTTTTGCTCAAAACACCACGTTTTCACTGCTAAACGCAAGTTTTGGACGACAAAAGCACATTTTAGGTGTCCAAAACACTGTTTTGCTGGAAAAAAAAGCTTTTTAGCCCAAAAAACTGAAAAATGGCCATTTTGGCTCTCAAAACCAGGTTTTTCGCTGACGGCGTGACCTGTTTGCTGAAACCCCCACTTTTTGCTCATGAAAATACCTCTTGAGATAAAAACACGACTTTTTGGCGAAAAAAAATGGGGTTTTGGCTGAGTAAAGGTGCTTTTTGGTCAAAAAAACTGTTTTTTGCTGACAAAATTGGAAATTTGCTGAGAATTTTCTTTTGCTCAAAACACCACGTTTTCACTGCTAAACGCAAGTTTTGGACGACAAAAGCACATTTTAGGTGTCCAAAACACTGTTTTGCTGGAAAAAAAAGCTTTTTAGCCCAAAAAACTGAAAAATGGCCATTTTGGCTCTCAAAACCAGGTTTTTCGCTGACGGCGTGACCTGTTTGCTGAAACCCCCACTTTTTGCTCATGAAAATACCTCTTGAGATAAAAACACGACTTTTTGGCGAAAAAAAATGGGGTTTTGGCTGAGTAAAGGTGCTTTTTGGTCAAAAAAACTGTTTTTTGCTGACAAAATTGGAAATTTGCTGAGAATTTTCTTTTGCTCAAAACACCACGTTTTCACTGCTAAACGCAAGTTTTGGACGACAAAAGCACATTTTAGGTGTCCAAAACACTGTTTTGCTGGAAAAAAAAGCTTTTTAGCCCAAAAAACTGAAAAATGGCCATTTTGGCTCTCAAAACCAGGTTTTTCGCTGACGGCGTGACCTGTTTGCTGAAACCCCCACTTTTTGCTCATGAAAATACCTCTTGAGATAAAAACACGACTTTTTGGCGAAAAAAAATGGGGTTTTGGCTGAGTAAAGGTGCTTTTTGGTCAAAAAAACTGTTTTTTGCTGACAAAATTGGAAATTTGCTGAGAATTTTCTTTTGCTCAAAACACCACGTTTTCACTGCTAAACGCAAGTTTTGGACGACAAAAGCACATTTTAGGTGTCCAAAACACTGTTTTGCTGGAAAAAAAAGCTTTTTAGCCCAAAAAACTGAAAAATGGCCATTTTGGCTCTCAAAACCAGGTTTTTCGCTGACGGCGTGACCTGTTTGCTGAAACCCCCACTTTTTGCTCATGAAAATACCTCTTGAGATAAAAACACGACTTTTTGGCGAAAAAAAATGGGGTTTTGGCTGAGTAAAGGTGCTTTTTGGTCAAAAAAACTGTTTTTTGCTGACAAAATTGGAAATTTGCTGAGAATTTTCTTTTGCTCAAAACACCACGTTTTCACTGCTAAACGCAAGTTTTGGACGACAAAAGCACATTTTAGGTGTCCAAAACACTGTTTTGCTGGAAAAAAAAGCTTTTTAGCCCAAAAAACTGAAAAATGGCCATTTTGGCTCTCAAAACCAGGTTTTTCGCTGACGGCGTGACCTGTTTGCTGAAACCCCCACTTTTTGCTCATGAAAATACCTCTTGAGATAAAAACACGACTTTTTGGCGAAAAAAAATGGGGTTTTGGCTGAGTAAAGGTGCTTTTTGGTCAAAAAAACTGTTTTTTGCTGACAAAATTGGAAATTTGCTGAGAATTTTCTTTTGCTCAAAACACCACGTTTTCACTGCTAAACGCAAGTTTTGGACGACAAAAGCACATTTTAGGTGTCCAAAACACTGTTTTGCTGGAAAAAAAAGCTTTTTAGCCCAAAAAACTGAAAAATGGCCATTTTGGCTCTCAAAACCAGGTTTTTCGCTGACGGCGTGACCTGTTTGCTGAAACCCCCACTTTTTGCTCATGAAAATACCTCTTGAGATAAAAACACGACTTTTTGGCGAAAAAAAATGGGGTTTTGGCTGAGTAAAGGTGCTTTTTGGTCAAAAAAACTGTTTTTTGCTGACAAAATTGGAAATTTGCTGAGAATTTTCTTTTGCTCAAAACACCACGTTTTCACTGCTAAACGCAAGTTTTGGACGACAAAAGCACATTTTAGGTGTCCAAAACACTGTTTTGCTGGAAAAAAAAGCTTTTTAGCCCAAAAAACTGAAAAATGGCCATTTTGGCTCTCAAAACCAGGTTTTTCGCTGACGGCGTGACCTGTTTGCTGAAACCCCCACTTTTTGCTCATGAAAATACCTCTTGAGATAAAAACACGACTTTTTGGCGAAAAAAAATGGGGTTTTGGCTGAGTAAAGGTGCTTTTTGGTCAAAAAAACTGTTTTTTGCTGACAAAATTGGAAATTTGCTGAGAATTTTCTTTTGCTCAAAACACCACGTTTTCACTGCTAAACGCAAGTTTTGGACGACAAAAGCACATTTTAGGTGTCCAAAACACTGTTTTGCTGGAAAAAAAAGCTTTTTAGCCCAAAAAACTGAAAAATGGCCATTTTGGCTCTCAAAACCAGGTTTTTCGCTGACGGCGTGACCTGTTTGCTGAAACCCCCACTTTTTGCTCATGAAAATACCTCTTGAGATAAAAACACGACTTTTTGGCGAAAAAAAATGGGGTTTTGGCTGAGTAAAGGTGCTTTTTGGTCAAAAAAACTGTTTTTTGCTGACAAAATTGGAAATTTGCTGAGAATTTTCTTTTGCTCAAAACACCACGTTTTCACTGCTAAACGCAAGTTTTGGACGACAAAAGCACATTTTAGGTGTCCAAAACACTGTTTTGCTGGAAAAAAAAGCTTTTTAGCCCAAAAAACTGAAAAATGGCCATTTTGGCTCTCAAAACCAGGTTTTTCGCTGACGGCGTGACCTGTTTGCTGAAACCCCCACTTTTTGCTCATGAAAATACCTCTTGAGATAAAAACACGACTTTTTGGCGAAAAAAAATGGGGTTTTGGCTGAGTAAAGGTGCTTTTTGGTCAAAAAAACTGTTTTTTGCTGACAAAATTGGAAATTTGCTGAGAATTTTCTTTTGCTCAAAACACCACGTTTTCACTGCTAAACGCAAGTTTTGGACGACAAAAGCACATTTTAGGTGTCCAAAACACTGTTTTGCTGGAAAAAAAAGCTTTTTAGCCCAAAAAACTGAAAAATGGCCATTTTGGCTCTCAAAACCAGGTTTTTCGCTGACGGCGTGACCTGTTTGCTGAAACCCCCACTTTTTGCTCATGAAAATACCTCTTGAGATAAAAACACGACTTTTTGGCGAAAAAAAATGGGGTTTTGGCTGAGTAAAGGTGCTTTTTGGTCAAAAAAACTGTTTTTTGCTGACAAAATTGGAAATTTGCTGAGAATTTTCTTTTGCTCAAAACACCACGTTTTCACTGCTAAACGCAAGTTTTGGACGACAAAAGCACATTTTAGGTGTCCAAAACACTGTTTTGCTGGAAAAAAAAGCTTTTTAGCCCAAAAAACTGAAAAATGGCCATTTTGGCTCTCAAAACCAGGTTTTTCGCTGACGGCGTGACCTGTTTGCTGAAACCCCCACTTTTTGCTCATGAAAATACCTCTTGAGATAAAAACACGACTTTTTGGCGAAAAAAAATGGGGTTTTGGCTGAGTAAAGGTGCTTTTTGGTCAAAAAAACTGTTTTTTGCTGACAAAATTGGAAATTTGCTGAGAATTTTCTTTTGCTCAAAACACCACGTTTTCACTGCTAAACGCAAGTTTTGGACGACAAAAGCACATTTTAGGTGTCCAAAACACTGTTTTGCTGGAAAAAAAAGCTTTTTAGCCCAAAAAACTGAAAAATGGCCATTTTGGCTCTCAAAACCAGGTTTTTCGCTGACGGCGTGACCTGTTTGCTGAAACCCCCACTTTTTGCTCATGAAAATACCTCTTGAGATAAAAACACGACTTTTTGGCGAAAAAAAATGGGGTTTTGGCTGAGTAAAGGTGCTTTTTGGTCAAAAAAACTGTTTTTTGCTGACAAAATTGGAAATTTGCTGAGAATTTTCTTTTGCTCAAAACACCACGTTTTCACTGCTAAACGCAAGTTTTGGACGACAAAAGCACATTTTAGGTGTCCAAAACACTGTTTTGCTGGAAAAAAAAGCTTTTTAGCCCAAAAAACTGAAAAATGGCCATTTTGGCTCTCAAAACCAGGTTTTTCGCTGACGGCGTGACCTGTTTGCTGAAACCCCCACTTTTTGCTCATGAAAATACCTCTTGAGATAAAAACACGACTTTTTGGCGAAAAAAAATGGGGTTTTGGCTGAGTAAAGGTGCTTTTTGGTCAAAAAAACTGTTTTTTGCTGACAAAATTGGAAATTTGCTGAGAATTTTCTTTTGCTCAAACACCACGTTTTCACTGCTAAACGCAAGTTTTGGACGACAAAAGCACATTTTAGGTGTCCAAAACACTGTTTTGCTGGAAAAAAAAGCTTTTTAGCCCAAAAAACTGAAAAATGGCCATTTTGGCTCTCAAAACCAGGTTTTTCGCTGACGGCGTGACCTGTTTGCTGAAACCCCCACTTTTTGCTCATGAAAATACCTCTTGAGATAAAAACACGACTTTTTGGCGAAAAAAAATGGGGTTTTGGCTGAGTAAAGGTGCTTTTTGGTCAAAAAAACTGTTTTTTGCTGACAAAATTGGAAATTTGCTGAGAATTTTCTTTTGCTCAAAACACCACGTTTTCACTGCTAAACGCAAGTTTTGGACGACAAAAGCACATTTTAGGTGTCCAAAACACTGTTTTGCTGGAAAAAAAAGCTTTTTAGCCCAAAAAACTGAAAAATGGCCATTTTGGCTCTCAAAACCAGGTTTTTCGCTGACGGCGTGACCTGTTTGCTGAAACCCCCACTTTTTGCTCATGAAAATACCTCTTGAGATAAAAACACGACTTTTTGGCGAAAAAAAATGGGGTTTTGGCTGAGTAAAGGTGCTTTTTGGTCAAAAAAACTGTTTTTTGCTGACAAAATTGGAAATTTGCTGAGAATTTTCTTTTGCTCAAAACACCACGTTTTCACTGCTAAACGCAAGTTTTGGACGACAAAAGCACATTTTAGGTGTCCAAAACACTGTTTTGCTGGAAAAAAAAGCTTTTTAGCCCAAAAAACTGAAAAATGGCCATTTTGGCTCTCAAAACCAGGTTTTTCGCTGACGGCGTGACCTGTTTGCTGAAACCCCCACTTTTTGCTCATGAAAATACCTCTTGAGATAAAAACACGACTTTTTGGCGAAAAAAAATGGGGTTTTGGCTGAGTAAAGGTGCTTTTTGGTCAAAAAAACTGTTTTTTGCTGACAAAATTGGAAATTTGCTGAGAATTTTCTTTTGCTCAAAACACCACGTTTTCACTGCTAAACGCAAGTTTTGGACGACAAAAGCACATTTTAGGTGTCCAAAACACTGTTTTGCTGGAAAAAAAAGCTTTTTAGCCCAAAAAACTGAAAAATGGCCATTTTGGCTCTCAAAACCAGGTTTTTCGCTGACGGCGTGACCTGTTTGCTGAAACCCCCACTTTTTGCTCATGAAAATACCTCTTGAGATAAAAACACGACTTTTTGGCGAAAAAAAATGGGGTTTTGGCTGAGTAAAGGTGCTTTTTGGTCAAAAAAACTGTTTTTTGCTGACAAAATTGGAAATTTGCTGAGAATTTTCTTTTGCTCAAAACACCACGTTTTCACTGCTAAACGCAAGTTTTGGACGACAAAAGCACATTTTAGGTGTCCAAAACACTGTTTTGCTGGAAAAAAAAGCTTTTTAGCCCAAAAAACTGAAAAATGGCCATTTTGGCTCTCAAAACCAGGTTTTTCGCTGACGGCGTGACCTGTTTGCTGAAACCCCCACTTTTTGCTCATGAAAATACCTCTTGAGATAAAAACACGACTTTTTGGCGAAAAAAAATGGGGTTTTGGCTGAGTAAAGGTGCTTTTTGGTCAAAAAAACTGTTTTTTGCTGACAAAATTGGAAATTTGCTGAGAATTTTCTTTTGCTCAAAACACCACGTTTTCACTGCTAAACGCAAGTTTTGGACGACAAAAGCACATTTTAGGTGTCCAAAACACTGTTTTGCTGGAAAAAAAAGCTTTTTAGCCCAAAAAACTGAAAAATGGCCATTTTGGCTCTCAAAACCAGGTTTTTCGCTGACGGCGTGACCTGTTTGCTGAAACCCCCACTTTTTGCTCATGAAAATACCTCTTGAGATAAAAACACGACTTTTTGGCGAAAAAAAATGGGGTTTTGGCTGAGTAAAGGTGCTTTTTGGTCAAAAAAACTGTTTTTTGCTGACAAAATTGGAAATTTGCTGAGAATTTTCTTTTGCTCAAAACACCACGTTTTCACTGCTAAACGCAAGTTTTGGACGACAAAAGCACATTTTAGGTGTCCAAAACACTGTTTTGCTGGAAAAAAAAGCTTTTTAGCCCAAAAAACTGAAAAATGGCCA
Source organism: Anthopleura xanthogrammica (assembly GCA_964019055.1). Lineage (NCBI taxonomy): Eukaryota > Metazoa > Cnidaria > Anthozoa > Actiniaria > Actiniidae > Anthopleura > Anthopleura xanthogrammica. The sequence continues at coordinate 96,606 of CAXHSA010000047.1, forward strand.
TTTTGGCTCTCAAAACCAGGTTTTTCGCTGACGGCGTGACCTGTTTGCTGAAACCCCCACTTTTTGCTCATGAAAATACCTCTTGAGATAAAAACACGACTTTTTGGCGAAAAAAAATGGGGTTTTGGCTGAGTAAAGGTGCTTTTTGGTCAAAAAAACTGTTTTTTGCTGACAAAATTGGAAATTTGCTGAGAATTTTCTTTTGCTCAAAACACCACGTTTTCACTGCTAAACGCAAGTTTTGGACGACAAAAGCACATTTTAGGTGTCCAAAACACTGTTTTGCTGGAAAAAAAAGCTTTTTAGCCCAAAAAACTGAAAAATGGCCATTTTGGCTCTCAAAACCAGGTTTTTCGCTGACGGCGTGACCTGTTTGCTGAAACCCCCACTTTTTGCTCATGAAAATACCTCTTGAGATAAAAACACGACTTTTTGGCGAAAAAAAATGGGGTTTTGGCTGAGTAAAGGTGCTTTTTGGTCAAAAAAACTGTTTTTTGCTGACAAAATTGGAAATTTGCTGAGAATTTTCTTTTGCTCAAAACACCACGTTTTCACTGCTAAACGCAAGTTTTGGACGACAAAAGCACATTTTAGGTGTCCAAAACACTGTTTTGCTGGAAAAAAAAGCTTTTTAGCCCAAAAAACTGAAAAATGGCCATTTTGGCTCTCAAAACCAGGTTTTTCGCTGACGGCGTGACCTGTTTGCTGAAACCCCCACTTTTTGCTCATGAAAATACCTCTTGAGATAAAAACACGACTTTTTGGCGAAAAAAAATGGGGTTTTGGCTGAGTAAAGGTGCTTTTTGGTCAAAAAAACTGTTTTTTGCTGACAAAATTGGAAATTTGCTGAGAATTTTCTTTTGCTCAAAACACCACGTTTTCACTGCTAAACGCAAGTTTTGGACGACAAAAGCACATTTTAGGTGTCCAAAACACTGTTTTGCTGGAAAAAAAAGCTTTTTAGCCCAAAAAACTGAAAAATGGCCATTTTGGCTCTCAAAACCAGGTTTTTCGCTGACGGCGTGACCTGTTTGCTGAAACCCCCACTTTTTGCTCATGAAAATACCTCTTGAGATAAAAACACGACTTTTTGGCGAAAAAAAATGGGGTTTTGGCTGAGTAAAGGTGCTTTTTGGTCAAAAAAACTGTTTTTTGCTGACAAAATTGGAAATTTGCTGAGAATTTTCTTTTGCTCAAAACACCACGTTTTCACTGCTAAACGCAAGTTTTGGACGACAAAAGCACATTTTAGGTGTCCAAAACACTGTTTTGCTGGAAAAAAAAGCTTTTTAGCCCAAAAAACTGAAAAATGGCCATTTTGGCTCTCAAAACCAGGTTTTTCGCTGACGGCGTGACCTGTTTGCTGAAACCCCCACTTTTTGCTCATGAAAATACCTCTTGAGATAAAAACACGACTTTTTGGCGAAAAAAAATGGGGTTTTGGCTGAGTAAAGGTGCTTTTTGGTCAAAAAAACTGTTTTTTGCTGACAAAATTGGAAATTTGCTGAGAATTTTCTTTTGCTCAAAACACCACGTTTTCACTGCTAAACGCAAGTTTTGGACGACAAAAGCACATTTTAGGTGTCCAAAACACTGTTTTGCTGGAAAAAAAAGCTTTTTAGCCCAAAAAACTGAAAAATGGCCATTTTGGCTCTCAAAACCAGGTTTTTCGCTGACGGCGTGACCTGTTTGCTGAAACCCCCACTTTTTGCTCATGAAAATACCTCTTGAGATAAAAACACGACTTTTTGGCGAAAAAAAATGGGGTTTTGGCTGAGTAAAGGTGCTTTTTGGTCAAAAAAACTGTTTTTTGCTGACAAAATTGGAAATTTGCTGAGAATTTTCTTTTGCTCAAAACACCACGTTTTCACTGCTAAACGCAAGTTTTGGACGACAAAAGCACATTTTAGGTGTCCAAAACACTGTTTTGCTGGAAAAAAAAGCTTTTTAGCCCAAAAAACTGAAAAATGGCCATTTTGGCTCTCAAAACCAGGTTTTTCGCTGACGGCGTGACCTGTTTGCTGAAACCCCCACTTTTTGCTCATGAAAATACCTCTTGAGATAAAAACACGACTTTTTGGCGAAAAAAAATGGGGTTTTGGCTGAGTAAAGGTGCTTTTTGGTCAAAAAAACTGTTTTTTGCTGACAAAATTGGAAATTTGCTGAGAATTTTCTTTTGCTCAAAACACCACGTTTTCACTGCTAAACGCAAGTTTTGGACGACAAAAGCACATTTTAGGTGTCCAAAACACTGTTTTGCTGGAAAAAAAAGCTTTTTAGCCCAAAAAACTGAAAAATGGCCATTTTGGCTCTCAAAACCAGGTTTTTCGCTGACGGCGTGACCTGTTTGCTGAAACCCCCACTTTTTGCTCATGAAAATACCTCTTGAGATAAAAACACGACTTTTTGGCGAAAAAAAATGGGGTTTTGGCTGAGTAAAGGTGCTTTTTGGTCAAAAAAACTGTTTTTTGCTGACAAAATTGGAAATTTGCTGAGAATTTTCTTTTGCTCAAAACACCACGTTTTCACTGCTAAACGCAAGTTTTGGACGACAAAAGCACATTTTAGGTGTCCAAAACACTGTTTTGCTGGAAAAAAAAGCTTTTTAGCCCAAAAAACTGAAAAATGGCCATTTTGGCTCTCAAAACCAGGTTTTTCGCTGACGGCGTGACCTGTTTGCTGAAACCCCCACTTTTTGCTCATGAAAATACCTCTTGAGATAAAAACACGACTTTTTGGCGAAAAAAAATGGGGTTTTGGCTGAGTAAAGGTGCTTTTTGGTCAAAAAAACTGTTTTTTGCTGACAAAATTGGAAATTTGCTGAGAATTTTCTTTTGCTCAAAACACCACGTTTTCACTGCTAAACGCAAGTTTTGGACGACAAAAGCACATTTTAGGTGTCCAAAACACTGTTTTGCTGGAAAAAAAAGCTTTTTAGCCCAAAAAACTGAAAAATGGCCATTTTGGCTCTCAAAACCAGGTTTTTCGCTGACGGCGTGACCTGTTTGCTGAAACCCCCACTTTTTGCTCATGAAAATACCTCTTGAGATAAAAACACGACTTTTTGGCGAAAAAAAATGGGGTTTTGGCTGAGTAAAGGTGCTTTTTGGTCAAAAAAACTGTTTTTTGCTGACAAAATTGGAAATTTGCTGAGAATTTTCTTTTGCTCAAAACACCACGTTTTCACTGCTAAACGCAAGTTTTGGACGACAAAAGCACATTTTAGGTGTCCAAAACACTGTTTTGCTGGAAAAAAAAGCTTTTTAGCCCAAAAAACTGAAAAATGGCCATTTTGGCTCTCAAAACCAGGTTTTTCGCTGACGGCGTGACCTGTTTGCTGAAACCCCCACTTTTTGCTCATGAAAATACCTCTTGAGATAAAAACACGACTTTTTGGCGAAAAAAAATGGGGTTTTGGCTGAGTAAAGGTGCTTTTTGGTCAAAAAAACTGTTTTTTGCTGACAAAATTGGAAATTTGCTGAGAATTTTCTTTTGCTCAAAACACCACGTTTTCACTGCTAAACGCAAGTTTTGGACGACAAAAGCACATTTTAGGTGTCCAAAACACTGTTTTGCTGGAAAAAAAAGCTTTTTAGCCCAAAAAACTGAAAAATGGCCATTTTGGCTCTCAAAACCAGGTTTTTCGCTGACGGCGTGACCTGTTTGCTGAAACCCCCACTTTTTGCTCATGAAAATACCTCTTGAGATAAAAACACGACTTTTTGGCGAAAAAAAATGGGGTTTTGGCTGAGTAAAGGTGCTTTTTGGTCAAAAAAACTGTTTTTTGCTGACAAAATTGGAAATTTGCTGAGAATTTTCTTTTGCTCAAAACACCACGTTTTCACTGCTAAACGCAAGTTTTGGACGACAAAAGCACATTTTAGGTGTCCAAAACACTGTTTTGCTGGAAAAAAAAGCTTTTTAGCCCAAAAAACTGAAAAATGGCCATTTTGGCTCTCAAAACCAGGTTTTTCGCTGACGGCGTGACCTGTTTGCTGAAACCCCCACTTTTTGCTCATGAAAATACCTCTTGAGATAAAAACACGACTTTTTGGCGAAAAAAAATGGGGTTTTGGCTGAGTAAAGGTGCTTTTTGGTCAAAAAAACTGTTTTTTGCTGACAAAATTGGAAATTTGCTGAGAATTTTCTTTTGCTCAAAACACCACGTTTTCACTGCTAAACGCAAGTTTTGGACGACAAAAGCACATTTTAGGTGTCCAAAACACTGTTTTGCTGGAAAAAAAAGCTTTTTAGCCCAAAAAACTGAAAAATGGCCATTTTGGCTCTCAAAACCAGGTTTTTCGCTGACGGCGTGACCTGTTTGCTGAAACCCCCACTTTTTGCTCATGAAAATACCTCTTGAGATAAAAACACGACTTTTTGGCGAAAAAAAATGGGGTTTTGGCTGAGTAAAGGTGCTTTTTGGTCAAAAAAACTGTTTTTTGCTGACAAAATTGGAAATTTGCTGAGAATTTTCTTTTGCTCAAAACACCACGTTTTCACTGCTAAACGCAAGTTTTGGACGACAAAAGCACATTTTAGGTGTCCAAAACACTGTTTTGCTGGAAAAAAAAGCTTTTTAGCCCAAAAAACTGAAAAATGGCCATTTTGGCTCTCAAAACCAGGTTTTTCGCTGACGGCGTGACCTGTTTGCTGAAACCCCCACTTTTTGCTCATGAAAATACCTCTTGAGATAAAAACACGACTTTTTGGCGAAAAAAAATGGGGTTTTGGCTGAGTAAAGGTGCTTTTTGGTCAAAAAAACTGTTTTTTGCTGACAAAATTGGAAATTTGCTGAGAATTTTCTTTTGCTCAAAACACCACGTTTTCACTGCTAAACGCAAGTTTTGGACGACAAAAGCACATTTTAGGTGTCCAAAACACTGTTTTGCTGGAAAAAAAAGCTTTTTAGCCCAAAAAACTGAAAAATGGCCATTTTGGCTCTCAAAACCAGGTTTTTCGCTGACGGCGTGACCTGTTTGCTGAAACCCCCACTTTTTGCTCATGAAAATACCTCTTGAGATAAAAACACGACTTTTTGGCGAAAAAAAATGGGGTTTTGGCTGAGTAAAGGTGCTTTTTGGTCAAAAAAACTGTTTTTTGCTGACAAAATTGGAAATTTGCTGAGAATTTTCTTTTGCTCAAAACACCACGTTTTCACTGCTAAACGCAAGTTTTGGACGACAAAAGCACATTTTAGGTGTCCAAAACACTGTTTTGCTGGAAAAAAAAGCTTTTTAGCCCAAAAAACTGAAAAATGGCCATTTTGGCTCTCAAAACCAGGTTTTTCGCTGACGGCGTGACCTGTTTGCTGAAACCCCCACTTTTTGCTCATGAAAATACCTCTTGAGATAAAAACACGACTTTTTGGCGAAAAAAAATGGGGTTTTGGCTGAGTAAAGGTGCTTTTTGGTCAAAAAAACTGTTTTTTGCTGACAAAATTGGAAATTTGCTGAGAATTTTCTTTTGCTCAAAACACCACGTTTTCACTGCTAAACGCAAGTTTTGGACGACAAAAGCACATTTTAGGTGTCCAAAACACTGTTTTGCTGGAAAAAAAGCTTTTTAGCCCAAAAAACTGAAAAATGGCCATTTTGGCTCTCAAAACCAGGTTTTTCGCTGACGGCGTGACCTGTTTGCTGAAACCCCCACTTTTTGCTCATGAAAATACCTCTTGAGATAAAAACACGACTTTTTGGCGAAAAAAAATGGGGTTTTGGCTGAGTAAAGGTGCTTTTTGGTCAAAAAAACTGTTTTTTGCTGACAAAATTGGAAATTTGCTGAGAATTTTCTTTTGCTCAAAACACCACGTTTTCACTGCTAAACGCAAGTTTTGGACGACAAAAGCACATTTTAGGTGTCCAAAACACTGTTTTGCTGGAAAAAAAAGCTTTTTAGCCCAAAAAACTGAAAAATGGCCATTTTGGCTCTCAAAACCAGGTTTTTCGCTGACGGCGTGACCTGTTTGCTGAAACCCCCACTTTTTGCTCATGAAAATACCTCTTGAGATAAAAACACGACTTTTTGGCGAAAAAAAATGGGGTTTTGGCTGAGTAAAGGTGCTTTTTGGTCAAAAAAACTGTTTTTTTGCTGACAAAATTGGAAATTTGCTGAGAATTTTCTTTTGCTCAAAACACCACGTTTTCAGTGCTAAACGCAAGTTTTGGACGACAAAAGCACATTTTAGGTGTCCAAAACACTGTTTTGCTGGAAAAAAAAGCTTTTTAGCCCAAAAAACTGAAAAATGGCCATTTTGGCTCTCAAAACCAGGTTTTTCGCTGACGGCGTGACCTGTTTGCTGAAACCCCCACTTTTTGCTCATGAAAATACCTCTTGAGATAAAAACACGACTTTTTGGCGAAAAAAAATTAGGTTTTGGCTGAGTAAAGGTGCTTTTTGGTCAAAAAAACTGTTTTTTGCTGACAAAATTGGAAATTTGCTGAGAATTTTCTTTTGCTCAAAACACCACGTTTTCACTGCTAAACGCAAGTTTTGGACAACAAAAGCACATTTTAGGTGTCCAAAACACTGTTTTGCTGGAAAAAAAAGCTTTTTAGCCCAAAAAACTGAAAAATGGCCATTTTGGCTCTCAAAACCAGGTTTTTCGCTGACGGCGTGACCTGTTTGCTGAAACCCCCACTTTTTGCTCATGAAAATACCTCTTGAGATAAAAACACGACTTTTTGGCGAAAAAAAAATGGGGTTTTGGCTGAGTAAAGGTGCTTTTTGGTCAAAAAAACTGTTTTTTGCTGACAAAATTGGAAATTTGCTGAGAATTTTCTTTTGCTCAAAACACCACGTTTTCACTGCTAAACGCAAGTTTTGGACGACAAAAGCACATTTTAGGTGTCCAAAACACTGTTTTGCTGGAAAAAAAAGCTTTTTAGCCCAAAAAACTGAAAAATGGCCATTTTGGCTCTCAAAACCAGGTTTTTCGCTGACGGCGTGACCTGTTTGCTGAAACCCCCACTTTTTGCTCATGAAAATACCTCTTGAGATAAAAACACGACTTTTTGGCGAAAAAAAAATGGGCTTTTGGCTGAGTAAAGGTGCTTTTTGGTCAAAAAAACTGTTTTTTGCTGACAAAATTGGAAATTTGCTGAGAATTTTCTTTTGCTCAAAACACCACGTTTTCAGTGCTAAACGCAAGTTTTGGACGACAAAAGCACATTTTAGGTGTCCAAAACACTGTTTTGCTGGAAAAAAAAGCTTTTTAGCTCAAAAAACTGAAAAATGGCCATTTTGGCTCTCAAAACCAGGTTTTTCGCTGACGGCGTGACCTGTTTGCTGAAACCCCCACTTTTTGCTCATGAAAATACCTCTTGAGATAAAAACACGACTTTTTGGCGAAAAAAAAATGGGGTTTTGGCTGAGTAAAGGTGCTTTTTGGTCAAAAAAACTGTTTTTTGCTGACAAAATTGGAAATTTGCTGAGAATTTTCTTTTGCTCAAAACACCACGTTTTCACTGCTAAACGCAAGTTTTGGACGACAAAAGCACATTTTAGGTGTCCAAAACACTGTTTTGCTGGAAAAAAAAAGCTTTTTAGCCCAAAAAACTGAAAAATGGCCATTTTGGCTCTCAAAACCAGGTTTTTCGCTGACGGCGTGACCTGTTTGCTGAAACCCCACTTTTTGCTCATGAAAATACCTCTTGAGATAAAAACACGACTTTTTGGCGAAAAAAAATGGGGTTTTGGCTGAGTAAAGGTGCTTTTTGGTCAAAAAAACTGTTTTTTGCTGACAAAATTGGAAATTTGCTGAGAATTTTCTTTTGCTCAAAACACCACGTTTTCACTGCTAAACGCAAGTTTTGGACGACAAAAGCACATTTTAGGTGTCCAAAACACTGTTTTGCTGGGAAAAAAAGCTTTTTAGCCCAAAAAACTGAAAAATGGCCATTTTGGCTCTCAAAACCAGGTTTTTCGCTGACGGCGTGACCTGTTTGCTGAAACCCCCACTTTTTGCTCATGAAAATACCTCTTGAGATAAAAACACGACTTTTTGGCGAAAAAAAATGGGGTTTTGGCTGAGTAAAGGTGCTTTTTGGTCAAAAAAACTGTTTTTGCTGACAAAATTGGAAATTTGCTGAGAATTTTCTTTTGCTCAAAACACCACGTTTTCACTGCTAAACGCAAGTTTTGGACGACAAAAGCACATTTTAGGTGTCCAAAACACTGTTTTGCTGGAAAAAAAAGCTTTTTAGCCCAAAAAACTGAAAAATGGCCATTTTGGCTCTCAAAACCAGGTTTTTCGCTGACGGCGTGACCTGTTTGCTGAAACCCCACTTTTTGCTCATGAAAATACCTCTTGAGATAAAAACACGACTTTTTGGCGAAAAAAAATGGGGTTTTGGCTGAGTAAAGGTGCTTTTTGGTCAAAAAAACTGTTTTTTGCTGACAAATTGGAAATTTGCTGAGAATTTTCTTTTGCTCAAAACACCACGTTTTCACTGCTAAACGCAAGTTTTGGACGACAAAAGCACATTTTAGGTGTCCAAAACACTGTTTTGCTGGAAAAAAAGCTTTTTAGCCCAAAAAACTGAAAAATGGCCATTTTGGCTCTCAAAACCAGGTTTTTCGCTGACGGCGTGACCTGTTTGCTGAAACCCCCACTTTTTGCTCATGAAAATACCTCTTGAGATAAAAACACGACTTTTGGCGAAAAAAAATGGGGTTTTGGCTGAGTAAAGGTGCTTTTTGGTCAAAAAAACTGTTTTTTGCTGACAAAATTGGAAATTTGCTGAGAATTTTCTTTTGCTCAAAACACCACGTTTTCACTGCTAAACGCAAGTTTTGGACGACAAAAGCACATTTTAGGTGTCCAAAACACTGTTTTGCTGGAAAAAAAGCTTTTTAGCCCAAAAAACTGAAAAATGGCCATTTTGGCTCTCAAAACCAGGTTTTTCGCTGACGGCGTGACCTGTTTGCTGAAACCCCCACTTTTTGCTCATGAAAATACCTCTTGAGATAAAAACACGACTTTTTGGCGAAAAAAAATGGGGTTTTGGCTGAGTAAAGGTGCTTTTTGGTCAAAAAAACTGTTTTTTGCTGACAAAATTGGAAAATTTGCTGAGAATTTTCTTTTGCTCAAAACACCACGTTTTCACTGCTAAACGCAAGTTTTGGACGACAAAAGCACATTTTAGGTGTCCAAAACACTGTTTTGCTGGAAAAAAAGCTTTTAGCCCAAAAAACTGAAAAATGGCCATTTTGGCTCTCAAAACCAGGTTTTTCGCTGACGGCGTGACCTGTTTGCTGAAACCCCCACTTTTTGCTCATGAAAATACCTCTTGAGATAAAAACACGACTTTTTGGCGAAAAAAAATGGGGTTTTGGCTGAGTAAAGGTGCTTTTTGGTCAAAAAAACTGTTTTTTGCTGACAAAATTGGAAATTTGCTGAGAATTTTCTTTTGCTCAAAACACCACGTTTTCACTGCTAAACGCAAGTTTTGGACGACAAAAGCACATTTTAGGTGTCCAAAACACTGTTTTGCTGGAAAAAAAAGCTTTTTAGCCCAAAAACTGAAAAATGGCCATTTTGGCTCTCAAAACCAGGTTTTTCGCTGACGGCGTGACCTGTTTGCTGAAACCCCCACTTTTTGCTCATGAAAATACCTCTTGAGATAAAAACACGACTTTTTGGCGAAAAAAAATGGGGTTTTGGCTGAGTAAAGGTGCTTTTTGGTCAAAAAAACTGTTTTTTGCTGACAAAATTGGAAATTTGCTGAGAATTTTCTTTTGCTCAAAACACCACGTTTTCACTGCTAAACGCAAGTTTTGGACGACAAAAGCACATTTTAGGTGTCCAAAACACTGTTATGCTGGAAAAAAAAGCTTTTTTAGCCCAAAAAACTGAAAAATGGCCATTTTGGCTCTCAAAACCAGGTTTTTCGCTGACGGCGTGACCTGTTTGCTGAAACCCCCACTTTTTGCTCATGAAAATACCTCTTGAGATAAAACACGACTTTTTGGCGAAAAAAAATGGGGTTTTGGCTGAGTAAAGGTGCTTTTTGGTCAAAAAAACTGTTTTTTGCTGACAAAATTGGAAATTTGCTGAGAATTTTCTTTTGCTCAAAACACCACGTTTTCACTGCTAAACGCAAGTTTTGGACGACAAAAGCACATTTAGGTGTCCAAAACACTGTTTTGCTGGAAAAAAAGCTTTTTAGCCCAAAAAACTGAAAAATGGCCATTTTGGCTCTCAAAACCAGGTTTTTCGCTGACGGCGTGACCTGTTTGCTGAAACCCCCACTTTTTGCTCATGAAAATACCTCTTGAGATAAAAACACGACTTTTTGGCGAAAAAAATGGGGTTTTGGCTGAGTAAAGGTGCTTTTTGGTCAAAAAAACTGTTTTTTGCTGACAAAATTGGAAATTTGCTGAGAATTTTCTTTTGCTCAAAACACCACGTTTTCACTGCTAAACGCAAGTTTTGGACGACAAAAGCACATTTAGGTGTCCAAAACACTGTTTTGCTGGAAAAAAAAGCTTTTTAGCCCAAAAAACTGAAAATGGCCATTTTGGCTCTCAAAACCAGGTTTTCGCTGACGGCGTGACCTGTTTGCTGAAACCCCCACTTTTTGCTCATGAAAATACCTCTTGAGATAAAAACACGACTTTTTGGCGAAAAAAAATGGGGTTTTGGCTGAGTAAAGGTGCTTTTTGGTCAAAAAACTGTTTTTTGCTGACAAAATTGGAAATTTGCTGAGAATTTTCTTTTGCTCAAAACACCACGTTTTCACTGCTAAACGCAAGTTTTGGACGACAAAAGCACATTTTAGGTGTCCAAAACACTGTTTTGCTGGAAAAAAAAGCTTTTTAGCCCAAAAAACTGAAAAATGGCCATTTTGGCTCTCAAAACCAGGTTTTTCGCTGACGGCGTGACCTGTTTGCTGAAACCCCACTTTTTGCTCATGAAAATACCTCTTGAGATAAAAACACGACTTTTTGGCGAAAAAAATGGGGTTTTGGCTGAGTAAAGGTGCTTTTTGGTCAAAAAAACTGTTTTTTGCTGACAAAATTGGAAATTTGCTGAGAATTTTCTTTTGCTCAAAACACCACGTTTTCACTGCTAAACGCAAGTTTTGGACGACAAAAGCACATTTTAGGTGTCCAAACACTGTTTTGCTGGAAAAAAAAGCTTTTTAGCCCAAAAAACTGAAAAATGGCCATTTTGGCTCTCAAAACCAGGTTTTTCGCTGACGGCGTGACCTGTTTGCTGAAACCCCACTTTTTGCTCATGAAAATACCTCTTGAGATAAAAACACGACTTTTTGGCGAAAAAAAATGGGGTTTTGGCTGAGTAAAGGTGCTTTTTGGTCAAAAAAACTGTTTTTTGCTGACAAAATTGGAAATTTGCTGAGAATTTTCTTTTGCTCAAAACACCACGTTTTCACTGCTAAACGCAAGTTTTGGACGACAAAAGCACATTTTAGGTGTCCAAAACACTGTTTTGCTGGAAAAAAAAGCTTTTTAGCCCAAAAAACTGAAAAATGGCCATTTTGGCTCTCAAAACCAGGTTTTTCGCTGACGGCGTGACCTGTTTGCTGAAACCCCCACTTTTTGCTCATGAAAATACCTCTTGAGATAAAAACACGACTTTTTGGCGAAAAAAAATGGGGTTTTGGCTGAGTAAAGGTGCTTTTTGGTCAAAAAAACTGTTTTTTGCTGACAAAATTGGAAATTTGCTGAGAATTTTCTTTTGCTCAAAACACCACGTTTTCACTGCTAAACGCAAGTTTTGGACGACAAAAGCACATTTTAGGTGTCCAAAACACTGTTTTGCTGGAAAAAAAAGCTTTTTAGCCCAAAAAACTGAAAAATGGCCATTTTGGCTCTCAAAACCAGGTTTTTCGCTGACGGCGTGACCTGTTTGCTGAAACCCCCACTTTTTGCTCATGAAAATACCTCTTGAGATAAAAACACGACTTTTTGGCGAAAAAAAATGGGGTTTTGGCTGAGTAAAGGTGCTTTTTGGTCAAAAAAACTGTTTTTTGCTGACAAAATTGGAAATTTGCTGAGAATTTTCTTTTGCTCAAAACACCACGTTTTCACTGCTAAACGCAAGTTTTGGACGACAAAAGCACATTTTAGGTGTCCAAAACACTGTTTTGCTGGAAAAAAAAGCTTTTTAGCCCAAAAAACTGAAAAATGGCCATTTTGGCTCTCAAAACCAGGTTTTTCGCTGACGGCGTGACCTGTTTGCTGAAACCCCCACTTTTTGCTCATGAAAATACCTCTTGAGATAAAAACACGACTTTTTGGCGAAAAAAAATGGGGTTTTGGCTGAGTAAAGGTGCTTTTTGGTCAAAAAAACTGTTTTTTGCTGACAAAATTGGAAATTTGCTGAGAATTTTCTTTTGCTCAAAACACCACGTTTTCACTGCTAAACGCAAGTTTTGGACGACAAAAGCACATTTTAGGTGTCCAAAACACTGTTTTGCTGGAAAAAAAAGCTTTTTAGCCCAAAAAACTGAAAAATGGCCATTTTGGCTCTCAAAACCAGGTTTTTCGCTGACGGCGTGACCTGTTTGCTGAAACCCCCACTTTTTGCTCATGAAAATACCTCTTGAGATAAAAACACGACTTTTTGGCGAAAAAAAATGGGGTTTTGGCTGAGTAAAGGTGCTTTTTGGTCAAAAAAACTGTTTTTTGCTGACAAAATTGGAAATTTGCTGAGAATTTTCTTTTGCTCAAAACACCACGTTTTCACTGCTAAACGCAAGTTTTGGACGACAAAAGCACATTTTAGGTGTCCAAAACACTGTTTTGCTGGAAAAAAAAGCTTTTTAGCCCAAAAAACTGAAAAATGGCCATTTTGGCTCTCAAAACCAGGTTTTTCGCTGACGGCGTGACCTGTTTGCTGAAACCCCCACTTTTTGCTCATGAAAATACCTCTTGAGATAAAAACACGACTTTTTGGCGAAAAAAAATGGGGTTTTGGCTGAGTAAAGGTGCTTTTTGGTCAAAAAAACTGTTTTTTGCTGACAAAATTGGAAATTTGCTGAGAATTTTCTTTTGCTCAAAACACCACGTTTTCACTGCTAAACGCAAGTTTTGGACGACAAAAGCACATTTTAGGTGTCCAAAACACTGTTTTGCTGGAAAAAAAAGCTTTTTAGCCCAAAAAACTGAAAAATGGCCATTTTGGCTCTCAAAACCAGGTTTTTCGCTGACGGCGTGACCTGTTTGCTGAAACCCCCACTTTTTGCTCATGAAAATACCTCTTGAGATAAAAACACGACTTTTTGGCGAAAAAAAATGGGGTTTTGGCTGAGTAAAGGTGCTTTTTGGTCAAAAAAACTGTTTTTTGCTGACAAAATTGGAAATTTGCTGAGAATTTTCTTTTGCTCAAAACACCACGTTTTCACTGCTAAACGCAAGTTTTGGACGACAAAAGCACATTTTAGGTGTCCAAAACACTGTTTTGCTGGAAAAAAAAGCTTTTTAGCCCAAAAAACTGAAAAATGGCCATTTTGGCTCTCAAAACCAGGTTTTTCGCTGACGGCGTGACCTGTTTGCTGAAACCCCCACTTTTTGCTCATGAAAATACCTCTTGAGATAAAAACACGACTTTTTGGCGAAAAAAAATGGGGTTTTGGCTGAGTAAAGGTGCTTTTTGGTCAAAAAAACTGTTTTTTGCTGACAAAATTGGAAATTTGCTGAGAATTTTCTTTTGCTCAAAACACCACGTTTTCACTGCTAAACGCAAGTTTTGGACGACAAAAGCACATTTTAGGTGTCCAAAACACTGTTTTGCTGGAAAAAAAAGCTTTTTAGCCCAAAAAACTGAAAAATGGCCATTTTGGCTCTCAAAACCAGGTTTTTCGCTGACGGCGTGACCTGTTTGCTGAAACCCCCACTTTTTGCTCATGAAAATACCTCTTGAGATAAAAACACGACTTTTTGGCGAAAAAAAATGGGGTTTTGGCTGAGTAAAGGTGCTTTTTGGTCAAAAAAACTGTTTTTTGCTGACAAAATTGGAAATTTGCTGAGAATTTTCTTTTGCTCAAAACACCACGTTTTCACTGCTAAACGCAAGTTTTGGACGACAAAAGCACATTTTAGGTGTCCAAAACACTGTTTTGCTGGAAAAAAAAGCTTTTTAGCCCAAAAAACTGAAAAATGGCCATTTTGGCTCTCAAAACCAGGTTTTTCGCTGACGGCGTGACCTGTTTGCTGAAACCCCCACTTTTTGCTCATGAAAATACCTCTTGAGATAAAAACACGACTTTTTGGCGAAAAAAAATGGGGTTTTGGCTGAGTAAAGGTGCTTTTTGGTCAAAAAAACTGTTTTTTGCTGACAAAATTGGAAATTTGCTGAGAATTTTCTTTTGCTCAAAACACCACGTTTTCACTGCTAAACGCAAGTTTTGGACGACAAAAGCACATTTTAGGTGTCCAAAACACTGTTTTGCTGGAAAAAAAAGCTTTTTAGCCCAAAAAACTGAAAAATGGCCATTTTGGCTCTCAAAACCAGGTTTTTCGCTGACGGCGTGACCTGTTTGCTGAAACCCCCACTTTTTGCTCATGAAAATACCTCTTGAGATAAAAACACGACTTTTTGGCGAAAAAAAATGGGGTTTTGGCTGAGTAAAGGTGCTTTTTGGTCAAAAAAACTGTTTTTTGCTGACAAAATTGGAAATTTGCTGAGAATTTTCTTTTGCTCAAAACACCACGTTTTCACTGCTAAACGCAAGTTTTGGACGACAAAAGCACATTTTAGGTGTCCAAAACACTGTTTTGCTGGAAAAAAAAGCTTTTTAGCCCAAAAAACTGAAAAATGGCCATTTTGGCTCTCAAAACCAGGTTTTTCGCTGACGGCGTGACCTGTTTGCTGAAACCCCCACTTTTTGCTCATGAAAATACCTCTTGAGATAAAAACACGACTTTTTGGCGAAAAAAAATGGGGTTTTGGCTGAGTAAAGGTGCTTTTTGGTCAAAAAAACTGTTTTTTGCTGACAAAATTGGAAATTTGCTGAGAATTTTCTTTTGCTCAAAACACCACGTTTTCACTGCTAAACGCAAGTTTTGGACGACAAAAGCACATTTTAGGTGTCCAAAACACTGTTTTGCTGGAAAAAAAAGCTTTTTAGCCCAAAAAACTGAAAAATGGCCATTTTGGCTCTCAAAACCAGGTTTTTCGCTGACGGCGTGACCTGTTTGCTGAAACCCCCACTTTTTGCTCATGAAAATACCTCTTGAGATAAAAACACGACTTTTTGGCGAAAAAAAATGGGGTTTTGGCTGAGTAAAGGTGCTTTTTGGTCAAAAAAACTGTTTTTTGCTGACAAAATTGGAAATTTGCTGAGAATTTTCTTTTGTTCAAAACACCACGTTTTCACTGCTAAACGCAAGTTTTGGACGACAAAAGCACATTTTAGGTGTCCAAAACACTGTTTTGCTGGAAAAAAAAGCTTTTTAGCCCAAAAAACTGAAAAATGGCCATTTTGGCTCTCAAAACCAGGTTTTTCGCTGACGGCGTGACCTGTTTGCTGAAACCCCCACTTTTTGCTCATGAAAATACCTCTTGAGATAAAAACACGACTTTTTGGCGAAAAAAAATGGGGTTTTGGCTGAGTAAAGGTGCTTTTTGGTCAAAAAAACTGTTTTTTGCTGACAAAATTGGAAATTTGCTGAGAATTTTCTTTTGCTCAAAACACCACGTTTTCACTGCTAAACGCAAGTTTTGGACGACAAAAGCACATTTTAGGTGTCCAAAACACTGTTTTGCTGGAAAAAAAAGCTTTTTAGCCCAAAAAACTGAAAAATGGCCATTTTGGCTCTCAAAACCAGGTTTTTCGCTGACGGCGTGACCTGTTTGCTGAAACCCCCACTTTTTGCTCATGAAAATACCTCTTGAGATAAAAACACGACTTTTTGGCGAAAAAAAATGGGGTTTTGGCTGAGTAAAGGTGCTTTTTGGTCAAAAAAACTGTTTTTTGCTGACAAAATTGGAAATTTGCTGAGAATTTTCTTTTGCTCAAAACACCACGTTTTCACTGCTAAACGCAAGTTT
Source organism: Anthopleura xanthogrammica (assembly GCA_964019055.1). NCBI lineage: Eukaryota > Metazoa > Cnidaria > Anthozoa > Actiniaria > Actiniidae > Anthopleura > Anthopleura xanthogrammica. The sequence goes on from CAXHSA010000047.1 coordinate 112,624, forward strand.
TGGACGACAAAAGCACATTTTAGGTGTCCAAAACACTGTTTTGCTGGAAAAAAAAGCTTTTTAGCCCAAAAAACTGAAAAATGGCCATTTTGGCTCTCAAAACCAGGTTTTTCGCTGACGGCGTGACCTGTTTGCTGAAACCCCCACTTTTTGCTCATGAAAATACCTCTTGAGATAAAAACACGACTTTTTGGCGAAAAAAAATGGGGTTTTGGCTGAGTAAAGGTGCTTTTTGGTCAAAAAAACTGTTTTTTGCTGACAAAATTGGAAATTTGCTGAGAATTTTCTTTTGCTCAAAACACCACGTTTTCACTGCTAAACGCAAGTTTTGGACGACAAAAGCACATTTTAGGTGTCCAAAACACTGTTTTGCTGGAAAAAAAAGCTTTTTAGCCCAAAAAACTGAAAAATGGCCATTTTGGCTCTCAAAACCAGGTTTTTCGCTGACGGCGTGACCTGTTTGCTGAAACCCCCACTTTTTGCTCATGAAAATACCTCTTGAGATAAAAACACGACTTTTTGGCGAAAAAAAATGGGGTTTTGGCTGAGTAAAGGTGCTTTTTGGTCAAAAAAACTGTTTTTTGCTGACAAAATTGGAAATTTGCTGAGAATTTTCTTTTGCTCAAAACACCACGTTTTCACTGCTAAACGCAAGTTTTGGACGACAAAAGCACATTTTAGGTGTCCAAAACACTGTTTTGCTGGAAAAAAAAGCTTTTTAGCCCAAAAAACTGAAAAATGGCCATTTTGGCTCTCAAAACCAGGTTTTTCGCTGACGGCGTGACCTGTTTGCTGAAACCCCCACTTTTTGCTCATGAAAATACCTCTTGAGATAAAAACACGACTTTTTGGCGAAAAAAAATGGGGTTTTGGCTGAGTAAAGGTGCTTTTTGGTCAAAAAAACTGTTTTTTGCTGACAAAATTGGAAATTTGCTGAGAATTTTCTTTTGCTCAAAACACCACGTTTTCACTGCTAAACGCAAGTTTTGGACGACAAAAGCACATTTTAGGTGTCCAAAACACTGTTTTGCTGGAAAAAAAAGCTTTTTAGCCCAAAAAACTGAAAAATGGCCATTTTGGCTCTCAAAACCAGGTTTTTCGCTGACGGCGTGACCTGTTTGCTGAAACCCCCACTTTTTGCTCATGAAAATACCTCTTGAGATAAAAACACGACTTTTTGGCGAAAAAAAATGGGGTTTTGGCTGAGTAAAGGTGCTTTTTGGTCAAAAAAACTGTTTTTTGCTGACAAAATTGGAAATTTGCTGAGAATTTTCTTTTGCTCAAAACACCACGTTTTCACTGCTAAACGCAAGTTTTGGACGACAAAAGCACATTTTAGGTGTCCAAAACACTGTTTTGCTGGAAAAAAAAGCTTTTTAGCCCAAAAAACTGAAAAATGGCCATTTTGGCTCTCAAAACCAGGTTTTTCGCTGACGGCGTGACCTGTTTGCTGAAACCCCCACTTTTTGCTCATGAAAATACCTCTTGAGATAAAAACACGACTTTTTGGCGAAAAAAAATGGGGTTTTGGCTGAGTAAAGGTGCTTTTTGGTCAAAAAAACTGTTTTTTGCTGACAAAATTGGAAATTTGCTGAGAATTTTCTTTTGCTCAAAACACCACGTTTTCACTGCTAAACGCAAGTTTTGGACGACAAAAGCACATTTTAGGTGTCCAAAACACTGTTTTGCTGGAAAAAAAAGCTTTTTAGCCCAAAAAACTGAAAAATGGCCATTTTGGCTCTCAAAACCAGGTTTTTCGCTGACGGCGTGACCTGTTTGCTGAAACCCCCACTTTTTGCTCATGAAAATACCTCTTGAGATAAAAACACGACTTTTTGGCGAAAAAAAATGGGGTTTTGGCTGAGTAAAGGTGCTTTTTGGTCAAAAAAACTGTTTTTTGCTGACAAAATTGGAAATTTGCTGAGAATTTTCTTTTGCTCAAAACACCACGTTTTCACTGCTAAACGCAAGTTTTGGACGACAAAAGCACATTTTAGGTGTCCAAAACACTGTTTTGCTGGAAAAAAAAGCTTTTTAGCCCAAAAAACTGAAAAATGGCCATTTTGGCTCTCAAAACCAGGTTTTTCGCTGACGGCGTGACCTGTTTGCTGAAACCCCCACTTTTTGCTCATGAAAATACCTCTTGAGATAAAAACACGACTTTTTGGCGAAAAAAAATGGGGTTTTGGCTGAGTAAAGGTGCTTTTTGGTCAAAAAAACTGTTTTTTGCTGACAAAATTGGAAATTTGCTGAGAATTTTCTTTTGCTCAAAACACCACGTTTTCACTGCTAAACGCAAGTTTTGGACGACAAAAGCACATTTTAGGTGTCCAAAACACTGTTTTGCTGGAAAAAAAAGCTTTTTAGCCCAAAAAACTGAAAAATGGCCATTTTGGCTCTCAAAACCAGGTTTTTCGCTGACGGCGTGACCTGTTTGCTGAAACCCCCACTTTTTGCTCATGAAAATACCTCTTGAGATAAAAACACGACTTTTTGGCGAAAAAAAATGGGGTTTTGGCTGAGTAAAGGTGCTTTTTGGTCAAAAAAACTGTTTTTTGCTGACAAAATTGGAAATTTGCTGAGAATTTTCTTTTGCTCAAAACACCACGTTTTCACTGCTAAACGCAAGTTTTGGACGACAAAAGCACATTTTAGGTGTCCAAAACACTGTTTTGCTGGAAAAAAAAGCTTTTTAGCCCAAAAAACTGAAAAATGGCCATTTTGGCTCTCAAAACCAGGTTTTTCGCTGACGGCGTGACCTGTTTGCTGAAACCCCCACTTTTTGCTCATGAAAATACCTCTTGAGATAAAAACACGACTTTTTGGCGAAAAAAAATGGGGTTTTGGCTGAGTAAAGGTGCTTTTTGGTCAAAAAAACTGTTTTTTGCTGACAAAATTGGAAATTTGCTGAGAATTTTCTTTTGCTCAAAACACCACGTTTTCACTGCTAAACGCAAGTTTTGGACGACAAAAGCACATTTTAGGTGTCCAAAACACTGTTTTGCTGGAAAAAAAAGCTTTTTAGCCCAAAAAACTGAAAAATGGCCATTTTGGCTCTCAAAACCAGGTTTTTCGCTGACGGCGTGACCTGTTTGCTGAAACCCCCACTTTTTGCTCATGAAAATACCTCTTGAGATAAAAACACGACTTTTTGGCGAAAAAAAATGGGGTTTTGGCTGAGTAAAGGTGCTTTTTGGTCAAAAAAACTGTTTTTTGCTGACAAAATTGGAAATTTGCTGAGAATTTTCTTTTGCTCAAAACACCACGTTTTCACTGCTAAACGCAAGTTTTGGACGACAAAAGCACATTTTAGGTGTCCAAAACACTGTTTTGCTGGAAAAAAAAGCTTTTTAGCCCAAAAAACTGAAAAATGGCCATTTTGGCTCTCAAAACCAGGTTTTTCGCTGACGGCGTGACCTGTTTGCTGAAACCCCCACTTTTTGCTCATGAAAATACCTCTTGAGATAAAAACACGACTTTTTGGCGAAAAAAAATGGGGTTTTGGCTGAGTAAAGGTGCTTTTTGGTCAAAAAAACTGTTTTTTGCTGACAAAATTGGAAATTTGCTGAGAATTTTCTTTTGCTCAAAACACCACGTTTTCACTGCTAAACGCAAGTTTTGGACGACAAAAGCACATTTTAGGTGTCCAAAACACTGTTTTGCTGGAAAAAAAAGCTTTTTAGCCCAAAAAACTGAAAAATGGCCATTTTGGCTCTCAAAACCAGGTTTTTCGCTGACGGCGTGACCTGTTTGCTGAAACCCCCACTTTTTGCTCATGAAAATACCTCTTGAGATAAAAACACGACTTTTTGGCGAAAAAAAATGGGGTTTTGGCTGAGTAAAGGTGCTTTTTGGTCAAAAAAACTGTTTTTTGCTGACAAAATTGGAAATTTGCTGAGAATTTTCTTTTGCTCAAAACACCACGTTTTCACTGCTAAACGCAAGTTTTGGACGACAAAAGCACATTTTAGGTGTCCAAAACACTGTTTTGCTGGAAAAAAAAGCTTTTTAGCCCAAAAAACTGAAAAATGGCCATTTTGGCTCTCAAAACCAGGTTTTTCGCTGACGGCGTGACCTGTTTGCTGAAACCCCCACTTTTTGCTCATGAAAATACCTCTTGAGATAAAAACACGACTTTTTGGCGAAAAAAAATGGGGTTTTGGCTGAGTAAAGGTGCTTTTTGGTCAAAAAAACTGTTTTTTGCTGACAAAATTGGAAATTTGCTGAGAATTTTCTTTTGCTCAAAACACCACGTTTTCACTGCTAAACGCAAGTTTTGGACGACAAAAGCACATTTTAGGTGTCCAAAACACTGTTTTGCTGGAAAAAAAAGCTTTTTAGCCCAAAAAACTGAAAAATGGCCATTTTGGCTCTCAAAACCAGGTTTTTCGCTGACGGCGTGACCTGTTTGCTGAAACCCCCACTTTTTGCTCATGAAAATACCTCTTGAGATAAAAACACGACTTTTTGGCGAAAAAAAATGGGGTTTTGGCTGAGTAAAGGTGCTTTTTGGTCAAAAAAACTGTTTTTTGCTGACAAAATTGGAAATTTGCTGAGAATTTTCTTTTGCTCAAAACACCACGTTTTCACTGCTAAACGCAAGTTTTGGACGACAAAAGCACATTTTAGGTGTCCAAAACACTGTTTTGCTGGAAAAAAAAGCTTTTTAGCCCAAAAAACTGAAAAATGGCCATTTTGGCTCTCAAAACCAGGTTTTTCGCTGACGGCGTGACCTGTTTGCTGAAACCCCCACTTTTTGCTCATGAAAATACCTCTTGAGATAAAAACACGACTTTTTGGCGAAAAAAAATGGGGTTTTGGCTGAGTAAAGGTGCTTTTTGGTCAAAAAAACTGTTTTTTGCTGACAAAATTGGAAATTTGCTGAGAATTTTCTTTTGCTCAAAACACCACGTTTTCACTGCTAAACGCAAGTTTTGGACGACAAAAGCACATTTTAGGTGTCCAAAACACTGTTTTGCTGGAAAAAAAAGCTTTTTAGCCCAAAAAACTGAAAAATGGCCATTTTGGCTCTCAAAACCAGGTTTTTCGCTGACGGCGTGACCTGTTTGCTGAAACCCCCACTTTTTGCTCATGAAAATACCTCTTGAGATAAAAACACGACTTTTTGGCGAAAAAAAATGGGGTTTTGGCTGAGTAAAGGTGCTTTTTGGTCAAAAAAACTGTTTTTTGCTGACAAAATTGGAAATTTGCTGAGAATTTTCTTTTGCTCAAAACACCACGTTTTCACTGCTAAACGCAAGTTTTGGACGACAAAAGCACATTTTAGGTGTCCAAAACACTGTTTTGCTGGAAAAAAAAGCTTTTTAGCCCAAAAAACTGAAAAATGGCCATTTTGGCTCTCAAAACCAGGTTTTTCGCTGACGGCGTGACCTGTTTGCTGAAACCCCCACTTTTTGCTCATGAAAATACCTCTTGAGATAAAAACACGACTTTTTGGCGAAAAAAAATGGGGTTTTGGCTGAGTAAAGGTGCTTTTTGGTCAAAAAACTGTTTTTTGCTGACAAAATTGGAAATTTGCTGAGAATTTTCTTTTGCTCAAAACACCACGTTTTCACTGCTAAACGCAAGTTTTGGACGACAAAAGCACATTTTAGGTGTCCAAAACACTGTTTTGCTGGAAAAAAAAGCTTTTTAGCCCAAAAAACTGAAAAATGGCCATTTTGGCTCTCAAAACCAGGTTTTTCGCTGACGGCGTGACCTGTTTGCTGAAACCCCCACTTTTTGCTCATGAAAATACCTCTTGAGATAAAAACACGACTTTTTGGCGAAAAAAAATGGGGTTTTGGCTGAGTAAAGGTGCTTTTTGGTCAAAAAAACTGTTTTTGCTGACAAAATTGGAAATTTGCTGAGAATTTTCTTTTGCTCAAAACACCACGTTTTCACTGCTAAACGCAAGTTTTGGACGACAAAAGCACATTTTAGGTGTCCAAAACACTGTTTTGCTGGAAAAAAAAGCTTTTTAGCCCAAAAAACTGAAAAATGGCCATTTTGGCTCTCAAAACCAGGTTTTTCGCTGACGGCGTGACCTGTTTGCTGAAACCCCCACTTTTTGCTCATGAAAATACCTCTTGAGATAAAAACACGACTTTTTGGCGAAAAAAAATGGGGTTTTGGCTGAGTAAAGGTGCTTTTTGGTCAAAAAAACTGTTTTTTGCTGACAAAATTGGAAATTTGCTGAGAATTTTCTTTTGCTCAAAACACCACGTTTTCACTGCTAAACGCAAGTTTTGGACGACAAAAGCACATTTTAGGTGTCCAAAACACTGTTTTGCTGGAAAAAAAAGCTTTTTAGCCCAAAAAACTGAAAAATGGCCATTTTGGCTCTCAAAACCAGGTTTTTCGCTGACGGCGTGACCTGTTTGCTGAAACCCCCACTTTTTGCTCATGAAAATACCTCTTGAGATAAAAACACGACTTTTTGGCGAAAAAAAATGGGGTTTTGGCTGAGTAAAGGTGCTTTTTGGTCAAAAAAACTGTTTTTTGCTGACAAAATTGGAAATTTGCTGAGAATTTTCTTTTGCTCAAAACACCACGTTTTCACTGCTAAACGCAAGTTTTGGACGACAAAAGCACATTTTAGGTGTCCAAAACACTGTTTTGCTGGAAAAAAAAGCTTTTTAGCCCAAAAAACTGAAAAATGGCCATTTTGGCTCTCAAAACCAGGTTTTTCGCTGACGGCGTGACCTGTTTGCTGAAACCCCCACTTTTTGCTCATGAAAATACCTCTTGAGATAAAAACACGACTTTTTGGCGAAAAAAAATGGGGTTTTGGCTGAGTAAAGGTGCTTTTTGGTCAAAAAAACTGTTTTTTGCTGACAAAATTGGAAATTTGCTGAGAATTTTCTTTTGCTCAAAACACCACGTTTTCACTGCTAAACGCAAGTTTTGGACGACAAAAGCACATTTTAGGTGTCCAAAACACTGTTTTGCTGGAAAAAAAAGCTTTTTAGCCCAAAAAACTGAAAAATGGCCATTTTGGCTCTCAAAACCAGGTTTTTCGCTGACGGCGTGACCTGTTTGCTGAAACCCCCACTTTTTGCTCATGAAAATACCTCTTGAGATAAAAACACGACTTTTTGGCGAAAAAAAATGGGGTTTTGGCTGAGTAAAGGTGCTTTTTGGTCAAAAAAACTGTTTTTTGCTGACAAAATTGGAAATTTGCTGAGAATTTTCTTTTGCTCAAAACACCACGTTTTCACTGCTAAACGCAAGTTTTGGACGACAAAAGCACATTTTAGGTGTCCAAAACACTGTTTTGCTGGAAAAAAAAGCTTTTTAGCCCAAAAAACTGAAAAATGGCCATTTTGGCTCTCAAAACCAGGTTTTTCGCTGACGGCGTGACCTGTTTGCTGAAACCCCCACTTTTTGCTCATGAAAATACCTCTTGAGATAAAAACACGACTTTTTGGCGAAAAAAAATGGGGTTTTGGCTGAGTAAAGGTGCTTTTTGGTCAAAAAAACTGTTTTTTGCTGACAAAATTGGAAATTTGCTGAGAATTTTCTTTTGCTCAAAACACCACGTTTTCACTGCTAAACGCAAGTTTTGGACGACAAAAGCACATTTTAGGTGTCCAAAACACTGTTTTGCTGGAAAAAAAAGCTTTTTAGCCCAAAAAACTGAAAAATGGCCATTTTGGCTCTCAAAACCAGGTTTTTCGCTGACGGCGTGACCTGTTTGCTGAAACCCCCACTTTTTGCTCATGAAAATACCTCTTGAGATAAAAACACGACTTTTTGGCGAAAAAAAATGGGGTTTTGGCTGAGTAAAGGTGCTTTTTGGTCAAAAAAACTGTTTTTTGCTGACAAAATTGGAAATTTGCTGAGAATTTTCTTTTGCTCAAAACACCACGTTTTCACTGCTAAACGCAAGTTTTGGACGACAAAAGCACATTTTAGGTGTCCAAAACACTGTTTTGCTGGAAAAAAAAGCTTTTTAGCCCAAAAAACTGAAAAATGGCCATTTTGGCTCTCAAAACCAGGTTTTTCGCTGACGGCGTGACCTGTTTGCTGAAACCCCCACTTTTTGCTCATGAAAATACCTCTTGAGATAAAAACACGACTTTTTGGCGAAAAAAAATGGGGTTTTGGCTGAGTAAAGGTGCTTTTTGGTCAAAAAAACTGTTTTTTGCTGACAAAATTGGAAATTTGCTGAGAATTTTCTTTTGCTCAAAACACCACGTTTTCACTGCTAAACGCAAGTTTTGGACGACAAAAGCACATTTTAGGTGTCCAAAACACTGTTTTGCTGGAAAAAAAAGCTTTTTAGCCCAAAAAACTGAAAAATGGCCATTTTGGCTCTCAAAACCAGGTTTTTCGCTGACGGCGTGACCTGTTTGCTGAAACCCCCACTTTTTGCTCATGAAAATACCTCTTGAGATAAAAACACGACTTTTTGGCGAAAAAAAATGGGGTTTTGGCTGAGTAAAGGTGCTTTTTGGTCAAAAAAACTGTTTTTTGCTGACAAAATTGGAAATTTGCTGAGAATTTTCTTTTGCTCAAAACACCACGTTTTCACTGCTAAACGCAAGTTTTGGACGACAAAAGCACATTTTAGGTGTCCAAAACACTGTTTTGCTGGAAAAAAAAGCTTTTTAGCCCAAAAAACTGAAAAATGGCCATTTTGGCTCTCAAAACCAGGTTTTTCGCTGACGGCGTGACCTGTTTGCTGAAACCCCCACTTTTTGCTCATGAAAATACCTCTTGAGATAAAAACACGACTTTTTGGCGAAAAAAAATGGGGTTTTGGCTGAGTAAAGGTGCTTTTTGGTCAAAAAAACTGTTTTTTGCTGACAAAATTGGAAATTTGCTGAGAATTTTCTTTTGCTCAAAACACCACGTTTTGACTGCTAAACGCAAGTTTTGGACGACAAAAGCACATTTTAGGTGTCCAAAACACTGTTTTGCTGGAAAAAAAAGCTTTTTAGCCCAAAAAACTGAAAAATGGCCATTTTGGCTCTCAAAACCAGGTTTTTCGCTGACGGCGTGACCTGTTTGCTGAAACCCCCACTTTTTGCTCATGAAAATACCTCTTGAGATAAAAACACGACTTTTTGGCGAAAAAAAATGGGGTTTTGGCTGAGTAAAGGTGCTTTTTGGTCAAAAAAACTGTTTTTTGCTGACAAAATTGGAAATTTGCTGAGAATTTTCTTTTGCTCAAAACACCACGTTTTGACTGCTAAACGCAAGTTTTGGACGACAAAAGCACATTTTAGGTGTCCAAAACACTGTTTTGCTGGAAAAAAAAGCTTTTTAGCCCAAAAAACTGAAAAATGGCCATTTTGGCTCTCAAAACCAGGTTTTTCGCTGACGGCGTGACCTGTTTGCTGAAACCCCCACTTTTTGCTCATGAAAATACCTCTTGAGATAAAAACACGACTTTTTGGCGAAAAAAAATGGGGTTTTGGCTGAGTAAAGGTGCTTTTTGGTCAAAAAAACTGTTTTTTGCTGACAAAATTGGAAATTTGCTGAGAATTTTCTTTTGCTCAAAACACCACGTTTTCACTGCTAAACGCAAGTTTTGGACGACAAAAGCACATTTTAGGTGTCCAAAACACTGTTTTGCTGGAAAAAAAAGCTTTTTAGCCCAAAAAACTGAAAAATGGCCATTTTGGCTCTCAAAACCAGGTTTTTCGCTGACGGCGTGACCTGTTTGCTGAAACCCCCACTTTTTGCTCATGAAAATACCTCTTGAGATAAAAACACGACTTTTTGGCGAAAAAAAATGGGGTTTTGGCTGAGTAAAGGTGCTTTTTGGTCAAAAAAACTGTTTTTTGCTGACAAAATTGGAAATTTGCTGAGAATTTTCTTTTGCTCAAAACACCACGTTTTCACTGCTAAACGCAAGTTTTGGACGACAAAAGCACATTTTAGGTGTCCAAAACACTGTTTTGCTGGAAAAAAAAGCTTTTTAGCCCAAAAAACTGAAAAATGGCCATTTTGGCTCTCAAAACCAGGTTTTTCGCTGACGGCGTGACCTGTTTGCTGAAACCCCCACTTTTTGCTCATGAAAATACCTCTTGAGATAAAAACACGACTTTTTGGCGAAAAAAAATGGGGTTTTGGCTGAGTAAAGGTGCTTTTTGGTCAAAAAAACTGTTTTTTGCTGACAAAATTGGAAATTTGCTGAGAATTTTCTTTTGCTCAAAACACCACGTTTTCACTGCTAAACGCAAGTTTTGGACGACAAAAGCACATTTTAGGTGTCCAAAACACTGTTTTGCTGGAAAAAAAAGCTTTTTAGCCCAAAAAACTGAAAAATGGCCATTTTGGCTCTCAAAACCAGGTTTTTCGCTGACGGCGTGACCTGTTTGCTGAAACCCCCACTTTTTGCTCATGAAAATACCTCTTGAGATAAAAACACGACTTTTTGGCGAAAAAAAATGGGGTTTTGGCTGAGTAAAGGTGCTTTTTGGTCAAAAAAACTGTTTTTTGCTGACAAAATTGGAAATTTGCTGAGAATTTTCTTTTGCTCAAAACACCACGTTTTCACTGCTAAACGCAAGTTTTGGACGACAAAAGCACATTTTAGGTGTCCAAAACACTGTTTTGCTGGAAAAAAAAGCTTTTTAGCCCAAAAAACTGAAAAATGGCCATTTTGGCTCTCAAAACCAGGTTTTTCGCTGACGGCGTGACCTGTTTGCTGAAACCCCCACTTTTTGCTCATGAAAATACCTCTTGAGATAAAAACACGACTTTTTGGCGAAAAAAAATGGGGTTTTGGCTGAGTAAAGGTGCTTTTTGGTCAAAAAAACTGTTTTTTGCTGACAAAATTGGAAATTTGCTGAGAATTTTCTTTTGCTCAAAACACCACGTTTTCACTGCTAAACGCAAGTTTTGGACGACAAAAGCACATTTTAGGTGTCCAAAACACTGTTTTGCTGGAAAAAAAAGCTTTTTAGCCCAAAAAACTGAAAAATGGCCATTTTGGCTCTCAAAACCAGGTTTTTCGCTGACGGCGTGACCTGTTTGCTGAAACCCCCACTTTTTGCTCATGAAAATACCTCTTGAGATAAAAACACGACTTTTTGGCGAAAAAAAATGGGGTTTTGGCTGAGTAAAGGTGCTTTTTGGTCAAAAAAACTGTTTTTTGCTGACAAAATTGGAAATTTGCTGAGAATTTTCTTTTGCTCAAAACACCACGTTTTCACTGCTAAACGCAAGTTTTGGACGACAAAAGCACATTTTAGGTGTCCAAAACACTGTTTTGCTGGAAAAAAAAGCTTTTTAGCCCAAAAAACTGAAAAATGGCCATTTTGGCTCTCAAAACCAGGTTTTTCGCTGACGGCGTGACCTGTTTGCTGAAACCCCCACTTTTTGCTCATGAAAATACCTCTTGAGATAAAAACACGACTTTTTGGCGAAAAAAAATGGGGTTTTGGCTGAGTAAAGGTGCTTTTTGGTCAAAAAAACTGTTTTTTGCTGACAAAATTGGAAATTTGCTGAGAATTTTCTTTTGCTCAAAACACCACGTTTTCACTGCTAAACGCAAGTTTTGGACGACAAAAGCACATTTTAGGTGTCCAAAACACTGTTTTGCTGGAAAAAAAAGCTTTTTAGCCCAAAAAACTGAAAAATGGCCATTTTGGCTCTCAAAACCAGGTTTTTCGCTGACGGCGTGACCTGTTTGCTGAAACCCCCACTTTTTGCTCATGAAAATACCTCTTGAGATAAAAACACGACTTTTTGGCGAAAAAAAATGGGGTTTTGGCTGAGTAAAGGTGCTTTTTGGTCAAAAAAACTGTTTTTTGCTGACAAAATTGGAAATTTGCTGAGAATTTTCTTTTGCTCAAAACACCACGTTTTCACTGCTAAACGCAAGTTTTGGACGACAAAAGCACATTTTAGGTGTCCAAAACACTGTTTTGCTGGAAAAAAAAGCTTTTTAGCCCAAAAAACTGAAAAATGGCCATTTTGGCTCTCAAAACCAGGTTTTTCGCTGACGGCGTGACCTGTTTGCTGAAACCCCCACTTTTTGCTCATGAAAATACCTCTTGAGATAAAAACACGACTTTTTGGCGAAAAAAAATGGGGTTTTGGCTGAGTAAAGGTGCTTTTTGGTCAAAAAAACTGTTTTTTGCTGACAAAATTGGAAATTTGCTGAGAATTTTCTTTTGCTCAAAACACCACGTTTTCACTGCTAAACGCAAGTTTTGGACGACAAAAGCACATTTTAGGTGTCCAAAACACTGTTTTGCTGGAAAAAAAAGCTTTTTAGCCCAAAAAACTGAAAAATGGCCATTTTGGCTCTCAAAACCAGGTTTTTCGCTGACGGCGTGACCTGTTTGCTGAAACCCCCACTTTTTGCTCATGAAAATACCTCTTGAGATAAAAACACGACTTTTTGGCGAAAAAAAATGGGGTTTTGGCTGAGTAAAGGTGCTTTTTGGTCAAAAAAACTGTTTTTTGCTGACAAAATTGGAAATTTGCTGAGAATTTTCTTTTGCTCAAAACACCACGTTTTCACTGCTAAACGCAAGTTTTGGACGACAAAAGCACATTTTAGGTGTCCAAAACACTGTTTTGCTGGAAAAAAAAGCTTTTTAGCCCAAAAAACTGAAAAATGGCCATTTTGGCTCTCAAAACCAGGTTTTTCGCTGACGGCGTGACCTGTTTGCTGAAACCCCCACTTTTTGCTCATGAAAATACCTCTTGAGATAAAAACACGACTTTTTGGCGAAAAAAAATGGGGTTTTGGCTGAGTAAAGGTGCTTTTTGGTCAAAAAAACTGTTTTTTGCTGACAAAATTGGAAATTTGCTGAGAATTTTCTTTTGCTCAAAACACCACGTTTTCACTGCTAAACGCAAGTTTTGGACGACAAAAGCACATTTTAGGTGTCCAAAACACTGTTTTGCTGGAAAAAAAAGCTTTTTAGCCCAAAAAACTGAAAAATGGCCATTTTGGCTCTCAAAACCAGGTTTTTCGCTGACGGCGTGACCTGTTTGCTGAAACCCCCACTTTTTGCTCATGAAAATACCTCTTGAGATAAAAACACGACTTTTTGGCGAAAAAAAATGGGGTTTTGGCTGAGTAAAGGTGCTTTTTGGTCAAAAAAACTGTTTTTTGCTGACAAAATTGGAAATTTGCTGAGAATTTTCTTTTGCTCAAAACACCACGTTTTCACTGCTAAACGCAAGTTTTGGACGACAAAAGCACATTTTAGGTGTCCAAAACACTGTTTTGCTGGAAAAAAAAGCTTTTTAGCCCAAAAAACTGAAAAATGGCCATTTTGGCTCTCAAAACCAGGTTTTTCGCTGACGGCGTGACCTGTTTGCTGAAACCCCCACTTTTTGCTCATGAAAATACCTCTTGAGATAAAAACACGACTTTTTGGCGAAAAAAAATGGGGTTTTGGCTGAGTAAAGGTGCTTTTTGGTCAAAAAAACTGTTTTTTGCTGACAAAATTGGAAATTTGCTGAGAATTTTCTTTTGCTCAAAACACCACGTTTTCACTGCTAAACGCAAGTTTTGGACGACAAAAGCACATTTTAGGTGTCCAAAACACTGTTTTGCTGGAAAAAAAAGCTTTTTAGCCCAAAAAACTGAAAAATGGCCATTTTGGCTCTCAAAACCAGGTTTTTCGCTGACGGCGTGACCTGTTTGCTGAAACCCCCACTTTTTGCTCATGAAAATACCTCTTGAGATAAAAACACGACTTTTTGGCGAAAAAAAATGGGGTTTTGGCTGAGTAAAGGTGCTTTTTGGTCAAAAAAACTGTTTTTTGCTGACAAAATTGGAAATTTGCTGAGAATTTTCTTTTGCTCAAAACACCACGTTTTCACTGCTAAACGCAAGTTTTGGACGACAAAAGCACATTTTAGGTGTCCAAAACACTGTTTTGCTGGAAAAAAAAGCTTTTTAGCCCAAAAAACTGAAAAATGGCCATTTTGGCTCTCAAAACCAGGTTTTTCGCTGACGGCGTGACCTGTTTGCTGAAACCCCCACTTTTTGCTCATGAAAATACCTCTTGAGATAAAAACACGACTTTTTGGCGAAAAAAAATGGGGTTTTGGCTGAGTAAAGGTGCTTTTTGGTCAAAAAAACTGTTTTTTGCTGACAAAATTGGAAATTTGCTGAGAATTTTCTTTTGCTCAAAACACCACGTTTTCACTGCTAAACGCAAGTTTTGGACGACAAAAGCACATTTTAGGTGTCCAAAACACTGTTTTGCTGGAAAAAAAAGCTTTTTAGCCCAAAAAACTGAAAAATGGCCATTTTGGCTCTCAAAACCAGGTTTTTCGCTGACGGCGTGACCTGTTTGCTGAAACCCCCACTTTTTGCTCATGAAAATACCTCTTGAGATAAAAACACGACTTTTTGGCGAAAAAAAATGGGGTTTTGGCTGAGTAAAGGTGCTTTTTGGTCAAAAAAACTGTTTTTTGCTGACAAAATTGGAAATTTGCTGAGAATTTTCTTTTGCTCAAAACACCACGTTTTCACTGCTAAACGCAAGTTTTGGACGACAAAAGCACATTTTAGGTGTCCAAAACACTGTTTTGCTGGAAAAAAAAGCTTTTTAGCCCAAAAAACTGAAAAATGGCCATTTTGGCTCTCAAAACCAGGTTTTTCGCTGACGGCGTGACCTGTTTGCTGAAACCCCCACTTTTTGCTCATGAAAATACCTCTTGAGATAAAAACACGACTTTTTGGCGAAAAAAAATGGGGTTTTGGCTGAGTAAAGGTGCTTTTTGGTCAAAAAAACTGTTTTTTGCTGACAAAATTGGAAATTTGCTGAGAATTTTCTTTTGCTCAAAACACCACGTTTTCACTGCTAAACGCAAGTTTTGGACGACAAAAGCACATTTTAGGTGTCCAAAACACTGTTTTGCTGGAAAAAAAAGCTTTTTAGCCCAAAAAACTGAAAAATGGCCATTTTGGCTCTCAAAACCAGGTTTTTCGCTGACGGCGTGACCTGTTTGCTGAAACCCCCACTTTTTGCTCATGAAAATACCTCTTGAGATAAAAACACGACTTTTTGGCGAAAAAAAATGGGGTTTTGGCTGAGTAAAGGTGCTTTTTGGTCAAAAAAACTGTTTTTTGCTGACAAAATTGGAAATTTGCTGAGAATTTTCTTTTGCTCAAAACACCACGTTTTCACTGCTAAACGCAAGTTTTGGACGACAAAAGCACATTTTAGGTGTCCAAAACACTGTTTTGCTGGAAAAAAAAGCTTTTTAGCCCAAAAAACTGAAAAATGGCCATTTTGGCTCTCAAAACCAGGTTTTTCGCTGACGGCGTGACCTGTTTGCTGAAACCCCCACTTTTTGCTCATGAAAATACCTCTTGAGATAAAAACACGACTTTTTGGCGAAAAAAAATGGGGTTTTGGCTGAGTAAAGGTGCTTTTTGGTCAAAAAAACTGTTTTTTGCTGACAAAATTGGAAATTTGCTGAGAATTTTCTTTTGCTCAAAACACCACGTTTTCACTGCTAAACGCAAGTTTTGGACGACAAAAGCACATTTTAGGTGTCCAAAACACTGTTTTGCTGGAAAAAAAAGCTTTTTAGCCCAAAAAACTGAAAAATGGCCATTTTGGCTCTCAAAACCAGGTTTTTCGCTGACGGCGTGACCTGTTTGCTGAAACCCCCACTTTTTGCTCATGAAAATACCTCTTGAGATAAAAACACGACTTTTTGGCGAAAAAAAATGGGGTTTTGGCTGAGTAAAGGTGCTTTTTGGTCAAAAAAACTGTTTTTTGCTGACAAAATTGGAAATTTGCTGAGAATTTTCTTTTGCTCAAAACACCACGTTTTCACTGCTAAACGCAAGTTTTGGACGACAAAAGCACATTTTAGGTGTCCAAAACACTGTTTTGCTGGAAAAAAAAGCTTTTTAGCCCAAAAAACTGAAAAATGGCCATTTTGGCTCTCAAAACCAGGTTTTTCGCTGACGGCGTGACCTGTTTGCTGAAACCCCCACTTTTTGCTCATGAAAATACCTCTTGAGATAAAAACACGACTTTTTGGCGAAAAAAAATGGGGTTTTGGCTGAGTAAAGGTGCTTTTTGGTCAAAAAAACTGTTTTTTGCTGACAAAATTGGAAATTTGCTGAGAATTTTCTTTTGCTCAAAACACCACGTTTTCACTGCTAAACGCAAGTTTTGGACGACAAAAGCACATTTTAGGTGTCCAAAACACTGTTTTGCTGGAAAAAAAAGCTTTTTAGCCCAAAAAACTGAAAAATGGCCATTTTGGCTCTCAAAACCAGGTTTTTCGCTGACGGCGTGACCTGTTTGCTGAAACCCCCACTTTTTGCTCATGAAAATACCTCTTGAGATAAAAACACGACTTTTTGGCGAAAAAAAATGGGGTTTTGGCTGAGTAAAGGTGCTTTTTGGTCAAAAAAACTGTTTTTTGCTGACAAAATTGGAAATTTGCTGAGAATTTTCTTTTGCTCAAAACACCACGTTTTCACTGCTAAACGCAAGTTTTGGACGACAAAAGCACATTTTAGGTGTCCAAAACACTGTTTTGCTGGAAAAAAAAGCTTTTTAGCCCAAAAAACTGAAAAATGGCCATTTTGGCTCTCAAAACCAGGTTTTTCGCTGACGGCGTGACCTGTTTGCTGAAACCCCCACTTTTTGCTCATGAAAATACCTCTTGAGATAAAAACACGACTTTTTGGCGAAAAAAAATGGGGTTTTGGCTGAGTAAAGGTGCTTTTTGGTCAAAAAAACTGTTTTTTGCTGACAAAATTGGAAATTTGCTGAGAATTTTCTTTTGCTCAAAACACCACGTTTTCACTGCTAAACGCAAGTTTTGGACGACAAAAGCACATTTTAGGTGTCCAAAACACTGTTTTGCTGGAAAAAAAAGCTTTTTAGCCCAAAAAACTGAAAAATGGCCATTTTGGCTCTCAAAACCAGGTTTTTCGCTGACGGCGTGACCTGTTTGCTGAAACCCCCACTTTTTGCTCATGAAAATACCTCTTGAGATAAAAACACGACTTTTTGGCGAAAAAAAATGGGGTTTTGGCTGAGTAAAGGTGCTTTTTGGTCAAAAAAACTGTTTTTTGCTGACAAAATTGGAAATTTGCTGAGAATTTTCTTTTGCTCAAAACACCACGTTTTCACTGCTAAACGCAAGTTTTGGACGACAAAAGCACATTTTAGGTGTCCAAAACACTGTTTTGCTGGAAAAAAAAGCTTTTTAGCCCAAAAAACTGAAAAATGGCCATTTTGGCTCTCAAAACCAGGTTTTTCGCTGACGGCGTGACCTGTTTGCTGAAACCCCCACTTTTTGCTCATGAAAATACCTCTTGAGATAAAAACACGACTTTTTGGCGAAAAAAAATGGGGTTTTGGCTGAGTAAAGGTGCTTTTTGGTCAAAAAAACTGTTTTTTGCTGACAAAATTGGAAATTTGCTGAGAATTTTCTTTTGCTCAAAACACCACGTTTTCACTGCTAAACGCAAGTTTTGGACGACAAAAGCACATTTTAGGTGTCCAAAACACTGTTTTGCTGGAAAAAAAAGCTTTTTAGCCCAAAAAACTGAAAAATGGCCATTTTGGCTCTCAAAACCAGGTTTTTCGCTGACGGCGTGACCTGTTTGCTGAAACCCCCACTTTTTGCTCATGAAAATACCTCTTGAGATAAAAACACGACTTTTTGGCGAAAAAAAATGGGGTTTTGGCTGAGTAAAGGTGCTTTTTGGTCAAAAAAACTGTTTTTTGCTGACAAAATTGGAAATTTGCTGAGAATTTTCTTTTGCTCAAAACACCACGTTTTCACTGCTAAACGCAAGTTTTGGACGACAAAAGCACATTTTAGGTGTCCAAAACACTGTTTTGCTGGAAAAAAAAGCTTTTTAGCCCAAAAAACTGAAAAATGGCCATTTTGGCTCTCAAAACCAGGTTTTTCGCTGACGGCGTGACCTGTTTGCTGAAACCCCCACTTTTTGCTCATGAAAATACCTCTTGAGATAAAAACACGACTTTTTGGCGAAAAAAAATGGGGTTTTGGCTGAGTAAAGGTGCTTTTTGGTCAAAAAAACTGTTTTTTGCTGACAAAATTGGAAATTTGCTGAGAATTTTCTTTTGCTCAAAACACCACGTTTTCACTGCTAAACGCAAGTTTTGGACGACAAAAGCACATTTTAGGTGTCCAAAACACTGTTTTGCTGGAAAAAAAAGCTTTTTAGCCCAAAAAACTGAAAAATGGCCATTTTGGCTCTCAAAACCAGGTTTTTCGCTGACGGCGTGACCTGTTTGCTGAAACCCCCACTTTTTGCTCATGAAAATACCTCTTGAGATAAAAACACGACTTTTTGGCGAAAAAAAATGGGGTTTTGGCTGAGTAAAGGTGCTTTTTGGTCAAAAAAACTGTTTTTTGCTGACAAAATTGGAAATTTGCTGAGAATTTTCTTTTGCTCAAAACACCACGTTTTCACTGCTAAACGCAAGTTTTGGACGACAAAAGCACATTTTAGGTGTCCAAAACACTGTTTTGCTGGAAAAAAAAGCTTTTTAGCCCAAAAAACTGAAAAATGGCCATTTTGGCTCTCAAAACCAGGTTTTTCGCTGACGGCGTGACCTGTTTGCTGAAACCCCCACTTTTTGCTCATGAAAATACCTCTTGAGATAAAAACACGACTTTTTGGCGAAAAAAAATGGGGTTTTGGCTGAGTAAAGGTGCTTTTTGGTCAAAAAAACTGTTTTTTGCTGACAAAATTGGAAATTTGCTGAGAATTTTCTTTTGCTCAAAACACCACGTTTTCACTGCTAAACGCAAGTTTTGGACGACAAAAGCACATTTTAGGTGTCCAAAACACTGTTTTGCTGGAAAAAAAAGCTTTTTAGCCCAAAAAACTGAAAAATGGCCATTTTGGCTCTCAAAACCAGGTTTTTCGCTGACGGCGTGACCTGTTTGCTGAAACCCCCACTTTTTGCTCATGAAAATACCTCTTGAGATAAAAACACGACTTTTTGGCGAAAAAAAATGGGGTTTTGGCTGAGTATAGGTGCTTTTTGGTCAAAAAAACTGTTTTTTGCTGACAAAATTGGAAATTTGCTGAGAATTTTCTTTTGCTCAAAACACCACGTTTTCACTGCTAAACGCAAGTTTTGGACGACAAAAGCACATTTTAGGTGTCCAAAACACTGTTTTGCTGGAAAAAAAAGCTTTTTAGCCCAAAAAACTGAAAAATGGCCATTTTGGCTCTCAAAACCAGGTTTTTCGCTGACGGCGTGACCTGTTTGCTGAAACCCCCACTTTTTGCTCATGAAAATACCTCTTGAGATAAAAACACGACTTTTTGGCGAAAAAAAATGGGGTTTTGGCTGAGTAAAGGTGCTTTTTGGTCAAAAAAACTGTTTTTTGCTGACAAAATTGGAAATTTGCTGAGAATTTTCTTTTGCTCAAAACACCACGTTTTCACTGCTAAACGCAAGTTTTGGACGACAAAAGCACATTTTAGGTGTCCAAAACACTGTTTTGCTGGAAAAAAAAGCTTTTTAGCCCAAAAAACTGAAAAATGGCCATTTTGGCTCTCAAAACCAGGTTTTTCGCTGACGGCGTGACCTGTTTGCTGAAACCCCCACTTTTTGCTCATGAAAATACCTCTTGAGATAAAAACACGACTTTTTGGCGAAAAAAAATGGGGTTTTGGCTGAGTATAGGTGCTTTTTGGTCAAAAAAACTGTTTTTTGCTGACAAAATTGGAAATTTGCTGAGAATTTTCTTTTGCTCAAAACACCACGTTTTCACTGCTAAACGCAAGTTTTGGACGACAAAAGCACATTTTAGGTGTCCAAAACACTGTTTTGCTGGAAAAAAAAGCTTTTTAGCCCAAAAAACTGAAAAATGGCCATTTTGGCTCTCAAAACCAGGTTTTTCGCTGACGGCGTGACCTGTTTGCTGAAACCCCCACTTTTTGCTCATGAAAATACCTCTTGAGATAAAAACACGACTTTTTGGCGAAAAAAAATGGGGTTTTGGCTGAGTAAAGGTGCTTTTTGGTCAAAAAAACTGTTTTTTGCTGACAAAATTGGAAATTTGCTGAGAATTTTCTTTTGCTCAAAACACCACGTTTTCACTGCTAAACGCAAGTTTTGGACGACAAAAGCACATTTTAGGTGTCCAAAACACTGTTTTGCTGGAAAAAAAAGCTTTTTAGCCCAAAAAACTGAAAAATGGCCATTTTGGCTCTCAAAACCAGGTTTTTCGCTGACGGCGTGACCTGTTTGCTGAAACCCCCACTTTTTGCTCATGAAAATACCTCTTGAGATAAAAACACGACTTTTTGGCGAAAAAAAATGGGGTTTTGGCTGAGTAAAGGTGCTTTTTGGTCAAAAAAACTGTTTTTTGCTGACAAAATTGGAAATTTGCTGAGAATTTTCTTTTGCTCAAAACACCACGTTTTCACTGCTAAACGCAAGTTTTGGACGACAAAAGCACATTTTAGGTGTCCAAAACACTGTTTTGCTGGAAAAAAAAGCTTTTTAGCCCAAAAAACTGAAAAATGGCCATTTTGGCTCTCAAAACCAGGTTTTTCGCTGACGGCGTGACCTGTTTGCTGAAACCCCCACTTTTTGCTCATGAAAATACCTCTTGAGATAAAAACACGACTTTTTGGCGAAAAAAAATGGGGTTTTGGCTGAGTAAAGGTGCTTTTTGGTCAAAAAAACTGTTTTTTGCTGACAAAATTGGAAATTTGCTGAGAATTTTCTTTTGCTCAAAACACCACGTTTTCACTGCTAAACGCAAGTTTTGGACGACAAAAGCACATTTTAGGTGTCCAAAACACTGTTTTGCTGGAAAAAAAAGCTTTTTAGCCCAAAAAACTGAAAAATGGCCATTTTGGCTCTCAAAACCAGGTTTTTCGCTGACGGCGTGACCTGTTTGCTGAAACGCCCACTTTTTGCTCATGAAAATACCTCTTGAGATAAAAACACGACTTTTTGGCGAAAAAAAATGGGGTTTTGGCTGAGTAAAGGTGCTTTTTGGTCAAAAAAACTGTTTTTTGCTGACAAAATTGGAAATTTGCTGAGAATTTTCTTTTGCTCAAAACACCACGTTTTCACTGCTAAACGCAAGTTTTGGACGACAAAAGCACATTTTAGGTGTCCAAAACACTGTTTTGCTGGAAAAAAAAGCTTTTTAGCCCAAAAAACTGAAAAATGGCCATTTTGGCTCTCAAAACCAGGTTTTTCGCTGACGGCGTGACCTGTTTGCTGAAACCCCCACTTTTTGCTCATGAAAATACCTCTTGAGATAAAAACACGACTTTTTGGCGAAAAAAAATGGGGTTTTGGCTGAGTAAAGGTGCTTTTTGGTCAAAAAAACTGTTTTTTGCTGACAAAATTGGAAATTTGCTGAGAATTTTCTTTTGCTCAAAACACCACGTTTTCACTGCTAAACGCAAGTTTTGGACGACAAAAGCACATTTTAGGTGTCCAAAACACTGTTTTGCTGGAAAAAAAAGCTTTTTAGCCCAAAAAACTGAAAAATGGCCATTTTGGCTCTCAAAACCAGGTTTTTCGCTGACGGCGTGACCTGTTTGCTGAAACCCCCACTTTTTGCTCATGAAAATACCTCTTGAGATAAAAACACGACTTTTTGGCGAAAAAAAATGGGGTTTTGGCTGAGTAAAGGTGCTTTTTGGTCAAAAAAACTGTTTTTTGCTGACAAAATTGGAAATTTGCTGAGAATTTTCTTTTGCTCAAAACACCACGTTTTCACTGCTAAACGCAAGTTTTGGACGACAAAAGCACATTTTAGGTGTCCAAAACACTGTTTTGCTGGAAAAAAAAGCTTTTTAGCCCAAAAAACTGAAAAATGGCCATTTTGGCTCTCAAAACCAGGTTTTTCGCTGACGGCGTGACCTGTTTGCTGAAACGCCCACTTTTTGCTCATGAAAATACCTCTTGAGATAAAAACACGACTTTTTGGCGAAAAAAAATGGGGTTTTGGCTGAGTAAAGGTGCTTTTTGGTCAAAAAAACTGTTTTTTGCTGACAAAATTGGAAATTTGCTGAGAATTTTCTTTTGCTCAAAACACCACGTTTTCACTGCTAAACGCAAGTTTTGGACGACAAAAGCACATTTTAGGTGTCCAAAACACTGTTTTGCTGGAAAAAAAAGCTTTTTAGCCCAAAAAACTGAAAAATGGCCATTTTGGCTCTCAAAACCAGGTTTTTCGCTGACGGCGTGACCTGTTTGCTGAAACCCCCACTTTTTGCTCATGAAAATACCTCTTGAGATAAAAACACGACATTTTGGCGAAAAAAAATGGGGTTTTGGCTGAGTAAAGGTGCTTTTTGGTCAAAAAAACTGTTTTTTGCTGACAAAATTGGAAATTTGCTGAGAATTTTCTTTTGCTCAAAACACCACGTTTTCACTGCTAAACGCAAGTTTTGGACGACAAAAGCACAGTTTAGGTGTCCAAAACACTGTTTTGCTGGAAAAAAAAGCTTTTTAGCCCAAAAAACTGAAAAATGGCCATTTTGGCTCTCAAAACCAGGTTTTTCGCTGACGGCGTGACCTGTTTGCTGAAACCCCCACTTTTTGCTCATGAAAATACCTCTTGAGATAAAAACACGACTTTTTGGCGAAAAAAAATGGGGTTTTGGCTGAGTAAAGGTGCTTTTTGGTCAAAAAAACTGTTTTTTGCTGACAAAATTGGAAATTTGCTGAGAATTTTCTTTTGCTCAAAACACCACGTTTTCACTGCTAAACGCAAGTTTTGGACGACAAAAGCACATTTTAGGTGTCCAAAACACTGTTTTGCTGGAAAAAAAAGCTTTTTAGCCCAAAAAACTGAAAAATGGCCATTTTGGCTCTCAAAACCAGGTTTTTCGCTGACGGCGTGACCTGTTTGCTGAAACGCCCACTTTTTGCTCATGAAAATACCTCTTGAGATAAAAACACGACTTTTTGGCGAAAAAAAATGGGGTTTTGGCTGAGTAAAGGTGCTTTTTGGTCAAAAAAACTGTTTTTTGCTGACAAAATTGGAAATTTGCTGAGAATTTTCTTTTGCTCAAAACACCACGTTTTCACTGCTAAACGCAAGTTTTGGACGACAAAAGCACATTTTAGGTGTCCAAAACACTGTTTTGCTGGAAAAAAAAGCTTTTTAGCCCAAAAAACTGAAAAATGGCCATTTTGGCTCTCAAAACCAGGTTTTTCGCTGACGGCGTGACCTGTTTGCTGAAACCCCCACTTTTTGCTCATGAAAATACCTCTTGAGATAAAAACACGACTTTTTGGCGAAAAAAAATGGGGTTTTGGCTGAGTAAAGGTGCTTTTTGGTCAAAAAAACTGTTTTTTGCTGACAAAATTGGAAATTTGCTGAGAATTTTCTTTTGCTCAAAACACCACGTTTTCACTGCTAAACGCAAGTTTTGGACGACAAAAGCACATTTTAGGTGTCCAAAACACTGTTTTGCTGGAAAAAAAAGCTTTTTAGCCCAAAAAACTGAAAAATGGCCATTTTGGCTCTCAAAACCAGGTTTTTCGCTGACGGCGTGACCTGTTTGCTGAAACCCCCACTTTTTGCTCATGAAAATACCTCTTGAGATAAAAACACGACTTTTTGGCGAAAAAAAATGGGGTTTTGGCTGAGTAAAGGTGCTTTTTGGTCAAAAAAACTGTTTTTTGCTGACAAAATTGGAAATTTGCTGAGAATTTTCTTTTGCTCAAAACACCACGTTTTCACTGCTAAACGCAAGTTTTGGACGACAAAAGCACATTTTAGGTGTCCAAAACACTGTTTTGCTGGAAAAAAAAGCTTTTTAGCCCAAAAAACTGAAAAATGGCCATTTTGGCTCTCAAAACCAGGTTTTTCGCTGACGGCGTGACCTGTTTGCTGAAACCCCCACTTTTTGCTCATGAAAATACCTCTTGAGATAAAAACACGACTTTTTGGCCAAAAAAAATGGGCTTTTGGCTGAGTAAAGGTGCTTTTTGGTCAAAAAAACTGTTTTTTGCTGACAAAATTGGAAATTTGCTGAGAATTTTCTTTTGCTCAAAACACCACGTTTTCACTGCTAAACGCAAGTTTTGGACGACAAAAGCACATTTTAGGTGTCCAAAACACTGTTTTGCTGGAAAAAAAAGCTTTTTAGCCCAAAAAACTGAAAAATGGCCATTTTGGCTCTCAAAACCAGGTTTTTCGCTGACGGCGTGACCTGTTTGCTGAAACCCCCACTTTTTGCTCATGAAAATACCTCTTGAGATAAAAACACGACTTTTTGGCGAAAAAAAATGGGGTTTTGGCTGAGTAAAGGTGCTTTTTGGTCAAAAAAACTGTTTTTTGCTGACAAAATTGGAAATTTGCTGAGAATTTTCTTTTGCTCAAAACACCACGTTTTCACTGCTAAACGCAAGTTTTGGACGACAAAAGCACATTTTAGGTGTCCAAAACACTGTTTTGCTGGAAAAAAAAGCTTTTTAGCCCAAAAAACTGAAAAATGGCCATTTTGGCTCTCAAAACCAGGTTTTTCGCTGACGGCGTGACCTGTTTGCTGAAACCCCCACTTTTTGCTCATGAAAATACCTCTTGAGATAAAAACACGACTTTTTGGCCAAAAAAAATGGGCTTTTGGCTGAGTAAAGGTGCTTTTTGGTCAAAAAAACTGTTTTTTGCTGACAAAATTGGAAATTTGCTGAGAATTTTCTTTTGCTCAAAACACCACGTTTTCACTGCTAAACGCAAGTTTTGGACGACAAAAGCACATTTTAGGTGTCCAAAACACTGTTTTGCTGGAAAAAAAAGCTTTTTAGCCCAAAAAACTGAAAAATGGCCATTTTGGCTCTCAAAACCAGGTTTTTCGCTGACGGCGTGACCTGTTTGCTGAAACCCCCACTTTTTGCTCATGAAAATACCTCTTGAGATAAAAACACGACTTTTTGGCCAAAAAAAATGGGCTTTTGGCTGAGTAAAGGTGCTTTTTGGTCAAAAAAACTGTTTTTTGCTGACAAAATTGGAAATTTGCTGAGAATTTTCTTTTGCTCAAAACACCACGTTTTCACTGCTAAACGCAAGTTTTGGACGACAAAAGCACATTTTAGGTGTCCAAAACACTGTTTTGCTGGAAAAAAAAGCTTTTTAGCCCAAAAAACTGAAAAATGGCCATTTTGGCTCTCAAAACCAGGTTTTTCGCTGACGGCGTGACCTGTTTGCTGAAACCCCCACTTTTTGCTCATGAAAATACCTCTTGAGATAAAAACACGACTTTTTGGCGAAAAAAAATGGGGTTTTGGCTGAGTAAAGGTGCTTTTTGGTCAAAAAAACTGTTTTTTGCTGACAAAATTGGAAATTTGCTGAGAATTTTCTTTTGCTCAAAACACCACGTTTTCACTGCTAAACGCAAGTTTTGGACGACAAAAGCACATTTTAGGTGTCCAAAACACTGTTTTGCTGGAAAAAAAAGCTTTTTAGCCCAAAAAACTGAAAAATGGCCATTTTGGCTCTCAAAACCAGGTTTTTCGCTGACGGCGTGACCTGTTTGCTGAAACCCCAACTTTTTGCTCATGAAAATACCTCTTGAGATAAAAACACGACTTTTTGGCGAAAAAAAATGGGGTTTTGGCTGAGTAAAGGTGCTTTTTGGTCAAAAAAACTGTTTTTTTGCTGACAAAATTGGAAATTTGCTGAGAATTTTCTTTTGCTCAAAACACCACGTTTTCACTGCTAAACGCAAGTTTTGGACGACAAAAGCACATTTTAGGTGTCCAAAACACTGTTTTGCTGGAAAAAAAAGCTTTTTAGCCCAAAAAACTGAAAAATGGCCATTTTGGCTCTCAAAACCAGGTTTTTCGCTGACGGCGTGACCTGTTTGCTGAAACCCCCACTTTTTGCTCATGAAAATACCTCTTGAGATAAAAACACGACTTTTTGGCGAAAAAAAATGGGGTTTTGGCTGAGTAAAGGTGCTTTTTGGTCAAAAAAACTGTTTTTTGCTGACAAAATTGGAAATTTGCTGAGAATTTTCTTTTGCTCAAAACACCACGTTTTCACTGCTAAACGCAAGTTTTGGACGACAAAAGCACATTTTAGGTGTCCAAAACACTGTTTTGCTGGGAAAAAAAGCTTTTTAGCCCAAAAAACTGAAAAATGGCCATTTTGGCTCTCAAAACCAGGTTTTTCGCTGACGGCGTGACCTGTTTGCTGAAACCCCCACTTTTTGCTCATGAAAATACCTCTTGAGATAAAAACACGACTTTTTGGCGAAAAAAAATGGGGTTTTGGCTGAGTAAAGGTGCTTTTTGGTCCAAAAAACTGTTTTTTGCTGACAAAATTGGAAATTTGCTGAGAATTTTCTTTTGCTCAAAACACCACGTTTTCACTGCTAAACGCAAGTTTTGGACGACAAAAGCACATTTTAGGTGTCCAAAACACTGTTTTGCTGGGAAAAAAAGCTTTTTAGCCCAAAAAAACTGAAAAATGGCCATTTTGGCTCTCAAAACCAGGTTTTTCGCTGACGGCGTGACCTGTTTGCTGAAACCCCCACTTTTTGCTCATGAAAATACCTCTTGAGATAAAAACACGACTTTTTGGCGAAAAAAAATGGGGTTTTGGCTGAGTAAAGGTGCTTTTTGGTCAAAAAAACTGTTTTTTGCTGACAAAATTGGAAATTTGCTGAGAATTTTCTTTTGCTCAAAACACCACGTTTTCACTGCTAAACGCAAGTTTTGGACGACAAAAGCACATTTTAGGTGTCCAAAACACTGTTTTGCTGGAAAAAAAAGCTTTTTAGCCCAAAAAACTGAAAAATGGCCATTTTGGCTCTCAAAACCAGGTTTTTCGCTGACGGCGTGACCTGTTTGCTGAAACCCCCACTTTTTGCTCATGAAAATACCTCTTGAGATAAAAACACGACTTTTTGGCGAAAAAAAATGGGGTTTTGGCTGAGTAAAGGTGCTTTTTGGTCAAAAAAACTGTTTTTTGCTGACAAAATTGGAAATTTGCTGAGAATTTTCTTTTGCTCAAAACACCACGTTTTCACTGCTAAACGCAAGTTTTGGACGACCAAAGCACATTTTAGGTGTCCAAAACACTGTTTTGCTGGAAAAAAAAGCTTTTTAGCCCAAAAAAACTGAAAAATGGCCATTTTGGCTCTCAAAACCAGGTTTTTCGCTGACGGCGTGACCTGTTTGCTGAAACCCCCACTTTTTGCTCATGAAAATACCTCTTGAGATAAAAACACGACTTTTTGGCGAAAAAAAATGGGGTTTTGGCTGAGTAAAGGTGCTTTTTGGTCAAAAAAACTGTTTTTTGCTGACAAAATTGGAAATTTGCTGAGAATTTTCTTTTGCTCAAAACACCACGTTTTCACTGCTAAACGCAAGTTTTGGACGACAAAAGCACATTTTAGGTGTCCAAAACACTGTTTTGCTGGAAAAAAAAGCTTTTTAGCCCAAAAAACTGAAAAATGGCCATTTTGGCTCTCAAAACCAGGTTTTTCGCTGACGGCGTGACCTGTTTGCTGAAACCCCCACTTTTTGCTCATGAAAATACCTCTTGAGATAAAAACACGACTTTTTGGCGAAAAAAAATGGGGTTTTGGCTGAGTAAAGGTGCTTTTTGGTCAAAAAAACTGTTTTTTTGCTGACAAAATTGGAAATTTGCTGAGAATTTTCTTTTGCTCAAAACACCACGTTTTCACTGCTAAACGCAAGTTTTGGACGACAAAAGCACATTTTAGGTGTCCAAAACACTGTTTTGCTGGAAAAAAAAAGCTTTTTAGCCCAAAAAACTGAAAAATGGCCATCTTGGCTCTCAAAACCAGGTTTTTCGCTGACGGCGTGACCTGTTTGCTGAAACCCCCACTTTTTGCTCATGAAAATACCTCTTGAGATAAAAACACGACTTTTTGGCGAAAAAAAATGGGGTTTTGGCTGAGTAAAGGTGCTTTTTGGTCAAAAAAACTGTTTTTTGCTGACAAAATTGGAAATTTGCTGAGAATTTTCTTTTGCTCAAAACACCACGTTTTCACTGCTAAACGCAAGTTTTGGACGACAAAAGCACATTTTAGGTGTCCAAAACACTGTTTTGCTGGAAAAAAAAGCTTTTTAGCCCAAAAAACTGAAAAATGGCCATTTTGGCTCTCAAAACCAGGTTTTAAAGGTGCTTTTTGGTCAAAAAAACTGTTTTTTGCTGACAAAATTGGAAATTTGCTGAGAATTTTCTTTTGCTCAAAACACCACGTTTTCACTGCTAAACGCAAGTTTTGGACGACAAAAGCACATTTTAGGTGTCCAAAACACTGTTTTGCTGGAAAAAAAAGCTTTTTAGCCCAAAAAACTGAAAACACCACGTTTTCACTGCTAAACGCAAGTTTTGGACGACAAAAGCACATTTTAGGTGTCCAAAACACTGTTTTGCTTGAAAAAAAAGCTTTTTAGCCCAAAAAACTGAAAAATGGCCATTTTGGCTCTCAAAACCAGGTTTTTCGCTGACGGCGTGACCTGTTTGCTGAAACCCCCACTTTTTGCTCATGAAAATACCTCTTGAGATAAAAACACGACTTTTTGGCGAAAAAAAATGGGGTTTTGGCTGAGTAAAGGTGCTTTTTGGTCAAAAAAACTGTTTTTTGCTGACAAAATTGGAAATTTGCTGAGAATTTTCTTTTGCTCAAAACACCACGTTTTCACTGCTAAACGCAAGTTTTGGACGACAAAAGCACATTTTAGGTGTCCAAAACACTGTTTTGCTGGAAAAAAAAGCTTTTTAGCCCAAAAAACTGAAAAATGGCCATTTTGGCTCTCAAAACCAGGTTTTTCGCTGACGGCGTGACCTGTTTGCTGAAACCCCCACTTTTTGCTCATGAAAATACCTCTTGAGATAAAAACACGACTTTTTGGCGAAAAAAAATGGGGTTTTGGCTGAGTAAAGGTGCTTTTTGGTCAAAAAAACTGTTTTTTGCTGACAAAATTGGAAATTTGCTGAGAATTTTCTTTTGCTCAAAACACCACGTTTTCACTGCTAAACGCAAGTTTTGGACGACAAAAGCACATTTTAGGTGTCCAAAACACTGTTTTGCTGGAAAAAAAAGCTTTTTAGCCCAAAAAACTGAAAAATGGCCATTTTGGCTCTCAAAACCAGGTTTTTCGCTGACGGCGTGACCTGTTTGCTGAAACCCCCACTTTTTGCTCATGAAAATACCTCTTGAGATAAAAACACGACTTTTTGGCCAAAAAAAATGGGGTTTTGGCTGAGTAAAGGTGCTTTTTGGTCAAAAAAACTGTTTTTTGCTGACAAAATTGGAAATTTGCTGAGAATTTTCTTTTGCTCAAAACACCACGTTTTCACTGCTAAACGCAAGTTTTGGACGACAAAAGCACATTTTAGGTGTCCAAAACACTGTTTTGCTGGAAAAAAAAGCTTTTTAGCCCAAAAAACTGAAAAATGGCCATTTTGGCTCTCAAAACCAGGTTTTTCGCTGACGGCGTGACCTGTTTGCTGAAACCCCCACTTTTTGCTCATGAAAATACCTCTTGAGATAAAAACACGACTTTTTGGCGAAAAAAAATGGGGTTTTGGCTGAGTAAAGGTGCTTTTTGGTCAAAAAAACTGTTTTTTGCTGACAAAATTGGAAATTTGCTGAGAATTTTCTTTTGCTCAAAACACCACGTTTTCACTGCTAAACGCAAGTTTTGGACGACAAAAGCACATTTTAGGTGTCCAAAACACTGTTTTGCTGGAAAAAAAAGCTTTTTAGCCCAAAAAACTGAAAAATGGCCATTTTGGCTCTCAAAACCAGGTTTTTCGCTGACGGCGTGACCTGTTTGCTGAAACCCCCACTTTTTGCTCATGAAAATACCTCTTGAGATAAAAACACGACTTTTTGGCGAAAAAAAATGGGGTTTTGGCTGAGTAAAGGTGCTTTTTGGTCAAAAAAACTGTTTTTTGCTGACAAAATTGGAAATTTGCTGAGAATTTTCTTTTGCTCAAAACACCACGTTTTCACTGCTAAACGCAAGTTTTGGACGACAAAAGCACATTTTAGGTGTCCAAAACACTGTTTTGCTGGAAAAAAAAGCTTTTTAGCCCAAAAAACTGAAAAATGGCCATTTTGGCTCTCAAAACCAGGTTTTTCGCTGACGGCGTGACCTGTTTGCTGAAACCCCCACTTTTTGCTCATGAAAATACCTCTTGAGATAAAAACACGACTTTTTGGCGAAAAAAAATGGGGTTTTGGCTGAGTAAAGGTGCTTTTTGGTCAAAAAAACTGTTTTTTGCTGACAAAATTGGAAATTTGCTGAGAATTTTCTTTTGCTCAAAACACCACGTTTTCACTGCTAAACGCAAGTTTTGGACGACAAAAGCACATTTTAGGTGTCCAAAACACTGTTTTGCTGGAAAAAAAAGCTTTTTAGCCCAAAAAACTGAAAAATGGCCATTTTGGCTCTCAAAACCAGGTTTTTCGCTGACGGCGTGACCTGTTTGCTGAAACCCCCACTTTTTGCTCATGAAAATACCTCTTGAGATAAAAACACGACTTTTTGGCGAAAAAAAATGGGGTTTTGGCTGAGTAAAGGTGCTTTTTGGTCAAAAAAACTGTTTTTTGCTGACAAAATTGGAAATTTGCTGAGAATTTTCTTTTGCTCAAAACACCACGTTTTCACTGCTAAACGCAAGTTTTGGACGACAAAAGCACATTTTAGGTGTCCAAAACACTGTTTTGCTGGAAAAAAAAGCTTTTTAGCCCAAAAAACTGAAAAATGGCCATTTTGGCTCTCAAAACCAGGTTTTTCGCTGACGGCGTGACCTGTTTGCTGAAACCCCCACTTTTTGCTCATGAAAATACCTCTTGAGATAAAAACACGACTTTTTGGCGAAAAAAAATGGGGTTTTGGCTGAGTAAAGGTGCTTTTTGGTCAAAAAAACTGTTTTTTGCTGACAAAATTGGAAATTTGCTGAGAATTTTCTTTTGCTCAAAACACCACGTTTTCACTGCTAAACGCAAGTTTTGGACGACAAAAGCACATTTTAGGTGTCCAAAACACTGTTTTGCTGGAAAAAAAAGCTTTTTAGCCCAAAAAACTGAAAAATGGCCATTTTGGCTCTCAAAACCAGGTTTTTCGCTGACGGCGTGACCTGTTTGCTGAAACCCCCACTTTTTGCTCATGAAAATACCTCTTGAGATAAAAACACGACTTTTTGGCGAAAAAAAATGGGGTTTTGGCTGAGTAAAGGTGCTTTTTGGTCAAAAAAACTGTTTTTTGCTGACAAAATTGGAAATTTGCTGAGAATTTTCTTTTGCTCAAAACACCACGTTTTCACTGCTAAACGCAAGTTTTGGA
This sequence comes from Anthopleura xanthogrammica, assembly GCA_964019055.1. Lineage (NCBI taxonomy): Eukaryota > Metazoa > Cnidaria > Anthozoa > Actiniaria > Actiniidae > Anthopleura > Anthopleura xanthogrammica. The sequence continues at coordinate 143,886 of CAXHSA010000047.1, forward strand.
CGACAAAAGCACATTTTAGGTGTCCAAAACACTGTTTTGCTGGAAAAAAAAGCTTTTTAGCCCAAAAAACTGAAAAATGGCCATTTTGGCTCTCAAAACCAGGTTTTTCGCTGACGGCGTGACCTGTTTGCTGAAACCCCCACTTTTTGCTCATGAAAATACCTCTTGAGATAAAAACACGACTTTTTGGCGAAAAAAAATGGGGTTTTGGCTGAGTAAAGGTGCTTTTTGGTCAAAAAAACTGTTTTTTGCTGACAAAATTGGAAATTTGCTGAGAATTTTCTTTTGCTCAAAACACCACGTTTTCACTGCTAAACGCAAGTTTTGGACGACAAAAGCACATTTTAGGTGTCCAAAACACTGTTTTGCTGGAAAAAAAAGCTTTTTAGCCCAAAAAACTGAAAAATGGCCATTTTGGCTCTCAAAACCAGGTTTTTCGCTGACGGCGTGACCTGTTTGCTGAAACCCCCACTTTTTGCTCATGAAAATACCTCTTGAGATAAAAACACGACTTTTTGGCGAAAAAAAATGGGGTTTTGGCTGAGTAAAGGTGCTTTTTGGTCAAAAAAACTGTTTTTTGCTGACAAAATTGGAAATTTGCTGAGAATTTTCTTTTGCTCAAAACACCACGTTTTCACTGCTAAACGCAAGTTTTGGACGACAAAAGCACATTTTAGGTGTCCAAAACACTGTTTTGCTGGAAAAAAAAGCTTTTTAGCCCAAAAAACTGAAAAATGGCCATTTTGGCTCTCAAAACCAGGTTTTTCGCTGACGGCGTGACCTGTTTGCTGAAACCCCCACTTTTTGCTCATGAAAATACCTCTTGAGATAAAAACACGACTTTTTGGCGAAAAAAAATGGGGTTTTGGCTGAGTAAAGGTGCTTTTTGGTCAAAAAAACTGTTTTTTGCTGACAAAATTGGAAATTTGCTGAGAATTTTCTTTTGCTCAAAACACCACGTTTTCACTGCTAAACGCAAGTTTTGGACGACAAAAGCACATTTTAGGTGTCCAAAACACTGTTTTGCTGGAAAAAAAAGCTTTTTAGCCCAAAAAACTGAAAAATGGCCATTTTGGCTCTCAAAACCAGGTTTTTCGCTGACGGCGTGACCTGTTTGCTGAAACCCCCACTTTTTGCTCATGAAAATACCTCTTGAGATAAAAACACGACTTTTTGGCGAAAAAAAATGGGGTTTTGGCTGAGTAAAGGTGCTTTTTGGTCAAAAAAACTGTTTTTTGCTGACAAAATTGGAAATTTGCTGAGAATTTTCTTTTGCTCAAAACACCACGTTTTCACTGCTAAACGCAAGTTTTGGACGACAAAAGCACATTTTAGGTGTCCAAAACACTGTTTTGCTGGAAAAAAAAGCTTTTTAGCCCAAAAAACTGAAAAATGGCCATTTTGGCTCTCAAAACCAGGTTTTTCGCTGACGGCGTGACCTGTTTGCTGAAACCCCCACTTTTTGCTCATGAAAATACCTCTTGAGATAAAAACACGACTTTTTGGCCGAAAAAAAATGGGGTTTTGGCTGAGTAAAGGTGCTTTTTGGTCAAAAAAACTGTTTTTTGCTGACAAAATTGGAAATTTGCTGAGAATTTTCTTTTGCTCAAAACACCACGTTTTCACTGCTAAACGCAAGTTTTGGACGGCAAAAGCACATTTTAGGTGTCCAAAACACTGTTTTGCTGGAAAAAAAAGCTTTTTAGCCCAAAAAACTGAAAAATGGCCATTTTGGCTCTCAAAACCAGGTTTTTCGCTGACGGCGTGACCTGTTTGCTGAAACCCCCACTTTTTGCTCATGAAAATACCTCTTGAGATAAAAACACTACTTTTTGGCCAAAAAAAATGGGGTTTGGCTGAGTAAAGGTGCTTTTTGGTCAAAAAAACTGTTTTTTGCTGACAAAATTGGAAATTTGCTGAGAATTTTCTTTTGCTCAAAACACCACGTTTTCACTGCTAAACGCAAGTTTTGGACGACAAAAGCACATTTTAGGTGTCCAAAACACTGTTTTGCTGGAAAAAAAAGCTTTTTAGCCCAAAAAACTGAAAAATGGCCATTTTGGCTCTCAAAACCAGGTTTTTCGCTGACGGCGTGACCTGTTTGCTGAAACCCCCACTTTTTGCTCATGAAAATACCTCTTGAGATAAAAACACGACTTTTTGGCGAAAAAAAATGGGGTTTTGGCTGAGTAAAGGTGCTTTTTGGTCAAAAAAACTGTTTTTTGCTGACAAAATTGGAAATTTGCTGAGAATTTTCTTTTGCTCAAAACACCACGTTTTCACTGCTAAACGCAAGTTTTGGACGACAAAAGCACATTTTAGGTGTCCAAAACACTGTTTTGCTGGAAAAAAAAGCTTTTTAGCCCAAAAAACTGAAAAATGGCCATTTTGGCTCTCAAAACCAGGTTTTTCGCTGACGGCGTGACCTGTTTGCTGAAACCCCCACTTTTTGCTCATGAAAATACCTCTTGAGATAAAAACACGACTTTTGGCCAAAAAAAATGGGGTTTTGGCTGAGTAAAGGTGCTTTTTGGTCAAAAAAACTGTTTTTTGCTGACAAAATTGGAAATTTGCTGAGAATTTTCTTTTGCTCAAAACACCACGTTTTCACTGCTAAACGCAAGTTTTGGACGACAAAAGCACATTTTAGGTGTCCAAAACACTGTTTTGCTGGAAAAAAAAGCTTTTTAGCCCAAAAAACTGAAAAATGGCCATTTTGGCTCTCAAAACCAGGTTTTTCGCTGACGGCGTGACCTGTTTGCTGAAACCCCCACTTTTTGCTCATGAAAATACCTCTTGAGATAAAAACACGACTTTTTGGCGAAAAAAAATGGGGTTTTGGCTGAGTAAAGGTGCTTTTTGGTCAAAAAAACTGTTTTTTGCTGACAAAATTGGAAATTTGCTGAGAATTTTCTTTTGCTCAAAACACCACGTTTTCACTGCTAAACGCAAGTTTTGGACGACAAAAGCACATTTTAGGTGTCCAAAACACTGTTTTGCTGGAAAAAAAAGCTTTTTAGCCCAAAAAACTGAAAAATGGCCATTTTGGCTCTCAAAACCAGGTTTTTCGCTGACGGCGTGACCTGTTTGCTGAAACCCCCACTTTTTGCTCATGAAAATACCTCTTGAGATAAAAACACGACTTTTTGGCGAAAAAAAATGGGGTTTTGGCTGAGTAAAGGTGCTTTTTGGTCAAAAAAACTGTTTTTTGCTGACAAAATTGGAAATTTGCTGAGAATTTTCTTTTGCTCAAAACACCACGTTTTCACTGCTAAACGCAAGTTTTGGACGACAAAAGCACATTTTAGGTGTCCAAAACACTGTTTTGCTGGAAAAAAAAGCTTTTTAGCCCAAAAAACTGAAAAATGGCCATTTTGGCTCTCAAAACCAGGTTTTTCGCTGACGGCGTGACCTGTTTGCTGAAACCCCCACTTTTTGCTCATGAAAATACCTCTTGAGATAAAAACACGACTTTTTGGCGAAAAAAAATGGGGTTTTGGCTGAGTAAAGGTGCTTTTTGGTCAAAAAAACTGTTTTTTGCTGACAAAATTGGAAATTTGCTGAGAATTTTCTTTTGCTCAAAACACCACGTTTTCACTGCTAAACGCAAGTTTTGGACGACAAAAGCACATTTTAGGTGTCCAAAACACTGTTTTGCTGGAAAAAAAAGCTTTTTAGCCCAAAAAACTGAAAAATGGCCATTTTGGCTCTCAAAACCAGGTTTTTCGCTGACGGCGTGACCTGTTTGCTGAAACCCCCACTTTTTGCTCATGAAAATACCTCTTGAGATAAAAACACGACTTTTTGGCGAAAAAAAATGGGGTTTTGGCTGAGTAAAGGTGCTTTTTGGTCAAAAAAACTGTTTTTTGCTGACAAAATTGGAAATTTGCTGAGAATTTTCTTTTGCTCAAAACACCACGTTTTCACTGCTAAACGCAAGTTTTGGACGACAAAAGCACATTTTAGGTGTCCAAAACACTGTTTTGCTGGAAAAAAAAGCTTTTTAGCCCAAAAAACTGAAAAATGGCCATTTTGGCTCTCAAAACCAGGTTTTTCGCTGACGGCGTGACCTGTTTGCTGAAACCCCCACTTTTTGCTCATGAAAATACCTCTTGAGATAAAAACACGACTTTTTGGCGAAAAAAAATGGGGTTTTGGCTGAGTAAAGGTGCTTTTTGGTCAAAAAAACTGTTTTTTGCTGACAAAATTGGAAATTTGCTGAGAATTTTCTTTTGCTCAAAACACCACGTTTTCACTGCTAAACGCAAGTTTTGGACGACAAAAGCACATTTTAGGTGTCCAAAACACTGTTTTGCTGGAAAAAAAAGCTTTTTAGCCCAAAAAACTGAAAAATGGCCATTTTGGCTCTCAAAACCAGGTTTTTCGCTGACGGCGTGACCTGTTTGCTGAAACCCCCACTTTTTGCTCATGAAAATACCTCTTGAGATAAAAACACGACTTTTTGGCGAAAAAAAATGGGGTTTTGGCTGAGTAAAGGTGCTTTTTGGTCAAAAAAACTGTTTTTTGCTGACAAAATTGGAAATTTGCTGAGAATTTTCTTTTGCTCAAAACACCACGTTTTCACTGCTAAACGCAAGTTTTGGACGACAAAAGCACATTTTAGGTGTCCAAAACACTGTTTTGCTGGAAAAAAAAGCTTTTTAGCCCAAAAAACTGAAAAATGGCCATTTTGGCTCTCAAAACCAGGTTTTTCGCTGACGGCGTGACCTGTTTGCTGAAACCCCCACTTTTTGCTCATGAAAATACCTCTTGAGATAAAAACACGACTTTTTGGCGAAAAAAAATGGGGTTTTGGCTGAGTAAAGGTGCTTTTTGGTCAAAAAAACTGTTTTTTGCTGACAAAATTGGAAATTTGCTGAGAATTTTCTTTTGCTCAAAACACCACGTTTTCACTGCTAAACGCAAGTTTTGGACGACAAAAGCACATTTTAGGTGTCCAAAACACTGTTTTGCTGGAAAAAAAAGCTTTTTAGCCCAAAAAACTGAAAAATGGCCATTTTGGCTCTCAAAACCAGGTTTTTCGCTGACGGCGTGACCTGTTTGCTGAAACCCCCACTTTTTGCTCATGAAAATACCTCTTGAGATAAAAACACGACTTTTTGGCGAAAAAAAATGGGGTTTTGGCTGAGTAAAGGTGCTTTTTGGTCAAAAAAACTGTTTTTTGCTGACAAAATTGGAAATTTGCTGAGAATTTTCTTTTGCTCAAAACACCACGTTTTCACTGCTAAACGCAAGTTTTGGACGACAAAAGCACATTTTAGGTGTCCAAAACACTGTTTTGCTGGAAAAAAAAGCTTTTTAGCCCAAAAAACTGAAAAATGGCCATTTTGGCTCTCAAAACCAGGTTTTTCGCTGACGGCGTGACCTGTTTGCTGAAACCCCCACTTTTTGCTCATGAAAATACCTCTTGAGATAAAAACACGACTTTTTGGCGAAAAAAAATGGGGTTTTGGCTGAGTAAAGGTGCTTTTTGGTCAAAAAAACTGTTTTTTGCTGACAAAATTGGAAATTTGCTGAGAATTTTCTTTTGCTCAAAACACCACGTTTTCACTGCTAAACGCAAGTTTTGGACGACAAAAGCACATTTTAGGTGTCCAAAACACTGTTTTGCTGGAAAAAAAAGCTTTTTAGCCCAAAAAACTGAAAAATGGCCATTTTGGCTCTCAAAACCAGGTTTTTCGCTGACGGCGTGACCTGTTTGCTGAAACCCCCACTTTTTGCTCATGAAAATACCTCTTGAGATAAAAACACGACTTTTTGGCGAAAAAAAATGGGGTTTTGGCTGAGTAAAGGTGCTTTTTGGTCAAAAAAACTGTTTTTTGCTGACAAAATTGGAAATTTGCTGAGAATTTTCTTTTGCTCAAAACACCACGTTTTCACTGCTAAACGCAAGTTTTGGACGACAAAAGCACATTTTAGGTGTCCAAAACACTGTTTTGCTGGAAAAAAAAGCTTTTTAGCCCAAAAAACTGAAAAATGGCCATTTTGGCTCTCAAAACCAGGTTTTTCGCTGACGGCGTGACCTGTTTGCTGAAACCCCCACTTTTTGCTCATGAAAATACCTCTTGAGATAAAAACACGACTTTTTGGCGAAAAAAAATGGGGTTTTGGCTGAGTAAAGGTGCTTTTTGGTCAAAAAAACTGTTTTTTGCTGACAAAATTGGAAATTTGCTGAGAATTTTCTTTTGCTCAAAACACCACGTTTTCACTGCTAAACGCAAGTTTTGGACGACAAAAGCACATTTTAGGTGTCCAAAACACTGTTTTGCTGGAAAAAAAAGCTTTTTAGCCCAAAAAACTGAAAAATGGCCATTTTGGCTCTCAAAACCAGGTTTTTCGCTGACGGCGTGACCTGTTTGCTGAAACCCCCACTTTTTGCTCATGAAAATACCTCTTGAGATAAAAACACGACTTTTTGGCGAAAAAAAATGGGGTTTTGGCTGAGTAAAGGTGCTTTTTGGTCAAAAAAACTGTTTTTTGCTGACAAAATTGGAAATTTGCTGAGAATTTTCTTTTGCTCAAAACACCACGTTTTCACTGCTAAACGCAAGTTTTGGACGACAAAAGCACATTTTAGGTGTCCAAAACACTGTTTTGCTGGAAAAAAAAGCTTTTTAGCCCAAAAAACTGAAAAATGGCCATTTTGGCTCTCAAAACCAGGTTTTTCGCTGACGGCGTGACCTGTTTGCTGAAACCCCCACTTTTTGCTCATGAAAATACCTCTTGAGATAAAAACACGACTTTTTGGCGAAAAAAAATGGGGTTTTGGCTGAGTAAAGGTGCTTTTTGGTCAAAAAAACTGTTTTTTGCTGACAAAATTGGAAATTTGCTGAGAATTTTCTTTTGCTCAAAACACCACGTTTTCACTGCTAAACGCAAGTTTTGGACGACAAAAGCACATTTTAGGTGTCCAAAACACTGTTTTGCTGGAAAAAAAAGCTTTTTAGCCCAAAAAACTGAAAAATGGCCATTTTGGCTCTCAAAACCAGGTTTTTCGCTGACGGCGTGACCTGTTTGCTGAAACCCCCACTTTTTGCTCATGAAAATACCTCTTGAGATAAAAACACGACTTTTTGGCGAAAAAAAATGGGGTTTTGGCTGAGTAAAGGTGCTTTTTGGTCAAAAAAACTGTTTTTTGCTGACAAAATTGGAAATTTGCTGAGAATTTTCTTTTGCTCAAAACACCACGTTTTCACTGCTAAACGCAAGTTTTGGACGACAAAAGCACATTTTAGGTGTCCAAAACACTGTTTTGCTGGAAAAAAAAGCTTTTTAGCCCAAAAAACTGAAAAATGGCCATTTTGGCTCTCAAAACCAGGTTTTTCGCTGACGGCGTGACCTGTTTGCTGAAACCCCCACTTTTTGCTCATGAAAATACCTCTTGAGATAAAAACACGACTTTTTGGCGAAAAAAAATGGGGTTTTGGCTGAGTAAAGGTGCTTTTTGGTCAAAAAAACTGTTTTTTGCTGACAAAATTGGAAATTTGCTGAGAATTTTCTTTTGCTCAAAACACCACGTTTTCACTGCTAAACGCAAGTTTTGGACGACAAAAGCACATTTTAGGTGTCCAAAACACTGTTTTGCTGGAAAAAAAAGCTTTTTAGCCCAAAAAACTGAAAAATGGCCATTTTGGCTCTCAAAACCAGGTTTTTCGCTGACGGCGTGACCTGTTTGCTGAAACCCCCACTTTTTGCTCATGAAAATACCTCTTGAGATAAAAACACGACTTTTTGGCGAAAAAAAATGGGGTTTTGGCTGAGTAAAGGTGCTTTTTGGTCAAAAAAACTGTTTTTTGCTGACAAAATTGGAAATTTGCTGAGAATTTTCTTTTGCTCAAAACACCACGTTTTCACTGCTAAACGCAAGTTTTGGACGACAAAAGCACATTTTAGGTGTCCAAAACACTGTTTTGCTGGAAAAAAAAGCTTTTTAGCCCAAAAAACTGAAAAATGGCCATTTTGGCTCTCAAAACCAGGTTTTTCGCTGACGGCGTGACCTGTTTGCTGAAACCCCCACTTTTTGCTCATGAAAATACCTCTTGAGATAAAAACACGACTTTTTGGCGAAAAAAAATGGGGTTTTGGCTGAGTAAAGGTGCTTTTTGGTCAAAAAAACTGTTTTTTGCTGACAAAATTGGAAATTTGCTGAGAATTTTCTTTTGCTCAAAACACCACGTTTTCACTGCTAAACGCAAGTTTTGGACGACAAAAGCACATTTTAGGTGTCCAAAACACTGTTTTGCTGGAAAAAAAAGCTTTTTAGCCCAAAAAACTGAAAAATGGCCATTTTGGCTCTCAAAACCAGGTTTTTCGCTGACGGCGTGACCTGTTTGCTGAAACCCCCACTTTTTGCTCATGAAAATACCTCTTGAGATAAAAACACGACTTTTTGGCGAAAAAAAATGGGGTTTTGGCTGAGTAAAGGTGCTTTTTGGTCAAAAAAACTGTTTTTTGCTGACAAAATTGGAAATTTGCTGAGAATTTTCTTTTGCTCAAAACACCACGTTTTCACTGCTAAACGCAAGTTTTGGACGACAAAAGCACATTTTAGGTGTCCAAAACACTGTTTTGCTGGAAAAAAAAGCTTTTTAGCCCAAAAAACTGAAAAATGGCCATTTTGGCTCTCAAAACCAGGTTTTTCGCTGACGGCGTGACCTGTTTGCTGAAACCCCCACTTTTTGCTCATGAAAATACCTCTTGAGATAAAAACACGACTTTTTGGCGAAAAAAAATGGGGTTTTGGCTGAGTAAAGGTGCTTTTTGGTCAAAAAAACTGTTTTTTGCTGACAAAATTGGAAATTTGCTGAGAATTTTCTTTTGCTCAAAACACCACGTTTTCACTGCTAAACGCAAGTTTTGGACGACAAAAGCACATTTTAGGTGTCCAAAACACTGTTTTGCTGGAAAAAAAAGCTTTTTAGCCCAAAAAACTGAAAAATGGCCATTTTGGCTCTCAAAACCAGGTTTTTCGCTGACGGCGTGACCTGTTTGCTGAAACCCCCACTTTTTGCTCATGAAAATACCTCTTGAGATAAAAACACGACTTTTTGGTGAAAAAAAATGGGGTTTTGGCTGAGTAAAGGTGCTTTTTGGTCAAAAAAACTGTTTTTTGCTGACAAAATTGGAAATTTGCTGAGAATTTTCTTTTGCTCAAAACACCACGTTTTCACTGCTAAACGCAAGTTTTGGACGACAAAAGCACATTTTAGGTGTCCAAAACACTGTTTTGCTGGAAAAAAAAGCTTTTTAGCCCAAAAAACTGAAAAATGGCCATTTTGGCTCTCAAAACCAGGTTTTTCGCTGACGGCGTGACCTGTTTGCTGAAACCCCCACTTTTTGCTCATGAAAATACCTCTTGAGATAAAAACACGACTTTTTGGCGAAAAAAAATGGGGTTTTGGCTGAGTAAAGGTGCTTTTTGGTCAAAAAAACTGTTTTTTGCTGACAAAATTGGAAATTTGCTGAGAATTTTCTTTTGCTCAAAACACCACGTTTTCACTGCTAAACGCAAGTTTTGGACGACAAAAGCACATTTTAGGTGTCCAAAACACTGTTTTGCTGGAAAAAAAAGCTTTTTAGCCCAAAAAACTGAAAAATGGCCATTTTGGCTCTCAAAACCAGGTTTTTCGCTGACGGCGTGACCTGTTTGCTGAAACCCCCACTTTTTGCTCATGAAAATACCTCTTGAGATAAAAACACGACTTTTTGGCGAAAAAAAATGGGGTTTTGGCTGAGTAAAGGTGCTTTTTGGTCAAAAAAACTGTTTTTTGCTGACAAAATTGGAAATTTGCTGAGAATTTTCTTTTGCTCAAAACACCACGTTTTCACTGCTAAACGCAAGTTTTGGACGACAAAAGCACATTTTAGGTGTCCAAAACACTGTTTTGCTGGAAAAAAAAGCTTTTTAGCCCAAAAAACTGAAAAATGGCCATTTTGGCTCTCAAAACCAGGTTTTTCGCTGACGGCGTGACCTGTTTGCTGAAACCCCCACTTTTTGCTCATGAAAATACCTCTTGAGATAAAAACACGACTTTTTGGCGAAAAAAAATGGGGTTTTGGCTGAGTAAAGGTGCTTTTTGGTCAAAAAAACTGTTTTTTGCTGACAAAATTGGAAATTTGCTGAGAATTTTCTTTTGCTCAAAACACCACGTTTTCACTGCTAAACGCAAGTTTTGGACGACAAAAGCACATTTTAGGTGTCCAAAACACTGTTTTGCTGGAAAAAAAAGCTTTTTAGCCCAAAAAACTGAAAAATGGCCATTTTGGCTCTCAAAACCAGGTTTTTCGCTGACGGCGTGACCTGTTTGCTGAAACCCCCACTTTTTGCTCATGAAAATACCTCTTGAGATAAAAACACGACTTTTTGGCGAAAAAAAATGGGGTTTTGGCTGAGTAAAGGTGCTTTTTGGTCAAAAAAACTGTTTTTTGCTGACAAAATTGGAAATTTGCTGAGAATTTTCTTTTGCTCAAAACACCACGTTTTCACTGCTAAACGCAAGTTTTGGACGACAAAAGCACATTTTAGGTGTCCAAAACACTGTTTTGCTGGAAAAAAAAGCTTTTTAGCCCAAAAAACTGAAAAATGGCCATTTTGGCTCTCAAAACCAGGTTTTTCGCTGACGGCGTGACCTGTTTGCTGAAACCCCCACTTTTTGCTCATGAAAATACCTCTTGAGATAAAAACACGACTTTTTGGCGAAAAAAAATGGGGTTTTGGCTGAGTAAAGGTGCTTTTTGGTCAAAAAAACTGTTTTTTGCTGACAAAATTGGAAATTTGCTGAGAATTTTCTTTTGCTCAAAACACCACGTTTTCACTGCTAAACGCAAGTTTTGGACGACAAAAGCACATTTTAGGTGTCCAAAACACTGTTTTGCTGGAAAAAAAAGCTTTTTAGCCCAAAAAACTGAAAAATGGCCATTTTGGCTCTCAAAACCAGGTTTTTCGCTGACGGCGTGACCTGTTTGCTGAAACCCCCACTTTTTGCTCATGAAAATACCTCTTGAGATAAAAACACGACTTTTTGGCGAAAAAAAATGGGGTTTTGGCTGAGTAAAGGTGCTTTTTGGTCAAAAAAACTGTTTTTTGCTGACAAAATTGGAAATTTGCTGAGAATTTTCTTTTGCTCAAAACACCACGTTTTCACTGCTAAACGCAAGTTTTGGACGACAAAAGCACATTTTAGGTGTCCAAAACACTGTTTTGCTGGAAAAAAAAGCTTTTTAGCCCAAAAAACTGAAAAATGGCCATTTTGGCTCTCAAAACCAGGTTTTTCGCTGACGGCGTGACCTGTTTGCTGAAACCCCCACTTTTTGCTCATGAAAATACCTCTTGAGATAAAAACACGACTTTTTGGCGAAAAAAAATGGGGTTTTGGCTGAGTAAAGGTGCTTTTTGGTCAAAAAAACTGTTTTTTGCTGACAAAATTGGAAATTTGCTGAGAATTTTCTTTTGCTCAAAACACCACGTTTTCACTGCTAAACGCAAGTTTTGGACGACAAAAGCACATTTTAGGTGTCCAAAACACTGTTTTGCTGGAAAAAAAAGCTTTTTAGCCCAAAAAACTGAAAAATGGCCATTTTGGCTCTCAAAACCAGGTTTTTCGCTGACGGCGTGACCTGTTTGCTGAAACCCCCACTTTTTGCTCATGAAAATACCTCTTGAGATAAAAACATAAAAAATGGGGTTTTGGCTGAGTAAAGGTGCTTTTTGGTCAAAAAAACTGTTTTTTGCTGACAAAATTGGAAATTTGCTGAGAATTTTCTTTTGCTCAAAACACCACGTTTTCACTGCTAAACGCAAGTTTTGGACGACAAAAGCACATTTTAGGTGTCCAAAACACTGTTTTGCTGGAAAAAAAAAGCTTTTTAGCCCAAAAAACTGAAAAATGGCCATTTTGGCTCTCAAAACCAGGTTTTTCGCTGACGGCGTGACCTGTTTGCTGAAACCCCCACTTTTTGCTCATGAAAATACCTCTTGAGATAAAAACACGACTTTTTGGCGAAAAAAAATGGGGTTTTGGCTGAGTAAAGGTGCTTTTTGGTCAAAAAAACTGTTTTTTGCTGACAAAATTGGAAATTTGCTGAGAATTTTCTTTTGCTCAAAACACGACGTTTTCACTGCTAAACGCAAGTTTTGGACGACAAAAGCACATTTTAGGTGTCCAAAACACTGTTTTGCTGGAAAAAAAAGCTTTTTAGCCCAAAAAACTGAAAAATGGCCATTTTGGCTCTCAAAACCAGGTTTTTCGCTGACGGCGTGACCTGTTTGCTGAAACCCCCACTTTTTGCTCATGAAAATACCTCTTGAGATAAAAACACGACTTTTTGGCGAAAAAAAATGGGGTTTTGCCTGAGTAAAGGTGCTTTTTGGTCAAAAAAACTGTTTTTTGCTGACAAAATTGGAAATTTAAGGAGCTTTTTGGTCAAAAACTGTTTTTGCTGACAAAATTGGAAATTTGCTGCAGAATTTTCTTTTGCTCAAAACACCACGTTTCACTGCTAAACGAAGTTTGGACGACAAAAGCACATTTTAAGGTGTCAAAACACTGTTTTCTGGAAAAAAAGCTTTTAGCCAAAAAACTGAAAATGGCCATTTTGGCTCTCAAAACCAGTTTTTCGCTGACGGGTGACCTGTTTGCTGAAACCCCACTTTTAGCTCATGACAATACCTTTACAGCATGAGTATAAGGTGCTTTTTGGTCAAAAAAACTGTTTTTTGCTGACAAAATTGGAAATTTGCTGAGAATTTTCTTTTGCTCAAAACACCACGTTTTCACTGCTAAACGCAAGTTTTGGACGACAAAAGCACATTTTAGGTGTCCAAAACACTGTTTTGCTGGAAAAAAAAGCTTTTTAGCCCAAAAAACTGAAAAATGGCCATTTTGGCTCTCAAAACCAGGTTTTTCGCTGACGGCGTGACCTGTTTGCTGAAACCCCCACTTTTTGCTCATGACAATACCTCTTGAGATAAAAACATAAAAAATGGGGTTTTGACTGAGTAAAGGTGCTTTTTGGTCAAAAAAACTGTTTTTTGCTGACAAAATTGGAAATTTGCTGAGAATTTTCTTTTGCTCAAAACACCACGTTTTCACTGCTAAACGCAAGTTTTGGACGACAAAAGCACATTTTAGGTGTCCAAAACACTGTTTTGCTGGAAAAAAAAAGCTTTTTAGCCCAAAAAACTGAAAAATGGCCATTTTGGCTCTCAAAACCAGGTTTTTCGCTGACGGCGTGACCTGTTTGCTGAAACCCCCACTTTTTGCTCATGAAAATACCTCTTGAGATAAAAACACGATATTTTGGCGAAAAAAAATGGGGTTTTGGCTGAGTAAAGGTGCTTTTTGGTCAAAAAAACTGTTTTTTGCTGACAAAATTGGAAATTTGCTGAGAATTTTCTTTTGCTCAAAACACGACGTTTTCACTGCTAAACGCAAGTTTTGGACGACAAAAGCACATTTTAGGTGTCCAAAACACTGTTTTGCTGGAAAAAAAAGCTTTTTAGCCCAAAAAACTGAAAAATGGCCATTTTGGCTCTCAAAACCAGGTTTTTCGCTGACGGCGTGACCTGTTTGCTGAAACCCCCACTTTTTGCTCATGAAAATACCTCTTGAGATAAAAACACGACTTTTTGGCGAAAAAAAATGGGGTTTTGCCTGAGTAAAGGTGCTTTTTGGTCAAAAAAACTGTTTTTTGCTGACAAAATTGGAAATTTGCTGAGAATTTTCTTTTGCTCAAAACACCACGTTTTCACTGCTAAACGCAAGTTTTGGACGACAAAAGCACATTTTAGGTGTCCAAAACACTGTTTTGCTGGAAAAAAAAGCTTTTTAGCCCAAAAAACTGAAAAATGGCCATTTTGGCTCTCAAAACCAGGTTTTTCGCTGACGGCGTGACCTGTTTGCTGAAACCCCCACTTTTTGCTCATGAAAATACCTCTTGAGATAAAAACACGACTTTTTGGCGAAAAAAAATGGGGTTTTGGCTGAGTAAAGGTGCTTTTTGGTCAAAAAAACTGTTTTTTGCTGACAAAATTGGAAATTTGCTGAGAATTTTCTTTTGCTCAAAACACCACGTTTTCACTGCTAAACGCAAGTTTTGGACGACAAAAGCACATTTTAGGTGTCCAAAACACTGTTTTGCTGGAAAAAAAAGCTTTTTAGCCCAAAAAACTGAAAAATGGCCATTTTGGCTCTCAAAACCAGGTTTTTCGCTGACGGCGTGACCTGTTTGCTGAAACCCCCACTTTTTGCTCATGAAAATACCTCTTGAGATAAAAACACGACTTTTTGGCGAAAAAAAATGGGGTTTTGGCTGAGTAAAGGTGCTTTTTGGTCAAAAAAACTGTTTTTTGCTGACAAAATTGGAAATTTGCTGAGAATTTTCTTTTGCTCAAAACACCACGTTTTCACTGCTAAACGCAAGTTTTGGACGACAAAAGCACATTTTAGGTGTCCAAAACACTGTTTTGTTGGAAAAAAAAGCTTTTTAGCCCAAAAAACTGAAAAATGGCCATTTTGGCTCTCAAAACCAGGTTTTTCGCTGACGGCGTGACCTGTTTGCTGAAACCCCCACTTTTTGCTCATGAAAATACCTCTTGAGATAAAAACACGACTTTTTGGCGAAAAAAAATGGGGTTTTGGCTGAGTAAAGGTGCTTTTTGGTCAAAAAAACTGTTTTTTGCTGACAAAATTGGAAATTTGCTGAGAATTTTCTTTTGCTCAAAACACCACGTTTTCACTGCTAAACGCAAGTTTTGGACGACAAAAGCACATTTTAGGTGTCCAAAACACTGTTTTGCTGGAAAAAAAAGCTTTTTAGCCCAAAAAACTGAAAAATGGCCATTTTGGCTCTCAAAACCAGGTTTTTCGCTGACGGCGTGACCTGTTTGCTGAAACCCCCACTTTTTGCTCATGAAAATACCTCTTGAGATAAAAACACGACTTTTTGGCGAAAAAAAATGGGGTTTTGGCTGAGTAAAGGTGCTTTTTGGTCAAAAAAACTGTTTTTTGCTGACAAAATTGGAAATTTGCTGAGAATTTTCTTTTGCTCAAAACACCACGTTTTCACTGCTAAACGCAAGTTTTGGACGACAAAAGCACATTTTAGGTGTCCAAAACACTGTTTTGCTGGAAAAAAAAGCTTTTTAGCCCAAAAAACTGAAAAATGGCCATTTTGGCTCTCAAAACCAGGTTTTTCGCTGACGGCGTGACCTGTTTGCTGAAACCCCCACTTTTTGCTCATGAAAATACCTCTTGAGATAAAAACACGACTTTTTGGCGAAAAAAAATGGGCTTTTGGCTGAGTAAAGGTGCTTTTTGGTCAAAAAAACTGTTTTTTGCTGACAAAATTGGAAATTTGCTGAGAATTTTCTTTTGCTCAAAACACCACGTTTTCACTGCTAAACGCAAGTTTTGGACGACAAAAGCACATTTTAGGTGTCCAAAACACTGTTTTGCTGGAAAAAAAAGCTTTTTAGCCCAAAAAACTGAAAAATGGCCATTTTGGCTCTCAAAACCAGGTTTTTCGCTGACGGCGTGACCTGTTTGCTGAAACCCCCACTTTTTGCTCATGAAAATACCTCTTGAGATAAAAACACGACTTTTTGGCGAAAAAAAATGGGCTTTTGGCTGAGTAAAGGTGCTTTTTGGTCAAAAAAACTGTTTTTTGCTGACAAAATTGGAAATTTGCTGAGAATTTTCTTTTGCTCAAAACACCACGTTTTCACTGCTAAACGCAAGTTTTGGACGACAAAAGCACATTTTAGGTGTCCAAAACACTGTTTTGCTGGAAAAAAAAGCTTTTTAGCCCAAAAAACTGAAAAATGGCCATTTTGGCTCTCAAAACCAGGTTTTTCGCTGACGGCGTGACCTGTTTGCTGAAACCCCCACTTTTTGCTCATGAAAATACCTCTTGAGATAAAAACACGACTTTTTGGCGAAAAAAAATGGGGTTTTGGCTGAGTAAAGGTGCTTTTTGGTCAAAAAAACTGTTTTTTGCTGACAAAATTGGAAATTTGCTGAGAATTTTCTTTTGCTCAAAACACCACGTTTTCACTGCTAAACGCAAGTTTTGGACGACAAAAGCACATTTTAGGTGTCCAAAAGACTGTTTTGCTGGAAAAAAAAGCTTTTTAGCCCAAAAAACTGAAAAATGGCCATTTTGGCTCTCAAAACCAGGTTTTTCGCTGACGGCGTGACCTGTTTGCTGAAACGCCCACTTTTTGCTCATGAAAATACCTCTTGAGATAAAAACACGACTTTTTGGCGAAAAAAAATGGGGTTTTGGCTGAGTAAAGGTGCTTTTTGGTCAAAAAAACTGTTTTTTGCTGACAAAATTGGAAATTTGCTGAGAATTTTCTTTTGCTCAAAACACCACGTTTTCACTGCTAAACGCAAGTTTTGGACGACAAAAGCACATTTTAGGTGTCCAAAACACTGTTTTGCTGTAAAAAAAAGCTTTTTAGCCCAAAAAACTGAAAAATGGCCATTTTGGCTCTCAAAACCAGGTTTTTCGCTGACGGCGTGACCTGTTTGCTGAAACCCCCACTTTTTGCTCATGAAAATACCTCTTGAGATAAAAACACGACTTTTTGGCGAAAAAAATTGGGCTTTTGGCTGAGTAAAGGTGCTTTTTGGTCAAAAAAACTGTTTTTTGCTGACAAAATTGGAAATTTGCTGAGAATTTTCTTTTGCTCAAAACACCACGTTTTCACTGCTAAACGCAAGTTTTGGACGACAAAAGCACATTTTAGGTGTCCAAAACACTGTTTTGCTGGAAAAAAAAGCTTTTTAGCCCAAAAAACTGAAAAATGGCCATTTTGGCTCTCAAAACCAGGTTTTTCGCTGACGGCGTGACCTGTTTGCTGAAACCCCCACTTTTTGCTCATGAAAATACCTCTTGAGATAAAAACACGACTTTTTGGCGAAAAAAAATGGGGTTTTGGCTGAGTAAAGGTGCTTTTTGGTCAAAAAAACTGTTTTTTGCTGACAAAATTGGAAATTTGCTGAGAATTTTCTTTTGCTCAAAACACCACGTTTTCACTGCTAAACGCAAGTTTTGGACGACAAAAGCACATTTTAGGTGTCCAAAACACTGTTTTGCTGGAAAAAAAAGCTTTTTAGCCCAAAAAACTGAAAAATGGCCATTTTGGCTCTCAAAACCAGGTTTTTCGCTGACGGCGTGACCTGTTTGCTGAAACCCCCACTTTTTGCTCATGAAAATACCTCTTGAGATAAAAACACGACTTTTTGGCGAAAAAAAATGGGGTTTTGCCTGAGTAAAGGTGCTTTTTGGTCAAAAAAACTGTTTTTTGCTGACAAAATTGGAAATTTGCTGAGAATTTTCTTTTGCTCAAAACACCACGTTTTCACTGCTAAACGCAAGTTTTGGACGACAAAAGCACATTTTAGGTGTCCAAAAGACTGTTTTGCTGGAAAAAAAAGCTTTTTAGCCCAAAAAACTGAAAAATGGCCATTTTGGCTCTCAAAACCAGGTTTTTCGCTGACGGCGTGACCTGTTTGCTGAAACGCCCACTTTTTGCTCATGAAAATACCTCTTGAGATAAAAACACGACTTTTTGGCGAAAAAAAATGGGGTTTTGGCTGAGTAAAGGTGCTTTTTGGTCAAAAAAACTGTTTTTTGCTGACAAAATTGGAAATTTGCTGAGAATTTTCTTTTGCTCAAAACACCACGTTTTCACTGCTAAACGCAAGTTTTGGACGACAAAAGCACATTTTAGGTGTCCAAAACACTGTTTTGCTGGAAAAAAAAGCTTTTTAGCCCAAAAAACTGAAAAATGGCCATTTTGGCTCTCAAAACCAGGTTTTTCGCTGACGGCGTGACCTGTTTGCTGAAACCCCCACTTTTTGCTCATGAAAATACCTCTTGAGATAAAAACACGACTTTTTGGCGAAAAAAAATGGGGTTTTGGCTGAGTAAAGGTGCTTTTTGGTCAAAAAAACTGTTTTTTGCTGACAAAATTGGAAATTTGCTGAGAATTTTCTTTTGCTCAAAACACCACGTTTTCACTGCTAAACGCAAGTTTTGGACGACAAAAGCACATTTTAGGTGTCCAAAACACTGTTTTGCTGGAAAAAAAAGCTTTTTAGCCCAAAAAACTGAAAAATGGCCATTTTGGCTCTCAAAACCAGGTTTTTCGCTGACGGCGTGACCTGTTTGCTGAAACCCCCACTTTTTGCTCATGAAAATACCTCTTGAGATAAAAACACGACTTTTTGGCGAAAAAAAATGGGGTTTTGGCTGAGTAAAGGTGCTTTTTGGTCAAAAAAACTGTTTTTTGCTGACAAAATTGGAAATTTGCTGAGAATTTTCTTTTGCTCAAAACACCACGTTTTCACTGCTAAACGCAAGTTTTGGACGACAAAAGCACATTTTAGGTGTCCAAAACACTGTTTTGCTGGAAAAAAAAGCTTTTTAGCCCAAAAAACTGAAAAATGGCCATTTTGGCTCTCAAAACCAGGTTTTTCGCTGACGGCGTGACCTGTTTGCTGAAACCCCCACTTTTTGCTCATGAAAATACCTCTTGAGATAAAAACACGACTTTTTGGCGAAAAAAAATGGGGTTTTGCCTGAGTAAAGGTGCTTTTTGGTCAAAAAAACTGTTTTTTGCTGACAAAATTGGAAATTTGCTGAGAATTTTCTTTTGCTCAAAACACCACGTTTTCACTGCTAAACGCAAGTTTTGGACGACAAAAGCACATTTTAGGTGTCCAAAACACTGTTTTGCTGGAAAAAAAAGCTTTTTAGCCCAAAAAACTGAAAAATGGCCATTTTGGCTCTCAAAACCAGGTTTTTCGCTGACGGCGTGACCTGTTTGCTGAAACCCCCACTTTTTGCTCATGAAAATACCTCTTGAGATAAAAACACGACTTTTTGGCGAAAAAAAATGGGGTTTTGGCTGAGTAAAGGTGCTTTTTGGTCAAAAAAACTGTTTTTTGCTGACAAAATTGGAAATTTGCTGAGAATTTTCTTTTGCTCAAAACACCACGTTTTCACTGCTAAACGCAAGTTTTGGACGACAAAAGCACATTTTAGGTGTCCAAAACACTGTTTTGCTGGAAAAAAAAGCTTTTTAGCCCAAAAAACTGAAAAATGGCCATTTTGGCTCTCAAAACCAGGTTTTTCGCTGACGGCGTGACCTGTTTGCTGAAACCCCCACTTTTTGCTCATGAAAATACCTCTTGAGATAAAAACACGACTTTTTGGCGAAAAAAAATGGGGTTTTGGCTGAGTAAAGGTGCTTTTTGGTCAAAAAAACTGTTTTTTGCTGACAAAATTGGAAATTTGCTGAGAATTTTCTTTTGCTCAAAACACCACGTTTTCACTGCTAAACGCAAGTTTTGGACGACAAAAGCACATTTTAGGTGTCCAAAACACTGTTTTGCTGGAAAAAAAAGCTTTTTAGCCCAAAAAACTGAAAAATGGCCATTTTGGCTCTCAAAACCAGGTTTTTCGCTGACGGCGTGACCTGTTTGCTGAAACCCCCACTTTTTGCTCATGAAAATACCTCTTGAGATAAAAACACGACTTTTTGGCGAAAAAAAATGGGGTTTTGGCTGAGTAAAGGTGCTTTTTGGTCAAAAAAACTGTTTTTTGCTGACAAAATTGGAAATTTGCTGAGAATTTTCTTTTGCTCAAAACACCACGTTTTCACTGCTAAACGCAAGTTTTGGACGACAAAAGCACATTTTAGGTGTCCAAAACACTGTTTTGCTGGAAAAAAAAGCTTTGTAGCCCAAAAAACTGAAAAATGGCCATTTTGGCTCTCAAAACCAGGTTTTTCGCTGACGGCGTGACCTGTTTGCTGAAACCCCCACTTTTTGCTCATGAAAATACCTCTTGAGATAAAAACACGACTTTTTGGCGAAAAAAAATGGGGTTTTGGCTGAGTAAAGGTGCTTTTTGGTCAAAAAAACTGTTTTTTGCTGACAAAATTGGAAATTTGCTGAGAATTTTCTTTTGCTCAAAACACCACGTTTTCACTGCTAAACGCAAGTTTTGGACGACAAAAGCACATTTTAGGTGTCCAAAACACTGTTTTGCTGGAAAAAAAAGCTTTTTAGCCCAAAAAACTGAAAAATGGCCATTTTGGCTCTCAAAACCAGGTTTTTCGCTGACGGCGTGACCTGTTTGCTGAAACCCCCACTTTTTGCTCATGAAAATACCTCTTGAGATAAAAACACGACTTTTTGGCGAAAAAAAATGGGGTTTTGGCTGAGT
This sequence comes from Anthopleura xanthogrammica, assembly GCA_964019055.1. Lineage (NCBI taxonomy): Eukaryota > Metazoa > Cnidaria > Anthozoa > Actiniaria > Actiniidae > Anthopleura > Anthopleura xanthogrammica. The sequence goes on from CAXHSA010000047.1 coordinate 164,145, forward strand.
AAAGGTGCTTTTTGGTCAAAAAAACTGTTTTTTGCTGACAAAATTGGAAATTTGCTGAGAATTTTCTTTTGCTCAAAACACCACGTTTTCACTGCTAAACGCAAGTTTTGGACGACAAAAGCACATTTTAGGTGTCCAAAACACTGTTTTGCTGGAAAAAAAAGCTTTTTAGCCCAAAAAACTGAAAAATGGCCATTTTGGCTCTCAAAACCAGGTTTTTCGCTGACGGCGTGACCTGTTTGCTGAAACCCCCACTTTTTGCTCATGAAAATACCTCTTGAGATAAAAACACGACTTTTTGGCGAAAAAAAATGGGGTTTTGGCTGAGTAAAGGTGCTTTTTGGTCAAAAAAACTGTTTTTTGCTGACAAAATTGGAAATTTGCTGAGAATTTTCTTTTGCTCAAAACACCACGTTTTCACTGCTAAACGCAAGTTTTGGACGACAAAAGCACATTTTAGGTGTCCAAAACACTGTTTTGCTGGAAAAAAAAGCTTTTTAGCCCAAAAAACTGAAAAATGGCCATTTTGGCTCTCAAAACCAGGTTTTTCGCTGACGGCGTGACCTGTTTGCTGAAACCCCCACTTTTTGCTCATGAAAATACCTCTTGAGATAAAAACACGACTTTTTGGCGAAAAAAAATGGGGTTTTGGCTGAGTAAAGGTGCTTTTTGGTCAAAAAAACTGTTTTTTGCTGACAAAATTGGAAATTTGCTGAGAATTTTCTTTTGCTCAAAACACCACGTTTTCACTGCTAAACGCAAGTTTTGGACGACAAAAGCACATTTTAGGTGTCCAAAACACTGTTTTGCTGGAAAAAAAAGCTTTTTAGCCCAAAAAACTGAAAAATGGCCATTTTGGCTCTCAAAACCAGGTTTTTCGCTGACGGCGTGACCTGTTTGCTGAAACCCCCACTTTTTGCTCATGAAAATACCTCTTGAGATAAAAACACGACTTTTTGGCGAAAAAAAATGGGGTTTTGGCTGAGTA
>CAXHSA010000049.1:0-2500 GCA_964019055.1 Anthopleura xanthogrammica
CAGACAGATGTTGACGTCCTTATTAACATATTATGATTGTATGAAATAAGAGACATGTGAAATGAGAAAGAGGACAACCTTAATTTTGAAGATACGCGTTGTCATGGCAACCCCTTAATAGCCTCTAAGAGCAACAATTTTTTTACCTACTATATTTGATGCCAAAGGGTCTACGTTGGTGAAATTTATATGGCTCCGGACTCCTTTTTGAAAGATTTATGATTTTTTCAATTTCCAGCAAAAGTGGCTTAACGCATGGTTATGGTGGCGCGTGACCGTCCTCTAAAAATGTTTTATTCTTCCAAATCAAATTTTATCTGGCCAAATGAAAGTCAAGATGATTAAATATCATACTATGTGATTTGTTTAACGATCAAGCCCATGTGGGGCTATTTAGAGGGTATTTAATGTTGCCATGGCAACAACCTACTTTTATATCAAATTCAATATTTTTGTGTTCCTTGCGTTGCACTGTCAAATATATGCTAATTTTTCCGGAAAAAATATATTTAGTGAAGGTTATTAGTCGAAGTTTAAGTTCATCCTAGTGCGATTGATCCATAAGTTCCGACATTCCACTGTTCCAATTCTACCTTTTTTCTATCTGGAAACAGTTGTGATCAGGTAAGCAAAGTGCATTTTGAGTCTTGGAAATTTGCTAGATTTGCATTCTTATTGATATTTGAATGTCACCAATGATTACGTATTGCTCTCCAGTGAAGTGAATTGTAATTACTTCAACCTTAATGCCTACAATTTGCAGCTTTTTTCAGAGTGAGATAGACTAGTGACTCTAGAAATGTCACCAGATAACAAAACGAAGTTAACTTATAGTTCACCAATATTTAAGGTTGATTTTGTTTCGATCACAGCTGGAAGACATGGATTACGCAAAAAAAGGCGATATAAATGACCAGGTATTACACCTCCTAGCCGACTTTGTTGTAGAACTAATCCTAAATAAAATCCTGGATCCGCCCCTGACACTGAGAAAGAGCTTCGTCTATCCTAAACCCCCGGATGGAAAGCAGCCTTATAGCTAAGTCAATTCTAAGAAAGAGAGAATGCTGACAAGAAGACTGAGAAGCATAACTTAAGACTCCACGAAGTTTAGCATGCTAAAATCCAAGTCTGTCCAAGAAGACAAATCATTAATTATGAATGCTACTCAGTCGTCCATTTCAACAATGCAGGATCACAACCAAGCACGATATTACTTGATATTTATGCTAGTCCGCAGCAACACGCAACGATCAGGAATAAGTAAAGGCCTACTGGTGTCGGAATTCCAAAGTGCAGAACGGAGAGAAGAAGATAAGTGGTATGTGATTTGGGTCAGTGACCAAAGAATAGCGTGCATGCCACAGCCCCGCAATCATGGAAAAAAAACTATACCAATTGATTCAGAAGTACTACAACCTTTTCCGTCCTATTGCTGTTGTAGAAAATGGTGGCCAAGAATGCAGCGCTATCTTTCTAACTCGAACTGGCAGCCAGTCCAACAGGCCAGTACAAGCGTATCTAAAATCTTCAACGCCGTCGGAAAAAGAAATATGGGAGAGTAGAAGAAGGCCGGCTTTTTCCTATAAAATTTCGCTAGACGGCTGTAACTTCCTTCAAAAGAGAGCCATAACAAAAGCGAGAAGACCTATCAAAACTGGTGACTCATCGATTATTATACCCGAAGAGAAAGAAAAGAAAGTAAAGGGTACAGAGGAGGATCCAGCCTCACAACTGCCAGAAAGTGTTCTAGATCCCAAAATTTAATATTTTAGCAGAAAATTAACGATATAAAAAAAGAATTTCTGATATTATTGCTGCCCTCGATAATCAACAACCTTTCCAAAAGAATTATGAATAAAAACGACAAAAAAGCATTGAAAAAAAAAGAAGAGACAAATCCCGGTCAAGGGACAAATCCCGGGGGAAATTTCCCAGTCCCGTGGGACAATTCCCGGTCAAGGGGCAAATCCCGGGGACAAATCCCATTCTGCGGGACAGTTCCCACTTTTGATGACGTCAAAGCGGGAAATGTCCCGGGATATGTCCCCTCTGGCGGGACAAATCCCGATTACATATGAACAAGAAGAACAAGAAGAAGACTGAGGAAGAAGCTAAACTTCTTATGATTTTATCTTATTCTATAAAATATCATTATACTGAAATATTTTTCGATCGTTTTCAGTAAAGGTTGTATGAGTGTATGTGCGATTGAATTTCCTTTTTTCTATATTTAGATGCTATATAATTGTAATCCGACCAATTTTAGAAAATTTAGTTATAGTAACCTGTCTTTCAAGCAATTTTAGCTTCTTAGTTATTTCTGAAAGCCAATACCCTTATATATTTGCAATACTCAAGCATGAAATATTTGTAAGAAAGAAATCTTTGGGTACAATAAATTATTGTTGTTGTTGTTGTTGTTGTTGTACTCATAAAGTTGAAGTTATTTGCATAACTAAAAATAACACATTGAAGATATTTTTGTTCAGTTACCTAG
>CAXHSA010000049.1:5000-20572 GCA_964019055.1 Anthopleura xanthogrammica
TGGTCCATACCCAAAACCACCGCTTTCCAAACCGGTCTAAGGCCGGTAAGATGGGTGAGATAGCTGGATGACGGTAGGTATATCATTTGACCACAAGTCTTCTCAGCAAGGTCTTCGTAGGGTTTATACGACTTCTTGCCACAAGGACTATTGCGAACGAAGAAGTTGATATTAAGTTCGCTGGAATAAGCTTCGTCAAGAAGTTTTTCCATGTTTTCCTTGCTGTAGTCTTTTGCAGTTGCATCGGTGAACACAAACATAGGTGAGGCTAAATTTGGACCTGTTTTGTACGATTTAAAATGATGAAAAGGCATCAGAAATGTTGATCTGAAAAGATTGGGTGGCGTTGTAGTCAATAGAGGTTCTATTGTATATCAAATTAACTGAGAGGTTGTATGTATGTCAGACCAGTACGCACCTGCAGCAATAGCATCCAGCATTCCCTTGAATGCAAGTTCAGGGCAGTCTCCTCCGTCATGAGCACGCAGTTTTCCAATTTCTTTTACAAACTGCTCCTTTTGGTCCGACTCCATAGTGATCACTTTACCGGTCGCTAAATGTTCAGGGAAATTAGAATGTGGTAAGCGATGGCCTAGATCCACCGATTGCATTTTCCCCCTCTAACTTCATTTTGAGCTTTGAGCTTATTACATTGCGACTACTTGCGGGGCCACTTAGACAGCAAGAACCCGAGAACCAATCCAAATGTAGAATGAAAACAATGCATTCCAACATTGAATAGTCGAGCCAATCAGAAACCTGTACAGCAAGTTGTTTACAATATCCTTTTATTTTTTCATGGGAATCGGAATAATTTTGGTTCATCGGACGGACTCAATGTGGAAATGCTATTGTCTTTGGATCACGCCGGTCTCTGATTGGCTTTTTGGACTATAATTTGCATACAGACTAAGAGCATAACACGAAGACCTTTTGGACTCATTTGCATACAGACTAAGAGCATAACACGAAGACGTTTTGGACTAATTTGCATACAGACTCGACTAAATGCATGCACAGATGTTTTTCTGTCATGTTACAAACATCATCTCTATCGCTCTTCAACAGGCAATGGTATTTATCAGTTTGATCATTCATTTTACTTACTAGGGTCGTTGAATGGGGACAAAATATATTCCACATCGAAATCTCGTTCAATGTCGACTATAGCAGTAGCCAGTGCTTTTGCTGCGCCGATGAATCCTCCCATACTTCCAGTATCGTCAATGACAAAGATTAAAGTCACATCTCCTTGGACACTTATCACTTGATCAAATACTTCCCAGCCAAGCTCTTTCTTCACAGCTTCCAGAAACTTCTTTGCTCCTGCGAGAAGACTTCCCTTACGGACTGGCGTAGAGGAGGAAAGTTTCATCGATGTGTACAGCCCAGATCCAAGGGAGTCCAATGTAAATCTTTTTGAAAAAAAAACCAAACGAACGAAATCTATAACGTCAATAATCCCTTTCCAAAACGAGCTAGGGGCTGGAACTGAGTCCATTTAAATAAAAAATTAATATAATTAATAAAAAAATTATTAGAAATCAATATATCAGTAATGCAACACTACTTCTCTGCTGTTACTGACCACTTTGATGTCAATAATATCATCACATGGAAGTCAATCTGCCCTAAGTGCTGTTCACCACGTGACATCTACTCCAACAAAATTTGTTGCTTTTGATACATTCAACATGCTGAACAATCGAATACTATGAACTAATGAACTGCTTCATGATAACTACTAAATACTAGATTACTCTAGATGTAATATTACGAATGACCCTTAGGACATTTTTCAATAATTTCAGTCTCTAATCCATCTGCTTGCATCAATAATCTTTATATTATTCGTAAATCTAACTTATTCATTAACTAACTCTTTATATTTCCTAATTTATTGACTTTGAACTTCTTTTATGAGAACAAAATATTGCATTTCTCCTTGATATTAACTGATTAGATTTCTCACGAGCATAATTACCTATATATATGTATGATAATCACATCTGATTATCTACAGCCCTTAGACTATCTACAGTCTCAACAGCCCATATACGTTTCTTCATCGTTTCCTTGTTCATTTTATGAGAATAATAAGTTTCTCTGGTTAGATTTATATATTTTTGTTAGGGCGCACTTAATTTGGAGCCCAGCTCTGTTGTGCTAACCCCCTCCATTAGTAATTATTCAATGGATGAAGTAATGTAAATAAAATAAATAAGTAATGTTAACACTTTACTTTTCGTTTCAACTTGTCTTCCCGAAGGCCTTTCATTCCATACATTCCGTTGTGCCTATAGTGAAATTTGATGAAAATGAGGAAAAAACAAGTCTGGTAAGTATACTTCAAGGATTGGAATTTCATTTGCCGGACCGGATCAATAAACTAGACCCGTTTGCCAACCAAATACCAAATTTTGAAGCTCAAAACAAGAATATTTACTTTTCGTTTTTTCGCCTAAAAACGCATAAAAATTGAAAAATCCCAAACCTGGTTCATCATCAGTCTCCGCTGTCTCTTGTTCACGTCACAGTCCGAAATCATGAGCGATTTTTTACCCGAAAAAACGAGAAAAGTAGGACAATCTTGTTTGACGTTTGCGGGAAAATTTATTTTTTTCAAAACAACCTTCTTCATTTCGGATTTATTGACAAATTTAGATCTTACCAAGCTCCAGAATGGTTTAAAAGATGAAGATATTAACAGCCTAGAATATGTAAAAAAACAGGAACAATCTAGTGCATTTAATTATGATTACCGCTGACGCAAAACGGGCGCACAAGACCGGAATAGTTGACGATGATTCCTATGTAATATCCTAAGAAGAATTAGGATCCTAAATAAGATCATGTATAAGATCCTAGATAGGATCCTAAAATGGAGTCAAAAACTAGGAGATCATAGGATCCTAGCAGGATCCTATGTAAGATCTTAAAATATAGCATCAGGATCCTGTAAAAGATCCTAATTAGGATCCTGAATAAGATCCTAATTGAGTGTGAACAAGATCCTGGGTAGGATCTTGAACAACATCCTAATTAGGATCCTGAGTAAGATCCTAATTGAGTGTGAACAAGATCCTGGGTAGGATCTTGAACAACATCCTAATTAGGATCCTGAATAAGATCCTAATTGAGTGTGAACAAGATCCTGGGTAGGATCTTGAACAACATCCTAATTAGGATCCTGAATAAGATCCTAATTGAGTGTGAACAAGATCCTGGGTAGGATCTTGAACAGGATCCTAATTAGGATCCTGAATAAGATCCTAATTGAGTGTGAACAAGATCCTGGGTAGGATCTTGAACAACATCCTAATTAGGATCCTGAATAAGATCCTAATTGAGTGTGAACAAGATCCTGGGCAAGATCTTGAACAAAATCCTAATTAGGATCCTGAATAAGGTCCTAATTGAGTGTGAACAAGATCCTGGGTAGGATCTTGAACAACATCCTAATTAGGATCCTGAATAAGATCCTAATTGAGTGTGAACAAGATCCTGGGTAGGATCCTATAGGATCCAGAGGTAATATCTTGCTACTACAAAGCATGCATGAATTTCAATCACTTCAATGACATCATGGAATTGAAAGTCATAAATAAAATGCAAATGTATGGTGATTCTTTTAATAATTCTTCAATGGTCAAGTTGGTAAAGTGTTGGGCTTGTAAGCCAAAGGTTGGAGGTTCAAGCCCCACTGAGGTAAGTAAAAAATAAAATAATGAAATAATAATAATAACTAGTAAAACCGAGTGGGGAGGGGTGCAAGCATTGAATGGGAGGGGTGGTAGAGTAGAAGGAGGTAGGAAAATAGAAGAGCACAAGGGAGGGGAGGTTGAGGCCAAAAAAAAATGTTGGGTTTGTACTCTTTCGTTTTTGTTTTTGGAATTTCTAATTTTTTTTTAATAAAAAAATAAAACCTTTTTATAATATTGCAACTTAGAAAATTATAAATTAATTACTGCAATGTATACAGGATTAGTCTAGGATCCTAACAACATCCTGTAGGATCCTAACAGATCCTGTAGGATCTCGTATAAGATCCTGTAGGATCCTGTAGGATATTGTACAAGATCCTGTAGAATCTTGATACAGGATCCTACCAGAATCCTGTTCAAGATCCTGAGTAGGATCCTGGTAAGATCCTGTTGGATCCTACAGGAACTTGTACAAGATCCTGTAAGTTCCTACAGGATCCTGTAGGATCCTAGTAGGATCTTGTACAGGATCCTGTAGGATCCTGTATGATCTTGTACAAGATCCTGTAGAATCTTGATACAGGATCCTACCAGAATCCTGTTCAAGATCCTGAGTAGAATCCTGGTAAGATCCTGTTGGATCCTACAGGAACTTGTCAAGATCCTGTAAGTTCCTACAGGATCCTGTAGGATCCTAGTAGGATCTCGTAAAGGATCCTGTAGGATCCTGTATGATCTTGTACAAGATCCTGTAGAATCTTGATACAGGATCCTACCAGAATCCTGTTCAAGATCCTGTAGGATCTTGGTAGGATCTTGCACAAGATCCTGTAGGATCCTGTAGGATCTTGTACAAGATCCTGTTCAAGATCCTGAGTAGGATCCTGGTAAGATCCTGTTGGATCCTGGCAGGATCTTGTACAAGATCCTGTAGGATCCTACAGGATCCTGTAGGATCTTGGTAGGATCTTGTACAAGATCCTGTAGGATCCTGTAGGATCTTGTACAAGATCCTGTTCAAGATCCTGAGTAGGATCCTGGTAAGATCCTGGTAGGATCCTGGCAGGATCCTGTCCAAGATTTGCACCAGGGATTTTGCCTGCAGTGAAACCTCTCAACACTTCCAAAAGTTATTACACTCACTTGTCAAGAAGCTAACAGTACTGTTCGGTCCTGGCCCAGCACCGGTATATCCCCTAACAAGCACAGTGTATTTTTGATTGGGTCTGAGGTTACGAATATATAACTGGGATCCCTTTGTCGACGCTGTTAGGAATTCTTGCCTCAATGTCTTTGATTGTATGGTTGTCTCGAGATACCAGAAAATCTCATATTTAGCAATGATGCCGTTACTTTGTTGTATTGTCAACGGTTGCCAGGCAACCAGGTATGTTGTAGCATCCACTTTCTTTGCTTGTTTGATTTGAGGTCCAATTTCAGGAACTTAAAAAAAGAATGCGGCCAATATGAGTCAATAATGATAAATATATCTATATTATTAAAAGGCATTTGGGTCAACAATACAGTTAATCTATAGAGCTGTTAATTTGTGACGTATTTCCGGGTCGAACTACTCAAAAACACCGCTAAAATAAAGCGAAAAACGTGCTCCATGATTCAACCTCCACTTGAAACAATTAGAACTTTGGACAACAAATCCTGTCATAAAGAAAAAGTGAGAAAAATCTTCATAGAACTGCTTTTCGTTTTGGACCCGGAAGTCGTTTTTCCATTCGATTGACGTCACACTTATAAGCTCTATAGAAACTGACCTAAATAACACAACTTATAAAGCAATTGTTTGAAGGCAATGGAGTCTAACTCTAATATCTGTTATTTCAAGATAAGTTTTTATTGCTAATTATTCTTACCATCTTCAAGTGTTTTTTCCTGTTTTGTGCCACTAACAGGACCAACATGCTTTGTGTTCCTCACAGACACAGATATAGTGTAGAGCGTGAACTTTTTAAGATTCGTCAGTGTTGCCGTGGTAACGATACCCACGTCCCTCTGCTCATTGTCTCCTCCTTCTGGTGTATAATAGATCCGGTATCCATCCAGTAGTCCGTTTAACTTATCTGGTTCCGTAAACTAAGAAAAAGAATTGACATATTTAACTTGGCTGTTTGTTGTTCCCATTTCAGACCACGCGATGCCACTCTTGGGAGTTCTTTCATACGTAAATATTTCAATAAGAGAACATTTCTCAAGGGAATGTCATGTGGTCTGAAATGGGGAATATGCAAACGAAGCTTGGAAACTTCTAGAAATCAGGAAAGTATTACGAAATTTGCTTTTTATTTTGGTCTGAGAAATGGATATTTCTTATTTATTTTTCTGTAAAATCTAAGGCAATTTTTTGAACAAATAAAAGTTATTGAAGTCTTTGCTTTCGCATAAAGCCAAACGCCTGCTGTTTTGTAATAACATCTTTATCATAGCAAGTCGACTGAGAGTCTTTTAGGATCCAAAACCAGGCTAAACCAACATGTTTTACCTATCGTAGCCAATACATCTCTTTTTATAGAAATACAGAATACTTTTCATTACTTTGGCTTTGAGTTTCAACATGTTATTTATCCAGTAACATTATTTGTTTTTTAAATTGCGATCAATAATTTGATCATCACCTTAATTGTTACGTTGATGCTTTGTGATGACGCGGCCGTCAACCTTTCTATGGTAGGAATTCCCTCCGGTTCTGAAAAAAAAATCATATAAGATCAGTCCGTTCCTTCGGGGGTGGGGGTGGGGGTGGGGGTGGGGGTGGGGGGGGGGGGGGCGGGGGGGTACTAGGAGTGGTTCAAATCTAACCTGCAACGAGTGTTTGGAATTTTGAAGTACTTTGCCATAAAGGTTGTCCTCGCGTCTTTACAGCAATGAACTTAACTTCATATTTTGTAAAAGGCCTTAAATTTGTAATCTGTTTTGAGGTAGTTAGTTTTGGTGCAGTAAGTTTCTGTCTCAAACCAGTTTTATCGCTCACTAATATCATAAAGTTTTCTGCTGTTCCTTCGAGAGTTTGGATGTTGGTCCATTGCAGTAAGGCTGATCTTTCATCAGCGGTGACTTGATTGCTTGGAATTTCAGGAATATCTAAAAAAGAATTTAAAAAAATGGTATATAAAATATATAATATACTTGCCACTAAAGGTATTGGATTGCTTGGTTTCACTTGACGTCATTTCCTGTCTTGCGCAGAATGTTCATCAGCTGAATCGCAATTCTCCACTAGAATTTTTTTCTGGTTGACCGCACATGGTGGTCAGTGTTTGAACACCAATTAGAGAGACTTTTATCAGCTGATTGAAACCCAGCTGTCTGCTTATTGCTATATTTACCGTCATATACTACCACTACCAGAATCCTTTGCGCGCTTTATTTAACTAGCAAAAACACGCTAAATTCCAATTCGATCTGTAATTGAGTTAGCCGTGCCCTGACTTAGATCAGCCCAGAGGTTGTTTCAGGGTTCAATCTGTGAGTTAGCCATGCCCTGACTTAGATCAGCCCAGAGGTTGTTTCAGGGTTTGATCTGTGAGTTAGCCATACCCTGACTTAGATCAGCCCAGAGGTTGTCAGTTCAGGGTACGTATCCATAAAATTTGAACAAATCTATATCTTAAGATCTATGCTATGAATTATTAAGTAGATTTAAACACTGAATTAGTTTTCAACTCACAGTATGTACATCCGTAAAGGTCGAATCGTAGACAGGTTCCACCACTATTGGTCTGAGGCCATATTCTGACGTAACGAGCTGCTATTGGGTGGCTTAACCAGTTTACTATGACGGGAGTACTATTTTTGTTACCATTGAATACCTAAAAAAAGAAACAAAACTCAACCTGAAATTACAGTTACTGATGCATTTCGGTTCGAATTGGAATTATGCACACTGAGTTTTGTGGAGGAAGGAAAACTGGAGAACCCGCGATGAAAATCCCTCGCATCAAAAAGAGAAAAACCTAAAACTCTACTCACATGTGATGACGAGTCCAGGAATCGAACCAGAGACCCCAGAGGTGAGAGGCGAGTGCACTATTGCTAAACAACCCTGATTATACCCATTCACTCATTCAGTATTTGCTCTTGAATATGTCGTTAAGATTATGGTTTTGTTGCTACGGAAAATTAAGGCAATTTGACACAGAGATAAAAAAGTTGCTTTGACTGGCCAGGATTTAGAAAACATTGTAGATATTGCTATTATATGATAAATGATAATATATAAAACATCGTGGCTTCGAATCCCATCTGGGCTCAGATTGTTTCTGAGTCCCATAGTCGTCCGTGTTGATTTATTATATATTGTAGATATTACCTTGGCAAGTGGCCCTTCTTTGAATTCGTTCCAAGATTTTTTATCAAAGCTGTAGCTGACTTTGTATGACGTTACCCACTTGTTCAAATCTTTATCTCCTTGTGTCGCGATACCTGTCAACGTTTTTGTCTCTCCAAGATCAACCTGGATGTAGTTGTTACTGGATGATGAGGAGCTGCACCATGAGGAGCTACCGTACAGGCGAGCATGTGGTGGGGTATGGGAATTATCCAATGAGGTGGTTGAGGTGATTTGGGAGTCTGGTATCTGGGAATTCTCGAGACCCAATGATGAGAGACAGGCTAAGGTTGATGTTAATATAGAAAAATAGGCGTTAGATAAGGCATTTGGCGTGAAATGATGATTTTGCAAAATGAGGAAACTGTTCAAGGCAAGGCAAGGCAAGGCAAGGCAAGGCAAGGCAAGGCAAGGCAAGGCAAGGCAAGGCAAGGCAAGGCAAGGCAAGGCAAGGCAAGGCAAGGCAAGGCAAGGCAAGGCAAGGCAAGGCAAGGCAAGGCAAGGCAAGGCAAGGCAAGGCAAGGCAAGGCAAGGCAAGGCAAGGCAAGGCAAGGCAAGGCAAGGCAAGGCAAGGCAAGGCAAGGCAAGGCAAGGCAAGGCAAGGCAAGGCAAGGCAAGGCAAGGCAAGGCAAGGCAAGGCAAGGCAAGGCAAGGCAAGGCAAGGCAAGGCAAGGCAAGGCAAGGCAAGGCAAGGCAAGGCAAGGCAAGGCAAGGCAAGGCAAGGCAAGGCAAGGCAAGGCAAGGCAAGGCAAGGCAAGGCAAGGCAAGGCAAGGCAAGGCAAGGCAAGGCAAGGCAAGGCAAGGCAAGGCAAGGCAAGGCAAGGCAAGGCAAGGCAAGGCAAGGCAAGGCAAGGCAAGGAGAATATCAAATATAGTGAAAAATATGTTTTGTACCTGCTGAAAGACCTCTAAAATCAACTCTTATACTCTTCCATCTATTGAGTTTTGTCGGTAGGATACGAATAAACTTGGCTTTGAACAGATTCTTTATTGAATTGGTAACTATTGTTGTTTGATCTGTATTTCCTGAAAAATCCTGAAAAAGGCTAGAGAATTTTACAAACATCGGCACCAACATCATACGAAACATTAATTACAGCAAAGCGTCTGGGTTTTTGGCAAAAAACAAATCGCTGCAAAACTCGCATTAATTAATAGTCGCCTGTGTAAACGGCCGGAGCTTTGGTACTGTGTTGGTCGAAAGGAAAAAAAAACCAACGACGTACGTCTGCAAGCTTTGGAAGTTGTAAAAACCTTAATAAAGAAAAGCGCTCTCACACGGAAAAAAATTTCATTGGCCGCCAAAGTTTTAAATGAAGGCGTTTTATGTACCTTGTCTCTTCCATTCTCCCTATATGTTATCCACTGATTGTTGCTGGTAGAATGTAAGATTCTATACTCTGTGACCCACTCGTATAAATTACTGATACCAGTGCCTTGGGTTGCTATAGAACATATGTACGACACAGCGCCAAGATCAATCTGGAGATAGTCATAACTGTTTTGTAGTCTGGGCCCCCAGGTTGTGTCGGACCCAAGCCTGCCCATGTGGGGCTGGTGAATCTTATTGTAATACGATGTTGCTGTAAACCTACTGTTGGGGACCAAATGGGAACTGGGTATTCCTAGGCTGAGACTTGAACAGGCTGTGGAAGTGGATAATAGAATACTTATCGCATATCATTGTTATTTAAAATTCTTACTTTCAAAAATAGATCTAAAAATCGATCCCGACTCGATCGAGAGGCAATTTTCATTTTTAGGGCAGATATGAAAGTCAACTTCGCATTTTTTTTACAATAGTACGAAGACGTTTTGAGTTTGTTTGTATACAGACTAAGAGCATAGCACGAAGACGTTTTGGACTCATTTGCATACAGACTAAGAGCATAGCACGAAGACGTTTTGGACTATAATTTGCATACAGACTAAGAGCATAGCACGAAGACGTTTTGTACTAATTTGCATACAGACTAAGAGAATAGCACGAAGACGTTTTGGACGAATTTGCATACATACTAAGAGCATAGCACTAAAACGTTTAGGACTTCACAGGTTTTTTTCTGGATCTATACCTGAACATTCATGACCCATCTGCCATAATGTTTCCAATTTTATTTCAACTTACTTTGATTTACTTGATACCCATAGATCTCTGTCTTCAAACAACGTTTAGCCTGGTATGTCTTGGGCATGAAACGTATGTATCTTGCAACAGTACCATGGTAAAGAACGTGGCGTACCACTGTAGAACGGTCAAAATTGCCCTGAAATACCTGTGAATTGAATTAACAATAAGTTTATATCAACTTCCCTCATCTCATGTGGAATTCTTATCAGCTCAATGGCAAGCGGTCCATATTGTATATATCTGATACGTCTTCACCCACTGATCTATCATACTATCACTAATGCTACATTACCCTGTCAGTATTGTTCTCCTGATAAGTGGTCCATGTTGTACCATCAGTAGATGTATCTATCTGGTACGTCTTCACCCACTGGTCTGGCATGCTGTTTCCTTGTGTAGCCACAGCACAAAAAAGATGAGATGTCCCCAAGTCAATCTGTAGATATGGATTAGAGTCACTTGTAGAGGCACACCACGATGATCCTGATGTGTAATGCAGTCTGGCATTCTTGGCTGTGCTCTGACCAGAAGAAGCTGTTATATCTTGAATGATTTTTGATTCCATTCCAAGTGGAACATTATCACAAGCTTCAGAATTAAATATATGAATAGATGAATTAAATGATTTAAAATAAAATATATGAAAAATTTTAACACATTGATGAATGCGTGATTTGGCTAAACAAGAGCCTGTTTCCAAATTGGCGTCATTTTATTACCATTACCAGACATCTTCCTATATTTTTCTAATTATTCAAATTTTCATTCCCTCATAAAAACAGCCCTTGACAGAAGCAACGCAGGGAATCAAAAGTGGCGTAACAGAAGTACACTCGCCTCTCTACCTGGGGTCTCAGGTTCGATTCCTGGACTCAGCATCACATGTGAGTAGAGTTAGTCATGTCTCTCTCTTGATTCAAGTGTTTTTCTCTGATTTTCTTCCCTGCCCAAAACCTTGCTAAATTCCAATTCAAGCCTTAATATAAAATATAAATAAATAAAGCGTCTTACCTTCGGCATAACCAAACAACCCAACCCTCATTGTCAGCCAGTTATGGTAGCTCGTTGGAAAAATGCGGGCATATCTTACCAAAGGTTTATTGAGTGTATTCTTAACGATGGTATTACGGTCCGTGTTACCTGTAAAAAGCTGTGAAAAATGCATCGTATTTTTAACTACGTGGCATTGTCAAAATGAAAGTACTAGAGTTGGGCGGAGGGAAGGCAAGCGCGCTCGTTTTCAGCGCAAAAGTTTTTCTCGTTAAATCCATGCACAAGAATTCCATGACCATTAGCATATGCTGACATGGAACTACATCGAATTGCTCAAAGATTCGACAAGATCATGTTGTCAATAATAGCATATAAGATGGTAAGATCGTCGTTCGGTTGTGTGGGAGATCGTGGTTCGAGTCCCGGCCGGACCAATACTCAGGGTCTTAAAATAACTGAGGAGAAGGTGCCGCCTTTGTAATAACATCTGCAAATAGTTAGACCTTGACATGGTTCGGATGACCACGTTAATGGCGGTCCCGTCCCATGGTTATCAACTAGAGACGTTAGAATGGGACCACGAGTTTATCAGTTGAATTACTGTCAAGTGTCTTTCTCTGTAAACAACGTTTAGCTATTTTTATTCATTTTACATGCAAGCCAGAGGTCATGAAAACATCCCTTCTTTTGCACTTGCCTTAACTTGATCATTCTCTTTGTAATCAATCCATTTCGTCCCATGAACTGACGTCATGATTCTGTACTCCTTTACCCACTCGTTGTAGACACTACTACCTTGCGTCGCTATGGCACAGATGACGTAAGGATAGCCAAGGTCAACCTGGAGATATGCATTCGTATATTGTATTCGTCCTGGACCCCATCCATTGTAACCGTTGAGTCTAGCATTGGATGGCGCGTATTTGTTATTGAAGAATGACGATGCCGTGAAGCTAGTGTTAGGCATGATGTACATGTTTTCTAGACCAACGGGTGTATTACTGCAATCTGGAATTAGAAAATATTGGGTGGTAAATAAATGTGTCGTGGCGTGCGCACTGTAGTAGAAAAACGTGCTTTGCATGTAAAGAATATGGAAAGAACAAAGACGATCGAGTGAATGACGAAATAATGAAGGACAGAAAAGAAGAAAACTGATTAAAGGAGAGAAAAGAATGAATCGAAACTGAAAGGAAAGAGGGAAGGAAGGAAGGAAGGATGAAAGAAAGAAGGAAAGAAAGAAGGAAAGAAGGATGGAAGGAAGAAGCAAGGAAGGATGGAAGGAAGAAAGGAAGAAAGGAAGGAAGGAAGGAAGGAAGCAAGCAATGAAGGAAGGCAGAAAATAGGAAGTATGCATAGAACTAAAATATGAAGTTTGAAACTATTAACGAAAAACAATTTTGGCGCAATCGCGCTCTGGTTTAACAGTAAACATCCCAGACATATTTCAAAGGGGGAGGGGGGACGAGCGAAGTGGCCGGGAGGTCGTTTCTAGAGACAAGAAGAATGTTTTATTAAAGTTCGCAAAAATGTAAACAAAGGGGTGAATGGGTCGCCCGCCGACAGTCGAAAATGAAAGTAAACAAAAAAATGCTGATTCGAAAGAATGCGGTTTGAAAGAACCACAAATATGCTCTAATCTTAAAGGGACAAATAAAAAATAAGCTAACAAATAAGCTGAAAGTATAATTAATTAAAATAAATAATGCGCGTCGTGTCTAATCCTGTCCGAAACAAGTCCTGGCGAATTTATTGACTTTGATATAACTGTTCAGCGAAAAGTGGTGGGTGTTCAAAGAATAATAAATAGTGAACGTGATGAAGCAGGTCTCCTTTAACGACATCTTGAACGGTGGAAGCCCAACAACGCTACTGCGAGACCTTGTAGTCACATATATGAAAATAAATATATAAAACTCATTTCTTAAAGCGCGTGAAGAAATTCAGCACTGGTTTCCAATTTGGCCCACTGTCACTCACACACACGACCACTACATTCAATATTCTATGTGATCAAATTTCAACTCACAAGTTGATTTTTACGGAGAGAGGAAAACTGGAGAACCCAGAGGGAAACTCTCCTGGCAAAGGAAAGAAACGAAACATCAAATAACTAAAAATATAGCGTCTGTAGTTTAGGTGAGGTTCGAGTCAGCATCACTAGTTTGAACGAATTGGAAAGAAACAGCACCGTTACAGCGCCGTAACAGGACATAAGAAAAATACGATTCAACAGAAAATGTACGAATTTGATTAAAATAATGTATACTTGGTTCACCGAGTAAGAAGAAAATCGTAATAATTTATAAAGCACAAGAAACGACTACACCAAACAAAATTAAACTCCAAAATCTTATCTAAAAAATACTTTTCTTTACTTTGCATAGTGAATTGCAGCTCGAGTCATCACGGTAAATTATAACGAGAGTCTTTTAAAAACCAAAACTAGGCTAAACCAACATGTTAAACCAATTGTAGCCAATAATAATAATAGACTTTAATTCTGTGTCAGTAAAATCTAGCTTACATAATAGTATATAATTGGGGACACCTATCTAAGAACCCATTAAAAGCCTACATTAAACCCAATAAAATAAAAGTAAAATGAATAAAAGAGAAGGTAATAGGCCTTCCCTGAACGTCTGCTAAATTCCACGCTTGAAATGCGCTACTCACTGTGAAGCATTCAGTATTTACAAAACAGCTTTGCTTTGAAGTAGACGATGAATTTGCGTATTGGAATTCCAAGGATGCATAACCTTACAGCGCGACGCGCCTTACCGTGGCCACCCTGCCAAAGTTTCGTACAAGTACGATAAATCACTTCTTGCAAAGAATTTCCACATGAAAAAGAATGCCTACGAAATTATTAAGTGTTAGCAAGCCAAAAGAGCAAAACTGGTTTTAGAAATAGAGATTTTTAAGCATTTTCTTCAAGTTCTTGCTCCGAAGGTCAAATATTTGCGGTAACAACAAAGCAAGTTAACATGCAAATTTACAGATTCTCGCTTTCTGATTGGCTAACTTGTAAAAAAAGTTTGTTGGGTGGCTACGGTAAGGCGCGTCGCGCTGTAAATGTCGACGCACTTCGATAAATATTGAACTATTTTCTTACTCTTTATGTTCTCATAACGAAGCTTTTAGCAGATCTTTGCAAAGCATAAACACTCTCCCACTTTAGTAAAAGCTTTGGATTTTAATCTCGCTTAATCTTTTCAACTTACCAGCGGCAACTATCGCTGTGTTGTCCAAGAATAGCAAAGCCAACACGAAGGCCAAGAAATCCAGCCTTCCAAGAATTCGGGTCGCCATTTCGACTGATAAAACTCAAAGAGTCCAAGATTACAGAGCCTTATCTAAGTATTCAAAGATTTAGAATTTGTTTATAGGAAACTCCTTTGTTTTTATCATCGATTTGAATCGATTTGGAGATCCAACTCTTCAGCTCAGGTCCAGTGGAAAGGCTTCCTGGGAAATGAGTCTGGTCATAAGCAAACCACAGGAAGCCCAAACAGCAGCAACGAGTGTGACCAGTAATTTTAAGGTATCACTTATTTCCTTACGTTTATAATTTTTCACGTAATAAAACAAATATAGCTTTTTGGGGCAAACTTGCTACAACAACAAAAGGCTTTATAAAAAAAAATGTGTTGGCTATACTGATTTATGAAATTTTAACTGAAAATCAAGTGTATAACAAAATAAAACTGAAGTACATTGTAAAAAATAGGTGGAAAGAGGAAAGAGGAAAAAGAATAAATAAATACTGAAGATGTGAATTAATGTGAGTAATGTGAGAATAATTAATTAATTAACTAGATTAATCAATTAATAAAATCTATAATTTATTAGAGTAAATATTAATGATATTGTTTGTAGCATTGTTGCATTCAAATTACTTCTCTCTACTCTATTCTACTCTACTCTGATCTACTATTATTCTACTCTACTTTACTCTATTCTACTCTACTCTACTCTACTCTACTCTACTCTACTCTACTCTTCTCTACTCTACTCTACTCTACTCTACTCTATTCTACTCTATTCTACTTTGTTCTACTCTACTCTACTCTATTCTACTCTATTCTATTCTACTCTACTCTACTCTACTCTACTCTACCCTACATTCTACTCTACTCTGCTCTATTCTCTTCTACTCTACTCTACTCTACTCTACTCTGATCTACTATTATTCTACTCTACTCTACTCTACTCTATTCTACTCTACTCTACTCTACTCTACTCTACTCTACTCTACTCTACTCTACTCTACTCTACTGTACTCTACTCTACTCTACTCTACTCTACTCTACTCTACTCTATTCTACTCTACTCTATTCTATTCTACTCTACTCTACTCTACTCTACTCTACTCTACTCTACTCTACTCTACTCTACTCTA
>CAXHSA010000050.1:0-17767 GCA_964019055.1 Anthopleura xanthogrammica
AACTGAAAAATGGCCATTTTGGCTCTCAAAACCAGGTAAGGTGCTTTTGGTCAAAAAAACTGTTTCTTGCTGACAAAATTGGAAATTTGCTGAGAAACGCAAGTTTTGGACGACAAAAGCACATTTTAGGTGTCCAAAACACTGTTTTGCTGGAAAAAAAAGCTTTTTACCGCATGAGTATAACTGAAAAATGGCCATTTTGGCTCTCAAAACCAGGTTTTTCGCTGACGGCGTGACCTGTTTGCTGAAACCCCCACTTTTTGCTCATGAAAATACCTCTTGAGATAAAAACACGACTTTTTGGCGAAAAAAAATGGGGTTTTGGCTGAGTAAAGGTGCTTTTTGGTCAAAAAAACTGTTTCTTGCTGACAAAATTGGAAATTTGCTGAGAATTTTCTTTTGCTCAAAACACCACGTTTTCACTGCTAAACGCAAGTTTTGGACGACAAAAGCACATTTTAGGTGTCCAAAACACTGTTTTGCTGGAAAAAAAAGCTTTTTAGCCCAAAAAACTGAAAAATGGCCATTTTGGCTCTCAAAACCAGGTTTTTCGCTGACGGCGTGACCTGTTTGCTGAAACCCCCACTTTTTGCTCATGAAAATACCTCTTGAGATAAAAACACGACTTTTTGGCGAAAAAAAATGGGGTTTTGGCTGAGTAAAGGTGCTTTTTGGTCAAAAAAACTGTTTCTTGCTGACAAAATTGGAAATTTGCTGAGAATTTTCTTTTGCTCAAAACACCACGTTTTCACTGCTAAACGCAAGTTTTGGACGACAAAAGCACATTTTAGGTGTCCAAAACACTGTTTTGCTGGAAAAAAAAGCTTTTTAGCCCAAAAAACTGAAAAATGGCCATTTTGGCTCTCAAAACCAGGTTTTTCGCTGACGGCGTGACCTGTTTGCTGAAACCCCCACTTTTTGCTCATGAAAATACCTCTTGAGATAAAAACACGACTTTTTGGCGAAAAAAAATGGGGTTTTGGCTGAGTAAAGGTGCTTTTTGGTCAAAAAAACTGTTTCTTGCTGACAAAATTGGAAATTTGCTGAGAATTTTCTTTTGCTCAAAACACCACGTTTTCACTGCTAAACGCAAGTTTTGGACGACAAAAGCACATTTTAGGTGTCCAAAACACTGTTTTGCTGGAAAAAAAAGCTTTTTAGCCCAAAAAACTGAAAAATGGCCATTTTGGCTCTCAAAACCAGGTTTTTCGCTGACGGCGTGACCTGTTTGCTGAAACCCCCACTTTTTGCTCATGAAAATACCTCTTGAGATAAAAACACGACTTTTTGGCGAAAAAAAATGGGGTTTTGGCTGAGTAAAGGTGCTTTTTGGTCAAAAAAACTGTTTCTTGCTGACAAAATTGGAAATTTGCTGAGAATTTTCTTTTGCTCAAAACACCACGTTTTCACTGCTAAACGCAAGTTTTGGACGACAAAAGCACATTTTAGGTGTCCAAAACACTGTTTTGCTGGAAAAAAAAGCTTTTTAGCCCAAAAAACTGAAAAATGGCCATTTTGGCTCTCAAAACCAGGTTTTTCGCTGACGGCGTGACCTGTTTGCTGAAACCCCCACTTTTTGCTCATGAAAATACCTCTTGAGATAAAAACACGACTTTTTGGCGAAAAAAAATGGGGTTTTGGCTGAGTAAAGGTGCTTTTTGGTCAAAAAAACTGTTTCTTGCTGACAAAATTGGAAATTTGCTGAGAATTTTCTTTTGCTCAAAACACCACGTTTTCACTGCTAAACGCAAGTTTTGGACGACAAAAGCACATTTTAGGTGTCCAAAACACTGTTTTGCTGGAAAAAAAAGCTTTTTAGCCCAAAAAACTGAAAAATGGCCATTTTGGCTCTCAAAACCAGGTTTTTCGCTGACGGCGTGACCTGTTTGCTGAAACCCCCACTTTTTGCTCATGAAAATACCTCTTGAGATAAAAACACGACTTTTTGGCGAAAAAAAATGGGGTTTTGGCTGAGTAAAGGTGCTTTTTGGTCAAAAAAACTGTTTCTTGCTGACAAAATTGGAAATTTGCTGAGAATTTTCTTTTGCTCAAAACACCACGTTTTCACTGCTAAACGCAAGTTTTGGACGACAAAAGCACATTTTAGGTGTCCAAAACACTGTTTTGCTGGAAAAAAAAGCTTTTTAGCCCAAAAAACTGAAAAATGGCCATTTTGGCTCTCAAAACCAGGTTTTTCGCTGACGGCGTGACCTGTTTGCTGAAACCCCCACTTTTTGCTCATGAAAATACCTCTTGAGATAAAAACACGACTTTTTGGCGAAAAAAAATGGGGTTTTGGCTGAGTAAAGGTGCTTTTTGGTCAAAAAAACTGTTTCTTGCTGACAAAATTGGAAATTTGCTGAGAATTTTCTTTTGCTCAAAACACCACGTTTTCACTGCTAAACGCAAGTTTTGGACGACAAAAGCACATTTTAGGTGTCCAAAACACTGTTTTGCTGGAAAAAAAAGCTTTTTAGCCCAAAAAACTGAAAAATGGCCATTTTGGCTCTCAAAACCAGGTTTTTCGCTGACGGCGTGACCTGTTTGCTGAAACCCCCACTTTTTGCTCATGAAAATACCTCTTGAGATAAAAACACGACTTTTTGGCGAAAAAAAATGGGGTTTTGGCTGAGTAAAGGTGCTTTTTGGTCAAAAAAACTGTTTCTTGCTGACAAAATTGGAAATTTGCTGAGAATTTTCTTTTGCTCAAAACACCACGTTTTCACTGCTAAACGCAAGTTTTGGACGACAAAAGCACATTTTAGGTGTCCAAAACACTGTTTTGCTGGAAAAAAAAGCTTTTTAGCCCAAAAAACTGAAAAATGGCCATTTTGGCTCTCAAAACCAGGTTTTTCGCTGACGGCGTGACCTGTTTGCTGAAACCCCCACTTTTTGCTCATGAAAATACCTCTTGAGATAAAAACACGACTTTTTGGCGAAAAAAAATGGGGTTTTGGCTGAGTAAAGGTGCTTTTTGGTCAAAAAAACTGTTTCTTGCTGACAAAATTGGAAATTTGCTGAGAATTTTCTTTTGCTCAAAACACCACGTTTTCACTGCTAAACGCAAGTTTTGGACGACAAAAGCACATTTTAGGTGTCCAAAACACTGTTTTGCTGGAAAAAAAAGCTTTTTAGCCCAAAAAACTGAAAAATGGCCATTTTGGCTCTCAAAACCAGGTTTTTCGCTGACGGCGTGACCTGTTTGCTGAAACCCCCACTTTTTGCTCATGAAAATACCTCTTGAGATAAAAACACGACTTTTTGGCGAAAAAAAATGGGGTTTTGGCTGAGTAAAGGTGCTTTTTGGTCAAAAAAACTGTTTCTTGCTGACAAAATTGGAAATTTGCTGAGAATTTTCTTTTGCTCAAAACACCACGTTTTCACTGCTAAACGCAAGTTTTGGACGACAAAAGCACATTTTAGGTGTCCAAAACACTGTTTTGCTGGAAAAAAAAGCTTTTTAGCCCAAAAAACTGAAAAATGGCCATTTTGGCTCTCAAAACCAGGTTTTTCGCTGACGGCGTGACCTGTTTGCTGAAACCCCCACTTTTTGCTCATGAAAATACCTCTTGAGATAAAAACACGACTTTTTGGCGAAAAAAAATGGGGTTTTGGCTGAGTAAAGGTGCTTTTTGGTCAAAAAAACTGTTTCTTGCTGACAAAATTGGAAATTTGCTGAGAATTTTCTTTTGCTCAAAACACCACGTTTTCACTGCTAAACGCAAGTTTTGGACGACAAAAGCACATTTTAGGTGTCCAAAACACTGTTTTGCTGGAAAAAAAAGCTTTTTAGCCCAAAAAACTGAAAAATGGCCATTTTGGCTCTCAAAACCAGGTTTTTCGCTGACGGCGTGACCTGTTTGCTGAAACCCCCACTTTTTGCTCATGAAAATACCTCTTGAGATAAAAACACGACTTTTTGGCGAAAAAAAATGGGGTTTTGGCTGAGTAAAGGTGCTTTTTGGTCAAAAAAACTGTTTCTTGCTGACAAAATTGGAAATTTGCTGAGAATTTTCTTTTGCTCAAAACACCACGTTTTCACTGCTAAACGCAAGTTTTGGACGACAAAAGCACATTTTAGGTGTCCAAAACACTGTTTTGCTGGAAAAAAAAGCTTTTTAGCCCAAAAAACTGAAAAATGGCCATTTTGGCTCTCAAAACCAGGTTTTTCGCTGACGGCGTGACCTGTTTGCTGAAACCCCCACTTTTTGCTCATGAAAATACCTCTTGAGATAAAAACACGACTTTTTGGCGAAAAAAAATGGGGTTTTGGCTGAGTAAAGGTGCTTTTTGGTCAAAAAAACTGTTTCTTGCTGACAAAATTGGAAATTTGCTGAGAATTTTCTTTTGCTCAAAACACCACGTTTTCACTGCTAAACGCAAGTTTTGGACGACAAAAGCACATTTTAGGTGTCCAAAACACTGTTTTGCTGGAAAAAAAAGCTTTTTAGCCCAAAAAACTGAAAAATGGCCATTTTGGCTCTCAAAACCAGGTTTTTCGCTGACGGCGTGACCTGTTTGCTGAAACCCCCACTTTTTGCTCATGAAAATACCTCTTGAGATAAAAACACGACTTTTTGGCGAAAAAAAATGGGGTTTTGGCTGAGTAAAGGTGCTTTTTGGTCAAAAAAACTGTTTCTTGCTGACAAAATTGGAAATTTGCTGAGAATTTTCTTTTGCTCAAAACACCACGTTTTCACTGCTAAACGCAAGTTTTGGACGACAAAAGCACATTTTAGGTGTCCAAAACACTGTTTTGCTGGAAAAAAAAGCTTTTTAGCCCAAAAAACTGAAAAATGGCCATTTTGGCTCTCAAAACCAGGTTTTTCGCTGACGGCGTGACCTGTTTGCTGAAACCCCCACTTTTTGCTCATGAAAATACCTCTTGAGATAAAAACACGACTTTTTGGCGAAAAAAAATGGGGTTTTGGCTGAGTAAAGGTGCTTTTTGGTCAAAAAAACTGTTTCTTGCTGACAAAATTGGAAATTTGCTGAGAATTTTCTTTTGCTCAAAACACCACGTTTTCACTGCTAAACGCAAGTTTTGGACGACAAAAGCACATTTTAGGTGTCCAAAACACTGTTTTGCTGGAAAAAAAAGCTTTTTAGCCCAAAAAACTGAAAAATGGCCATTTTGGCTCTCAAAACCAGGTTTTTCGCTGACGGCGTGACCTGTTTGCTGAAACCCCCACTTTTTGCTCATGAAAATACCTCTTGAGATAAAAACACGACTTTTTGGCGAAAAAAAATGGGGTTTTGGCTGAGTAAAGGTGCTTTTTGGTCAAAAAAACTGTTTCTTGCTGACAAAATTGGAAATTTGCTGAGAATTTTCTTTTGCTCAAAACACCACGCTTTCACTGCTAAACGCAAGTTTTGGACGACAAAAGCACATTTTAGGTGTCCAAAACACTGTTTTGCTGGAAAAAAAAGCTTTTTAGCCCAAAAAACTGAAAAATGGCCATTTTGGCTCTCAAAACCAGGTTTTTCGCTGACGGCGTGACCTGTTTGCTGAAACCCCCACTTTTTGCTCATGAAAATACCTCTTGAGATAAAAACACGACTTTTTGGCGAAAAAAAATGGGGTTTTGGCTGAGTAAAGGTGCTTTTTGGTCAAAAAAACTGTTTCTTGCTGACAAAATTGGAAATTTGCTGAGAATTTTCTTTTGCTCAAAACACCACGTTTTCACTGCTAAACGCAAGTTTTGGACGACAAAAGCACATTTTAGGTGTCCAAAACACTGTTTTGCTGGAAAAAAAAGCTTTTTAGCCCAAAAAACTGAAAAATGGCCATTTTGGCTCTCAAAACCAGGTTTTTCGCTGACGGCGTGACCTGTTTGCTGAAACCCCCACTTTTTGCTCATGAAAATACCTCTTGAGATAAAAACACGACTTTTTGGCGAAAAAAAATGGGGTTTTGGCTGAGTAAAGGTGCTTTTTGGTCAAAAAAACTGTTTCTTGCTGACAAAATTGGAAATTTGCTGAGAATTTTCTTTTGCTCAAAACACCACGTTTTCACTGCTAAACGCAAGTTTTGGACGACAAAAGCACATTTTAGGTGTCCAAAACACTGTTTTGCTGGAAAAAAAAGCTTTTTAGCCCAAAAAACTGAAAAATGGCCATTTTGGCTCTCAAAACCAGGTTTTTCGCTGACGGCGTGACCTGTTTGCTGAAACCCCCACTTTTTGCTCATGAAAATACCTCTTGAGATAAAAACACGACTTTTTGGCGAAAAAAAATGGGGTTTTGGCTGAGTAAAGGTGCTTTTTGGTCAAAAAAACTGTTTCTTGCTGACAAAATTGGAAATTTGCTGAGAATTTTCTTTTGCTCAAAACACCACGTTTTCACTGCTAAACGCAAGTTTTGGACGACAAAAGCACATTTTAGGTGTCCAAAACACTGTTTTGCTGGAAAAAAAAGCTTTTTAGCCCAAAAAACTGAAAAATGGCCATTTTGGCTCTCAAAACCAGGTTTTTCGCTGACGGCGTGACCTGTTTGCTGAAACCCCCACTTTTTGCTCATGAAAATACCTCTTGAGATAAAAACACGACTTTTTGGCGAAAAAAAATGGGGTTTTGGCTGAGTAAAGGTGCTTTTTGGTCAAAAAAACTGTTTCTTGCTGACAAAATTGGAAATTTGCTGAGAATTTTCTTTTGCTCAAAACACCACGTTTTCACTGCTAAACGCAAGTTTTGGACGACAAAAGCACATTTTAGGTGTCCAAAACACTGTTTTGCTGGAAAAAAAAGCTTTTTAGCCCAAAAAACTGAAAAATGGCCATTTTGGCTCTCAAAACCAGGTTTTTCGCTGACGGCGTGACCTGTTTGCTGAAACCCCCACTTTTTGCTCATGAAAATACCTCTTGAGATAAAAACACGACTTTTTGGCGAAAAAAAATGGGGTTTTGGCTGAGTAAAGGTGCTTTTTGGTCAAAAAAACTGTTTCTTGCTGACAAAATTGGAAATTTGCTGAGAATTTTCTTTTGCTCAAAACACCACGTTTTCACTGCTAAACGCAAGTTTTGGACGACAAAAGCACATTTTAGGTGTCCAAAACACTGTTTTGCTGGAAAAAAAAGCTTTTTAGCCCAAAAAACTGAAAAATGGCCATTTTGGCTCTCAAAACCAGGTTTTTCGCTGACGGCGTGACCTGTTTGCTGAAACCCCCACTTTTTGCTCATGAAAATACCTCTTGAGATAAAAACACGACTTTTTGGCGAAAAAAAATGGGGTTTTGGCTGAGTAAAGGTGCTTTTTGGTCAAAAAAACTGTTTCTTGCTGACAAAATTGGAAATTTGCTGAGAATTTTCTTTTGCTCAAAACACCACGTTTTCACTGCTAAACGCAAGTTTTGGACGACAAAAGCACATTTTAGGTGTCCAAAACACTGTTTTGCTGGAAAAAAAAGCTTTTTAGCCCAAAAAACTGAAAAATGGCCATTTTGGCTCTCAAAACCAGGTTTTTCGCTGACGGCGTGACCTGTTTGCTGAAACCCCCACTTTTTGCTCATGAAAATACCTCTTGAGATAAAAACACGACTTTTTGGCGAAAAAAAATGGGGTTTTGGCTGAGTAAAGGTGCTTTTTGGTCAAAAAAACTGTTTCTTGCTGACAAAATTGGAAATTTGCTGAGAATTTTCTTTTGCTCAAAACACCACGTTTTCACTGCTAAACGCAAGTTTTGGACGACAAAAGCACATTTTAGGTGTCCAAAACACTGTTTTGCTGGAAAAAAAAGCTTTTTAGCCCAAAAAACTGAAAAATGGCCATTTTGGCTCTCAAAACCAGGTTTTTCGCTGACGGCGTGACCTGTTTGCTGAAACCCCCACTTTTTGCTCATGAAAATACCTCTTGAGATAAAAACACGACTTTTTGGCGAAAAAAAATGGGGTTTTGGCTGAGTAAAGGTGCTTTTTGGTCAAAAAAACTGTTTCTTGCTGACAAAATTGGAAATTTGCTGAGAATTTTCTTTTGCTCAAAACACCACGTTTTCACTGCTAAACGCAAGTTTTGGACGACAAAAGCACATTTTAGGTGTCCAAAACACTGTTTTGCTGGAAAAAAAAGCTTTTTAGCCCAAAAAACTGAAAAATGGCCATTTTGGCTCTCAAAACCAGGTTTTTCGCTGACGGCGTGACCTGTTTGCTGAAACCCCCACTTTTTGCTCATGAAAATACCTCTTGAGATAAAAACACGACTTTTTGGCGAAAAAAAATGGGGTTTTGGCTGAGTAAAGGTGCTTTTTGGTCAAAAAAACTGTTTCTTGCTGACAAAATTGGAAATTTGCTGAGAATTTTCTTTTGCTCAAAACACCACGTTTTCACTGCTAAACGCAAGTTTTGGACGACAAAAGCACATTTTAGGTGTCCAAAACACTGTTTTGCTGGAAAAAAAAGCTTTTTAGCCCAAAAAACTGAAAAATGGCCATTTTGGCTCTCAAAACCAGGTTTTTCGCTGACGGCGTGACCTGTTTGCTGAAACCCCCACTTTTTGCTCATGAAAATACCTCTTGAGATAAAAACACGACTTTTTGGCGAAAAAAAATGGGGTTTTGGCTGAGTAAAGGTGCTTTTTGGTCAAAAAAACTGTTTCTTGCTGACAAAATTGGAAATTTGCTGAGAATTTTCTTTTGCTCAAAACACCACGTTTTCACTGCTAAACGCAAGTTTTGGACGACAAAAGCACATTTTAGGTGTCCAAAACACTGTTTTGCTGGAAAAAAAAGCTTTTTAGCCCAAAAAACTGAAAAATGGCCATTTTGGCTCTCAAAACCAGGTTTTTCGCTGACGGCGTGACCTGTTTGCTGAAACCCCCACTTTTTGCTCATGAAAATACCTCTTGAGATAAAAACACGACTTTTTGGCGAAAAAAAATGGGGTTTTGGCTGAGTAAAGGTGCTTTTTGGTCAAAAAAACTGTTTCTTGCTGACAAAATTGGAAATTTGCTGAGAATTTTCTTTTGCTCAAAACACCACGCTTTCACTGCTAAACGCAAGTTTTGGACGACAAAAGCACATTTTAGGTGTCCAAAACACTGTTTTGCTGGAAAAAAAAGCTTTTTAGCCCAAAAAACTGAAAAATGGCCATTTTGGCTCTCAAAACCAGGTTTTTCGCTGACGGCGTGACCTGTTTGCTGAAACCCCCACTTTTTGCTCATGAAAATACCTCTTGAGATAAAAACACGACTTTTTGGCGAAAAAAAATGGGGTTTTGGCTGAGTAAAGGTGCTTTTTGGTCAAAAAAACTGTTTCTTGCTGACAAAATTGGAAATTTGCTGAGAATTTTCTTTTGCTCAAAACACCACGTTTTCACTGCTAAACGCAAGTTTTGGACGACAAAAGCACATTTTAGGTGTCCAAAACACTGTTTTGCTGGAAAAAAAAGCTTTTTAGCCCAAAAAACTGAAAAATGGCCATTTTGGCTCTCAAAACCAGGTTTTTCGCTGACGGCGTGACCTGTTTGCTGAAACCCCCACTTTTTGCTCATGAAAATACCTCTTGAGATAAAAACACGACTTTTTGGCGAAAAAAAATGGGGTTTTGGCTGAGTAAAGGTGCTTTTTGGTCAAAAAAACTGTTTCTTGCTGACAAAATTGGAAATTTGCTGAGAATTTTCTTTTGCTCAAAACACCACGTTTTCACTGCTAAACGCAAGTTTTGGACGACAAAAGCACATTTTAGGTGTCCAAAACACTGTTTTGCTGGAAAAAAAAGCTTTTTAGCCCAAAAAACTGAAAAATGGCCATTTTGGCTCTCAAAACCAGGTTTTTCGCTGACGGCGTGACCTGTTTGCTGAAACCCCCACTTTTTGCTCATGAAAATACCTCTTGAGATAAAAACACGACTTTTTGGCGAAAAAAAATGGGGTTTTGGCTGAGTAAAGGTGCTTTTTGGTCAAAAAAACTGTTTCTTGCTGACAAAATTGGAAATTTGCTGAGAATTTTCTTTTGCTCAAAACACCACGTTTTCACTGCTAAACGCAAGTTTTGGACGACAAAAGCACATTTTAGGTGTCCAAAACACTGTTTTGCTGGAAAAAAAAGCTTTTTAGCCCAAAAAACTGAAAAATGGCCATTTTGGCTCTCAAAACCAGGTTTTTCGCTGACGGCGTGACCTGTTTGCTGAAACCCCCACTTTTTGCTCATGAAAATACCTCTTGAGATAAAAACACGACTTTTTGGCGAAAAAAAATGGGGTTTTGGCTGAGTAAAGGTGCTTTTTGGTCAAAAAAACTGTTTCTTGCTGACAAAATTGGAAATTTGCTGAGAATTTTCTTTTGCTCAAAACACCACGTTTTCACTGCTAAACGCAAGTTTTGGACGACAAAAGCACATTTTAGGTGTCCAAAACACTGTTTTGCTGGAAAAAAAAGCTTTTTAGCCCAAAAAACTGAAAAATGGCCATTTTGGCTCTCAAAACCAGGTTTTTCGCTGACGGCGTGACCTGTTTGCTGAAACCCCCACTTTTTGCTCATGAAAATACCTCTTGAGATAAAAACACGACTTTTTGGCGAAAAAAAATGGGGTTTTGGCTGAGTAAAGGTGCTTTTTGGTCAAAAAAACTGTTTCTTGCTGACAAAATTGGAAATTTGCTGAGAATTTTCTTTTGCTCAAAACACCACGTTTTCACTGCTAAACGCAAGTTTTGGACGACAAAAGCACATTTTAGGTGTCCAAAACACTGTTTTGCTGGAAAAAAAAGCTTTTTAGCCCAAAAAACTGAAAAATGGCCATTTTGGCTCTCAAAACCAGGTTTTTCGCTGACGGCGTGACCTGTTTGCTGAAACCCCCACTTTTTGCTCATGAAAATACCTCTTGAGATAAAAACACGACTTTTTGGCGAAAAAAAATGGGGTTTTGGCTGAGTAAAGGTGCTTTTTGGTCAAAAAAACTGTTTCTTGCTGACAAAATTGGAAATTTGCTGAGAATTTTCTTTTGCTCAAAACACCACGTTTTCACTGCTAAACGCAAGTTTTGGACGACAAAAGCACATTTTAGGTGTCCAAAACACTGTTTTGCTGGAAAAAAAAGCTTTTTAGCCCAAAAAACTGAAAAATGGCCATTTTGGCTCTCAAAACCAGGTTTTTCGCTGACGGCGTGACCTGTTTGCTGAAACCCCCACTTTTTGCTCATGAAAATACCTCTTGAGATAAAAACACGACTTTTTGGCGAAAAAAAATGGGGTTTTGGCTGAGTAAAGGTGCTTTTTGGTCAAAAAAACTGTTTCTTGCTGACAAAATTGGAAATTTGCTGAGAATTTTCTTTTGCTCAAAACACCACGTTTTCACTGCTAAACGCAAGTTTTGGACGACAAAAGCACATTTTAGGTGTCCAAAACACTGTTTTGCTGGAAAAAAAAGCTTTTTAGCCCAAAAAACTGAAAAATGGCCATTTTGGCTCTCAAAACCAGGTTTTTCGCTGACGGCGTGACCTGTTTGCTGAAACCCCCACTTTTTGCTCATGAAAATACCTCTTGAGATAAAAACACGACTTTTTGGCGAAAAAAAATGGGGTTTTGGCTGAGTAAAGGTGCTTTTTGGTCAAAAAAACTGTTTCTTGCTGACAAAATTGGAAATTTGCTGAGAATTTTCTTTTGCTCAAAACACCACGTTTTCACTGCTAAACGCAAGTTTTGGACGACAAAAGCACATTTTAGGTGTCCAAAACACTGTTTTGCTGGAAAAAAAAGCTTTTTAGCCCAAAAAACTGAAAAATGGCCATTTTGGCTCTCAAAACCAGGTTTTTCGCTGACGGCGTGACCTGTTTGCTGAAACCCCCACTTTTTGCTCATGAAAATACCTCTTGAGATAAAAACACGACTTTTTGGCGAAAAAAAATGGGGTTTTGGCTGAGTAAAGGTGCTTTTTGGTCAAAAAAACTGTTTCTTGCTGACAAAATTGGAAATTTGCTGAGAATTTTCTTTTGCTCAAAACACCACGTTTTCACTGCTAAACGCAAGTTTTGGACGACAAAAGCACATTTTAGGTGTCCAAAACACTGTTTTGCTGGAAAAAAAAGCTTTTTAGCCCAAAAAACTGAAAAATGGCCATTTTGGCTCTCAAAACCAGGTTTTTCGCTGACGGCGTGACCTGTTTGCTGAAACCCCCACTTTTTGCTCATGAAAATACCTCTTGAGATAAAAACACGACTTTTTGGCGAAAAAAAATGGGGTTTTGGCTGAGTAAAGGTGCTTTTTGGTCAAAAAAACTGTTTCTTGCTGACAAAATTGGAAATTTGCTGAGAATTTTCTTTTGCTCAAAACACCACGTTTTCACTGCTAAACGCAAGTTTTGGACGACAAAAGCACATTTTAGGTGTCCAAAACACTGTTTTGCTGGAAAAAAAAGCTTTTTAGCCCAAAAAACTGAAAAATGGCCATTTTGGCTCTCAAAACCAGGTTTTTCGCTGACGGCGTGACCTGTTTGCTGAAACCCCCACTTTTTGCTCCTGAAAATACCTCTTGAGATAAAAACACGACTTTTTGGCGAAAAAAAATGGGGTTTTGGCTGAGTAAAGGTGCTTTTTGGTCAAAAAAACTGTTTCTTGCTGACAAAATTGGAAATTTGCTGAGAATTTTCTTTTGCTCAAAACACCACGTTTTCACTGCTAAACGCAAGTTTTGGACGACAAAAGCACATTTTAGGTGTCCAAAACACTGTTTTGCTGGAAAAAAAAGCTTTTTAGCCCAAAAAACTGAAAAATGGCCATTTTGGCTCTCAAAACCAGGTTTTTCGCTGACGGCGTGACCTGTTTGCTGAAACCCCCACTTTTTGCTCATGAAAATACCTCTTGAGATAAAAACACGACTTTTTGGCGAAAAAAAATGGGGTTTTGGCTGAGTAAAGGTGCTTTTTGGTCAAAAAAACTGTTTCTTGCTGACAAAATTGGAAATTTGCTGAGAATTTTCTTTTGCTCAAAACACCACGTTTTCACTGCTAAACGCAAGTTTTGGACGACAAAAGCACATTTTAGGTGTCCAAAACACTGTTTTGCTGGAAAAAAAAGCTTTTTAGCCCAAAAAACTGAAAAATGGCCATTTTGGCTCTCAAAACCAGGTTTTTCGCTGACGGCGTGACCTGTTTGCTGAAACCCCCACTTTTTGCTCATGAAAATACCTCTTGAGATAAAAACACGACTTTTTGGCGAAAAAAAATGGGGTTTTGGCTGAGTAAAGGTGCTTTTTGGTCAAAAAAACTGTTTCTTGCTGACAAAATTGGAAATTTGCTGAGAATTTTCTTTTGCTCAAAACACCACGTTTTCACTGCTAAACGCAAGTTTTGGACGACAAAAGCACATTTTAGGTGTCCAAAACACTGTTTTGCTGGAAAAAAAAGCTTTTTAGCCCAAAAAACTGAAAAATGGCCATTTTGGCTCTCAAAACCAGGTTTTTCGCTGACGGCGTGACCTGTTTGCTGAAACCCCCACTTTTTGCTCATGAAAATACCTCTTGAGATAAAAACACGACTTTTTGGCGAAAAAAAATGGGGTTTTGGCTGAGTAAAGGTGCTTTTTGGTCAAAAAAACTGTTTCTTGCTGACAAAATTGGAAATTTGCTGAGAATTTTCTTTTGCTCAAAACACCACGTTTTCACTGCTAAACGCAAGTTTTGGACGACAAAAGCACATTTTAGGTGTCCCAAACACTGTTTTGCTGGAAAAAAAAGCTTTTTAGCCCAAAAAACTGAAAAATGGCCATTTTGGCTCTCAAAACCAGGTTTTTCGCTGACGGCGTGACCTGTTTGCTGAAACCCCCACTTTTTGCTCATGAAAATACCTCTTGAGATAAAAACACGACTTTTTGGCGAAAAAAAATGGGGTTTTGGCTGAGTAAAGGTGCTTTTTGGTCAAAAAAACTGTTTCTTGCTGACAAAATTGGAAATTTGCTGAGAATTTTCTTTTGCTCAAAACACCACGTTTTCACTGCTAAACGCAAGTTTTGGACGACAAAAGCACATTTTAGGTGTCCCAAAACACTGTTTTGCTGGAAAAAAAAGCTTTTTAGCCCAAAAAACTGAAAAATGGCCATTTTGGCTCTCAAAACCAGGTTTTTCGCTGACGGCGTGACCTGTTTGCTGAAACCCCCACTTTTTGCTCATGAAAATACCTCTTGAGATAAAAACACGACTTTTTGGCGAAAAAAAATGGGGTTTTGGCTGAGTAAAGGTGCTTTTTGGTCAAAAAAACTGTTTCTTGCTGACAAAATTGGAAATTTGCTGAGAATTTTCTTTTGCTCAAAACACCACGTTTTCACTGCTAAACGCAAGTTTTGGACGACAAAAGCACATTTTAGGTGTCCAAAACACTGTTTTGCTGGAAAAAAAAGCTTTTTAGCCCAAAAAACTGAAAAATGGCCATTTTGGCTCTCAAAACCAGGTTTTTCGC
Organism: Anthopleura xanthogrammica; assembly: GCA_964019055.1. NCBI lineage: Eukaryota > Metazoa > Cnidaria > Anthozoa > Actiniaria > Actiniidae > Anthopleura > Anthopleura xanthogrammica. Next base: position 14,374 of record CAXHSA010000050.1, read on the forward strand.
TGACGGCGTGACCTGTTTGCTGAAACCCCCACTTTTTGCTCATGAAAATACCTCTTGAGATAAAAACACGACTTTTTGGCGAAAAAAAATGGGGTTTTGGCTGAGTAAAGGTGCTTTTTGGTCAAAAAAACTGTTTCTTGCTGACAAAATTGGAAATTTGCTGAGAATTTTCTTTTGCTCAAAACACCACGTTTTCACTGCTAAACGCAAGTTTTGGACGACAAAAGCACATTTTAGGTGTCCAAAACACTGTTTTGCTGGAAAAAAAAGCTTTTTAGCCCAAAAAACTGAAAAATGGCCATTTTGGCTCTCAAAACCAGGTTTTTCGCTGACGGCGTGACCTGTTTGCTGAAACCCCCACTTTTTGCTCATGAAAATACCTCTTGAGATAAAAACACGACTTTTTGGCGAAAAAAAATGGGGTTTTGGCTGAGTAAAGGTGCTTTTTGGTCAAAAAAACTGTTTCTTGCTGACAAAATTGGAAATTTGCTGAGAATTTTCTTTTGCTCAAAACACCACGTTTTCACTGCTAAACGCAAGTTTTGGACGACAAAAGCACATTTTAGGTGTCCAAAACACTGTTTTGCTGGAAAAAAAAGCTTTTTAGCCCAAAAAACTGAAAAATGGCCATTTTGGCTCTCAAAACCAGGTTTTTCGCTGACGGCGTGACCTGTTTGCTGAAACCCCCACTTTTTGCTCATGAAAATACCTCTTGAGATAAAAACACGACTTTTTGGCGAAAAAAAATGGGGTTTTGGCTGAGTAAAGGTGCTTTTTGGTCAAAAAAACTGTTTCTTGCTGACAAAATTGGAAATTTGCTGAGAATTTTCTTTTGCTCAAAACACCACGTTTTCACTGCTAAACGCAAGTTTTGGACGACAAAAGCACATTTTAGGTGTCCAAAACACTGTTTTGCTGGAAAAAAAAGCTTTTTAGCCCAAAAAACTGAAAAATGGCCATTTTGGCTCTCAAACCAGGTTTTTCGCTGACGGCGTGACCTGTTTGCTGAAACCCCCACTTTTTGCTCATGAAAATACCTCTTGAGATAAAAACACGACTTTTTGGCGAAAAAAAATGGGGTTTTGGCTGAGTAAAGGTGCTTTTTGGTCAAAAAAACTGTTTCTTGCTGACAAAATTGGAAATTTGCTGAGAATTTTCTTTTGCTCAAAACACCACGTTTTCACTGCTAAACGCAAGTTTTGGACGACAAAAGCACATTTTAGGTGTCCAAAACACTGTTTTGCTGGAAAAAAAAGCTTTTTAGCCCAAAAAACTGAAAAATGGCCATTTTGGCTCTCAAAACCAGGTTTTTCGCTGACGGCGTGACCTGTTTGCTGAAACCCCCACTTTTTGCTCATGAAAATACCTCTTGAGATAAAAACACGACTTTTTGGCGAAAAAAAATGGGGTTTTGGCTGAGTAAAGGTGCTTTTTGGTCAAAAAAACTGTTTCTTGCTGACAAAATTGGAAATTTGCTGAGAATTTTCTTTTGCTCAAAACACCACGTTTTCACTGCTAAACGCAAGTTTTGGACGACAAAAGCACATTTTAGGTGTCCAAAACACTGTTTTGCTGGAAAAAAAAGCTTTTTAGCCCAAAAAACTGAAAAATGGCCATTTTGGCTCTCAAACCAGGTTTTTCGCTGACGGCGTGACCTGTTTGCTGAAACCCCCACTTTTTGCTCATGAAAATACCTCTTGAGATAAAAACACGACTTTTTGGCGAAAAAAAATGGGGTTTTGGCTGAGTAAAGGTGCTTTTTGGTCAAAAAAACTGTTTCTTGCTGACAAAATTGGAAATTTGCTGAGAATTTTCTTTTGCTCAAAACACCACGTTTTCACTGCTAAACGCAAGTTTTGGACGACAAAAGCACATTTTAGGTGTCCAAAACACTGTTTTGCTGGAAAAAAAAGCTTTTTAGCCCAAAAAACTGAAAAATGGCCATTTTGGCTCTCAAAACCAGGTTTTTCGCTGACGGCGTGACCTGTTTGCTGAAACCCCCACTTTTTGCTCATGAAAATACCTCTTGAGATAAAAACACGACTTTTTGGCGAAAAAAAATGGGGTTTTGGCTGAGTAAAGGTGCTTTTTGGTCAAAAAAACTGTTTCTTGCTGACAAAATTGGAAATTTGCTGAGAATTTTCTTTTGCTCAAAACACCACGTTTTCACTGCTAAACGCAAGTTTTGGACGACAAAAGCACATTTTAGGTGTCCAAAACACTGTTTTGCTGGAAAAAAAAGCTTTTTAGCCCAAAAAACTGAAAAATGGCCATTTTGGCTCTCAAAACCAGGTTTTTCGCTGACGGCGTGACCTGTTTGCTGAAACCCCCACTTTTTGCTCATGAAAATACCTCTTGAGATAAAAACACGACTTTTTGGCGAAAAAAAATGGGGTTTTGGCTGAGTAAAGGTGCTTTTTGGTCAAAAAAACTGTTTCTTGCTGACAAAATTGGAAATTTGCTGAGAATTTTCTTTTGCTCAAAACACCACGTTTTCACTGCTAAACGCAAGTTTTGGACGACAAAAGCACATTTTAGGTGTCCAAAACACTGTTTTGCTGGAAAAAAAAGCTTTTTAGCCCAAAAAACTGAAAAATGGCCATTTTGGCTCTCAAAACCAGGTTTTTCGCTGACGGCGTGACCTGTTTGCTGAAACCCCCACTTTTTGCTCATGAAAATACCTCTTGAGATAAAAACACGACTTTTTGGCGAAAAAAAATGGGGTTTTGGCTGAGTAAAGGTGCTTTTTGGTCAAAAAAACTGTTTCTTGCTGACAAAATTGGAAATTTGCTGAGAATTTTCTTTTGCTCAAAACACCACGTTTTCACTGCTAAACGCAAGTTTTGGACGACAAAAGCACATTTTAGGTGTCCAAAACACTGTTTTGCTGGAAAAAAAAGCTTTTTAGCCCAAAAAACTGAAAAATGGCCATTTTGGCTCTCAAAACCAGGTTTTTCGCTGACGGCGTGACCTGTTTGCTGAAACCCCCACTTTTTGCTCATGAAAATACCTCTTGAGATAAAAACACGACTTTTTGGCGAAAAAAAATGGGGTTTTGGCTGAGTAAAGGTGCTTTTTGGTCAAAAAAACTGTTTCTTGCTGACAAAATTGGAAATTTGCTGAGAATTTTCTTTTGCTCAAAACACCACGTTTTCACTGCTAAACGCAAGTTTTGGACGACAAAAGCACATTTTAGGTGTCCAAAACACTGTTTTGCTGGAAAAAAAAGCTTTTTAGCCCAAAAAACTGAAAAATGGCCATTTTGGCTCTCAAAACCAGGTTTTTCGCTGACGGCGTGACCTGTTTGCTGAAACCCCCACTTTTTGCTCATGAAAATACCTCTTGAGATAAAAACACGACTTTTTGGCGAAAAAAAATGGGGTTTTGGCTGAGT